>PKMM01026215.1:1270450-1395660 GCA_002933915.1 Eutrema heterophyllum | reverse complement strand
ATATAAATAAGTTTGAAAAACATTTATAATAACAGATTTTAATTTTTTTTTGACAAAATATTGTAAAAATTGTTTTTTAATTATTTTTTAAATAATTTTTATCATATTTTATAATTTTTATCATTAATTTTAATTTTAAAATTTTAAATTTTTATTGATCCGGATATCCGCGGATAACCGCGGATATCCTGATATCCGGGAGGATATCCGAAGTCCGGATATCCGAACGCCCCGGATCCGGATATCCGTTCCCAGGCCTACCTTCCATAAATTTCATTGACTTTTTTTTTTTCTTTTCCCGGCGATCGTTTCATTTTCACTTTACTTCTCTTCTCTTGTTTATACGCTAAGCTGCCCTTTTTTTCGCCGGAATTTCAGTGGGTTTATTTGTCCTCTTTAGCTCTTCACTGTTTATCTGATCTTAAACTAATCACCATTGTGTCGATTAATTGAACCACCAAAGATTTTGGTGAAAATGGTCTGCTTAAGCCCTTTTCGCTTTTCTGTTTCAATTTGGCCTTAAATCTTAATTTCTCTCTTTTTCTTTGATGAGTTGCGTTTGATAATTAAAAAGAAGCAAAGGGTCTTTCTCTGCGCGTGAAATTTCGCTCTTTTTTATTTATTTTCTTTTCCTATTTTACTCTATGAAGCACAAATGTCTATTAATTACAATCCTAAAACCTTAAATTTGTTTACAAGTGTTAGTCTTTGTTCAGTTTTTTTTCATCTGAGTTTTATTTTTTTGTATGTCGCAGGATGAGTTAAAAGCCACTTGGGTTTCCACGGATTTGTTCAAAGGAACCTTCTTGACACATGGACTAAAAGCACAGGTACTTTTCCGATACTTACAACTCAAATATATTTCCTGCATTTACGAGGTTGACAAAGGTTTGTTCTTTTTGAGTTTAAAAAATATGAAATTGAGGTTTGGGAAGCTAGTTTAAGCTGTTGCAATCATTACCATGGAAGCTGGGCAAAAGCGAGAGGATCAGAATCTTTTACTCAATTTTTAATTTTTGGGTATTTTAAAGCCTTGATTTTTATTCTTTTGAGTTTGGCTTTGATGAAAGCTAAGAAAGTAGGGATACCTAACATTGCATTTTTATCATTGTCATGCTCTGTTTTGATTTTCTTGTCTTGCTTAGAATTTAATTACTCTCTGGTTTGGCTTGAATTGTTTTGAAGCATTCATTAGTGGAATTGAGAATCCAAGATTTTCTTTTTAGTACTAAGCTCTAAATTGAAGCTTCCCTGCTTTCTCTTCGTTCTCTGATCTGTGATGATTCAATTTGTATGGACAATCAGTTTCTGCCTTGTCTTCACTCCTTTGGTTAAAGTTATTTTCCTTGAGGAATGTATTGATTTCATGTTATGATTTTCTCTTTGTTCTATGGTTTGTAGATGTCTTGATATGTCACTTTCATACAAGTAAGCTCGTTGAGGTAATCTTCATGACAGGATGTCAGTCTGAAGTTTCTGGAGTATCAAACTGAAGTTAGTTTGAAGTTTTGTGTTCAAATGGCTGATCTTCAAGAGAGGATGTCTGTCTCCTCGTCTTCATCCTCGTCATCATCGTCTTTGTCACTATCAACAATGCCAATAGATGGGGAATTGTGGATGATTGCCGAGGAAAGGGCTCGTGAGATACTAAACGCCATCCAACCTGTCTTTGTTTCAGACAGAAGTAGGAACGAGATCATCGATTATGTCCAGACCCTTATTAAGGATCGTCTTGGAATTGAGGTTAGAACTTTGGTGCTCCAGTTGACTTTCTGTTTTGTTTATTAGGTAAACCTATGATTATATTTATATTGATGGCTTTATTTCAATTGATTAGTGGAAATTTTGTTTGATGAACTTTCCTTAAGTCTTCGCTTCTTAGGAATGATGTATCAGATGATGTCTGGTTGTGATGTTGCATAAGAAGGTTTGAGCTGTGTTATTTCGTTACTAGCGAGATGCTTAAGTTTTCTTGCTGTGTGATTAGATTCGGAGTCAGGACTATTGTTTTGTGGCCCTAAATCAGTCTACAAGCATATGGTTTATGTGTTGGCTTAATCGCTTTTAATGCGGTATTGTATTTACAGGTCTTTTTATTTGGTTCGGTGCCACTAAAAACCTATCTCCCAGATGGAGATATTGATCTGACAGTCCTAACTCCCCAAGATAAGGAGGAGGACTTGGCTACAGCATTGCGTGTTATGCTTGAAGCTGAAGAGGGAGAATATGATTTCCATGTAACTGATGTTCAGTATATCCCAGCACAGGTTTGATTGGTTCCTTTGTGGTTTTTGAATTATGTGTTTTCCCTCAAGAAAAATCATTTCATGCTTATACTCTTTTCCGCTCATTGGCGTTTCGAATGGTAGGTTAAGGTTATAAAATGCAATATCAGGAACATTGCTGTAGATATCTCCTTCAATCAAATGGCAGGACTCTGCGCTTTATGTTTTCTGGAGCAGGTAAACACTTGATAGCTTCGGCTTATGAATAGTTCTTCCATCGTCTATCCTCAACTGATTTTTGTAGATCTTTGATTTGGTTGCTTTGTTAGGTTGACCAAATTTTTGGGAGAGACCATCTGTTTAAACGTAGCATCATTTTGATTAAGGCCTGGTGCTATTATGAGAGTCGTATTCTCGGTGCCAACACTGGATTGATCTCAACATATGCATTGGCAGTACTAGTCTTGCATATCATCAACATATCTTATTCATCATTATCTGGTCCTTTAGCGGTGAGCATATTCAAAATCTCAGCTTATTTGGGCATTACTTTTAAGATTAACATATGGTATCGATCATCAACAGGTACTGTTTAAGTTTTTGGATTACTATGGATCGTTTGATTGGGACAATAACTGTATCACGGTCAGTGGTCCGGTCCCGATATCTTCTCTTCCAGATATTACTGGTAAGGATGCTGAAATCAGAAGACACTTTTCCTCTGTTTCCCTTAATTTGAAACCTCACTTGTTGCTTTCTCCTGCCTATTTCTCCAGAAACCGGGCATAATGAAGTTGTCCTGAACGAGAAGTTCTTTAGAGAATGCATGGAGTTATATTCGGTTCCAACTAAAGCTGTGGAAGCAAATGGCCATTATTTTCCTGTAAAACATTTCAACATAGTGGATCCTCTGAAACACAGTAACAACCTGGGACGTAGTGTGACAAAAGGTACTCCACTGATAAAAGATTTCTAAAGCCGCAAGACCGAAAAGATGCTCATGATTCAGTCTCTCAAGTAAAATTGTCTATCTTTTGTGTAATCTTGTCAGGCAATCTGCAACGTATAAGACACGCTTTTACATTAGGAGCTCGAAAGCTCAGAGATGTGCTTACAGTACCTGGAGAAACCATGGGTTGGAAACTGGAGAAGTTCTTTGGTAGTTCATTAGAGAGGAACGGTAAGGGACAAAGACAAGATGTAGAAGAACCTGTCATCGCATTTGGCACTGGGAGATCAGAATCATCTGAACTCAGAGGAGATTTTGAAGGATACTTCAAAAGTCTTGTATACGGGAAATGGTTTCACGGTGAGACTCAGCATAACTGGATCCCTCAGGGTCACGACACAAGTTCTTGGGACATTGTGCGTTGGTGTGTGACAGGCCAAAAGAATGTTTTATATTGGAGGAATCTGAATGGATCAACCTCGATGCAGAACATGCGGAAATCAAGAGGAACAGGCACTTATATTCCTGAAATGGTAGATTCACCATTTACTCTTTCACTCGGTACTTGGATTTTTGAAAGAAAAGAAAAATGTTTCTGAATTTGTATGATCCATTGGTTTTTTGTTTGTTTGTTTGCAGAGTCAACAGTCTTACACAGACAGGTTCAGTAGCAAACCAAGCCCAATGAACTCATTACCTTCAGCATCTCAGACTCAACTGTTCAAACGGAATCCTTGAATTGGTCTCTTAGCTTAAAAAAAACTTTTGCATAATAACTTAGGTTTGTCTCACATATTTATATTCCAACAGAAAACAATCACAAGAGTTTTTTATGGTGCTAAATTGAAAGTTCCAAAGGTTGAAGTAGATGCTCTGTTTTAGGATTCATTAGGATTGTAATTGACTTATATGTTGGCCTATAATTCATTTAGAGATCTCTCGTAATTAATTAGTTAGACACAAGATAGATTTTTTTGTTTTTTTTTTTAATATAACCGGGAATCAAATCTAGATGAATTCTCGAGGCTTGTGAAACGCCGGGTATTCGAACCTTAGTCCTCGATGAATTGTTTTAGTAGAAGATTGATTGATGTCAATAGACTAGTAATTACAATTAATCTGCTTACCTCTTCATAGATTCTTGATTATCGTTGTAAATATGGTCATTTAGAGCAAACAAAACAATCAAAACAAAAAAACATGAGACAATATCTAAATTGTAAGATTTATTACATTGCCATGACGTAGACGTGTCTTAAGTTTTGATCTGATAGAGAGGTTGTTGTCACTTATCAGTGGAGTTAAGGCCCCACCAGAGATCTTTTATGACACATCCATTTTTTCATTGCTATTTTCTATGTATGATGACGATATACTTCCAAAGCATTACGTCATTTCCATATGATCTTCTGTATTATAGAGCGATTCTATAGGCAAGATCTGCCGATAAGTTTTATAGTTAAAAAAGTCAGCAATAACTAGGTTGATTATAGTTTGATTATCAAAGAGATCTTAGCAAGATCAGATATAAATTTGAAAAATTATCACGATAGTTTGGGTTATTGGCTTATTCCCTTCTTTTTTCTAGGTAAGTACGCCAAGATAGGTAATCATGTAGTGTTATTATGTAGATGGTGACGCATCAATTAAAATTATTTGTTAAATTAATGAAGTTGATATTTCTTTCACATTTTGTATAGCCCATGACTAGTACTTCTTATATTGAGGATCGGATCCCAATTATACAAACGTGTCTATTCTCGACAATCAGTAACATTTTTATTAACTTGTAATGAATTTCTAAGCGAGACATGATCATTAAAAGTTAAGCAAAACGCAATTATTTACTTCTTCTGTGCTGGAATGTTATGTCGTTAGATATCATCTCTAATTATATACTACAAAACATAGTATAATACTATTAATTATACACTTAAGAGGTTCGAGTCCCAAGCATAAAAGAAAGGAAACAATTTTATACGGACTTTACCAGCAACCTCTTCAGTCTGCATTGACCAATTTTATACGGCTTCGATGTTTACGTTGCTTTCCAAATATTCGTGCAAATCAGTTCCTCTAATTACGCTTAAACTCTTCAAGAAAATACTAGATTTCCATGATTATTTAAAAAAACAGATAAATGAGAAACAATCCAATGTCTCAAATAAGCTTTGTGGTCAAAGCATCTTTAATTTGAAAAGTTTATCAATTATATTTTGATTTAAATCGCCATTATTAATATATTCTCAACATGCATCTATATATTGTCTTATCAATTTTCCAACAAATGAACTACTTTTCATAGAACAAAGCATGCAATGATGGATCATTACGATAAAAAAGAAGATAACATAAATAAACGAAAGAAATGAAAAACGTATTGATAAAAAAAAAAGAAAAAAGAAAGAAAGCAAGAAATGGTCATGTTATAAATCCATCATGACCATTGTTTGCCAATTTCAACAAAGTTGGCCCTCCAAATTTATATAATTCAATGCTTTTTTCCCTTACATAGTTATTTTATATATATGCACATGATATTATAAACACACCACCATCCAAGAAGAAAAAAAAATCATATATACAAACTCTCTTATCTTCACCATTTAATCTGATTCTTGAATCTAGCTACTAGAAATGGATGCAAGGAAGATTAAACTTCACGTTTTATTACTGTCATTCTTACTCATCTCCAAAGTTCCTTCGATTTTTGGGTTGAGTCTGAGAGACTCTACTAGATCGGAGCCGGAAGCATTTCACGGCGGAGACTTTCCGTCGATGAAGAGCAGGAAGTTGATGGTTACAAACTTGGAAGTTGATTATTCAGGTGATTATGATGATGGAGCATCATCACCATCACCACCAGTGCCTGATTATGATGATGATATCTATAGAAGGCAAGGTGATGTCCCAAGCCCCGGCATTGGCCATTGATCATACATATCATGTGTATACACACACACACATATACACATTTTGCTTTATATATTTATACATACATGTTTATATATGTTTTTTTCTAAAAGATCGTCTCCATATGATCATATTTTATGTTGCTATTTCTTCATTTTTGATATTTTGATTTTTTTGTACTGTCTTTTTTTGTTTTTTGTTTTAATAAATGGTGCCCTCACCTATTGAATTGTCTCATTTCCTCGTGTTGTTGGGAGCTTCTTGTATGTATGTAATAATACATTATGTTAAACCTGCATTTTTCTGTTGTAAAAATGTTTTCGGATTTTTACAAAGATTATGTTATAATAAACAAAATTCTTTCTCCGCATCTGTCTTAAGTCTTTTTTATTTATTTTGTAATTAAAGTGCGATTAATTAATTTAGATAACAACGTCGTACAATCTTCAAAGAGATCCAACTTTACATAGAACAATTGTTGAACCTTCTTTCTCAAAAAAAAAAAAAAATAATAATTGTTGAACCAAATGGGCGTAATCAAACCATAAGCTAAACCGGCATCAGCTTATAATACTATTGAGAATTTAAAAAAAGGGGAAAAAACACAAAACATTCCGTCAGTTGGTAACAAAAAGAACAGTGTCAGTTATACAGTCTTGACTCTTGAACCATTCGCCAAGACAAGTTGTACTTACAAATTATAATAACAACGACAATTATACAGATTTATTACCCTTAAAAAAAGATTAAAAAACATTAAAAAACATTAAATCTTTCACATGGGGGAAGTGATTGTGTGTGTGATATATATGCAATGTTCCCATAAAATAAGATGGATTACAATCAAACAACAAAACATGTAGAGTAAATTATCCTGAAATTGAATGAATTTATTTCCGATAATTTCCCACCGACTGCCAAGAAGATATAAAAATTGTGTGCAATGACCAGATGAAAGAGGGAGGGTTTGAGTAAAGAGACACTTGGAACAAAAAAATAAAATAATAAATTATTAGCATGCAATTTCATAAACATTCTCGCATAATCAATTAGTTAAATTAACATTTTGAACTTCTAAAGCTTAATACTTCGAAAATTGATCGGAATTTAACTGTCACCACTATAAATGATTGTTGTATCTTTTATAGAAGGGGGCTCATTTGAATCCACATATAACTTATATAATGTAGATATTAAACTATTAAACGAAAGCCTAACACACATGAGCCTAAGACATTATATTAGGTTTGTATTGGGTTTTCGTTTAATAGTTTTGAGGCGATACTCTCCAAATATAGAATATGGGCCTGAATAGATCTCACACTAGTGTTTGTTCTCCTTGGTGAATAGAATCTTCCGTCTACATCACAAAGATCTTGTCTTGCCTATTCATGCTTCTGCCAAAGTCATCTTCATTTGCCGGTTTCAAATTTGGCATAGATGTTCCATCCACGCCAAGTTTGCGGGAAGTATTAAACGAAAGCCCAATACAAGCCCAATATGATGTCTTAATTAGTCTCATGTGTGTTAGGGTTTCTTTGCAAAGTGAGTTAGTATAAATAGAAATGTTAAGTGATCGAGAGATGAAATTTTGAGAGTTGTTTTTGCCCAATATGATGTCTTAGACTCATCTGTGTTAGGGTTTCTAACACACATGAGCCGTATAAGACATCATATTGAGCTTGTATTAAACTTTCGTTTAATAGTAGATGTATAAGCTAATGTCGAAAGAGTATTTTGGCTAATCTGGTTAAATTGTTACTAATGACCGCGCTAAACCTGAGTTCAACGTCATCACTATGCCTTTTTCTTAATTAAAGTGATAAATTTAATTTTGATAATTCAAAATATATATTATGATCACCGTCAAAATATGTAATGGGGCGTCATGACTGAGTATATCAACAGTATAAGTCGTGTACAGAAAAAAAGAAGAAGAAAAAAGTACTCATTTGGGTGATGCATAGACCAAACTGAAAGTCACATCATTCCCAAAATCACGTATGAAGCTTATAAACCATATAAAATACATTTGGTGTTTTGCTTTGAAATATCAATGTTAGTGTGAATCAGTGAATGTGTGATTTTGTCGTCATGCATCGTATATTCGCATGCATATAATATTAATATATTATATGACTTTGGTGGAATATCCCTTTATGCATGCATTGAATCCACTGAACCAGTCGACTAGATGTTTTGAATTATATAATTATAGAAACATTGTTGTGAAGAGCAAGCTGATCAATACCATTAGGAATTCGATTCCGATCCAGTTTTGTAAATTGTTCGATTACAATAATGGCAAAGTGAGAAAGTGGGCAAGAAACATAAACCTCTCGCTTTTCATTTTTAAGTAGCAAGAATATAAAGGCTCAACTTCCACAACACCTAACAAAAGGGAGAGAAAGAAACATATAAAAGGAATGAAAGAGAAAGAAGCATAAAAACAAAGTGAATAGAAAAGGAGCACCAATCAAAGACTATAAATTCGATTACTCCAAACACAGTTTTTTTCTTTATATATGTAATATTATATTTATTTATTAAAAATCAACGTATTTTATATAATATATTTGTAAATTCATAATTCATAAGCTAACAACTCATTTACGCAAAAAAAAACCTAACAATTCTTTTGATAGTCTTAAACAATAAAAACAATTTTGAACTGGTGATAAATCAATGAACTATAGATTTGGGATAGAGTTGTTCTTTCGATAGGTTTGAATTTTTTGAATTTTAGAAGAATTCGTGGGAGAACAATTTGACATTGGAAAAAAAAAAAAATGAAAATATGACTTTTTCTTGGTTTTTCTCATATCTATTTCCGTCTCGGTGGTTCTCTCTAGCGAAGCCGGCGTCGCAAGAGGACAACCACCTTTTGTGTACCAGCGGTGCTTCAACCGTGGAAGGGAGTGTTTTCCCGGTGAGTTTTGGGACCGTAGGCAGGCCCGGCTCTTTACGTGTGCCAAAAATGCTTATGCACTGGGTCCACAATTTTTTTTTCCAAATTTTCTTAGCTTTTAGGGTCTATTTTCTTTCAAAAATAACAAAAAATCCAATTTTTTTTTAATTATGCACATAACCCGTTTTTCATTCAACTAAGCACAAGGTTCGAGTTTTATTTGGGCCGGGCCTGACCGTAGGCTGGCTCTACGGCGGTGGGGCAAGATGTTTATGCGGTGGTGATAGTTTAGGCTCCTCGCTCCGGATCTGTGAGGACGAGATGCGGCGAGGTTTCTCTCCCCGGAGTTCTCGGAGGCGTATCTGATTAGGTCAGTTTGGTTCGTTGAGATGGCGGATCTAAAGTCGCCTGCTCAGGCGGCGGCGAGTGGGCTCGAGGGAGGTGGTTTGCCGTATGTCGCTGTTGTGGTAGCAGATATGCCATGGGACGGCGTTGACGCGAAGCGGCGAGTTTTCCCGACATCTCCTTTTCTATGAGTCCTCTCCCCCCTCGTCCGCCATGTTTTTCTCGTGGAGTAGATAAAGCTCTTGGCGGCGTCTCTGTTTTTTTCTTCGCTTCCTCGACGGTGTAGCTCAGCGGCAGTGGTGGTTAGTCCTTTTACCACCTCGTCAAAAGGCGGAGAACCTGTTCCGCTCTGGTCTGAGTCAATGGCGTTTCGTACGTGGCGAAGGTGTTCTGATCCGCAACGGGTGTTAGAGGTTTTCTGTTCCGGTAGAGTTTGAACAGCGGCGGCGGATCCCAGTGGTGGAGGTTTTCTGATCCACAACATTAGGGTTTGCGTTGCCTCCGGTTTGCTCTTCGGTTTTCGTCTTTGGTGCGGTTCCAGTTTTACGGTTCCAATTGTTATTTGAATTAGTGCTCCTAACCAGACCCATCTAAGTTAGTATGGTTTGGTTTATTTTCGGTTTAGTACTATTATAATAAAAAAACAAAAACTCCAAAAAAATTAAATACAGTACGAATTTGGTCCAAAAAAAGAAAAATGAAAATATGACTAATCATTTCGAAGGACGAAGATAAGTAACCTATAATCAAATATATTGAGAAGAGCTTTCGAGTGATTGGCTGAAGGAATGTGGACCTTAGGGGTTTTGCATGTGAGTCTATCCGCAACAAACGAACGACCTTACCCTACAACAACAAATAATAACAATATCAATATCAATGTATACATACATTTAGGGCTGTCCGGATATCCGAGATTTTTTGGATATCCTTATCCTCATCTGAGACTTTCGAATATCCGGGCTCGAATATCCGTCTAGATTTTCGGATATCCGAATCAATAAAAAAAGTAAAAATAATGATAAAAATTATAAAAATATGATAAAAATTAAAAAACAATTTATATAAGATTTTGTAAAAAAAAATTAAAATATGTTATTATAATTTTTTAAAAATTTATCTATATATATAAATCTCAATATATTTAAAAAATATTAATAAAAAATATTTTTTTAATATATTTAACGGATTCAGATACGGATCCGGATATCCGGACCTCATAATTCAACTATCCGGATCCTTATCCGACCCCCTCGGATATCCGGATTTTTGGATCGGTTCAGATCGGATACCGGATCGAATATCGGATACCAGATAATAATTCCAGCCCTACATACATTCACCACGGTCATTTTGTAAATATCATTATGTAAATAACAGCTAGTGACTAGTTAGTTAGAATATATAATATTAAGGACTTGTATTAGTATATAGAGAATTACCGCCGTCTACTATTAAATAATAGCAAAATTAGTTTTCTGAATTTGGTACTATTTGGCTATCACTGTTCATTGTGAAAATACTCTTCTATCCCTACTATAACAATTGCTTAACAAAAAATAAAAAACCCAGCTTACTTAAACCATGGACCCCAGCATGTGTTAGATGCCAGGAAATAAATCCAATTTTTGGATTTCTATTCAATTTTTTTTTTGGCAAAAAATTTGGAAAAGGGGAAACGAAGAGGTGGAAACTATTATCACGATTTGTTAACTTTGTTAACGGTTGATATACAGACCTTCATGTCCCAAGATCCTATTAACATGGCAAATAACTTGTTAACTTGACAAACCCCATTGCAACTTCACAATACAATCCTTGACTTGTTAACGATGTTTACATGTTAACTTTACTTGTTAATGATGTTATACGTTAAATTTATTTGTTAATTTGATTTGTTAACGATGTTATACGTTAACTTGACTAGTTAACTTGACTTGTTAACAATGTTATATGTTCAATACAATATGTAGTATGTGTCACCACTGTACAAACTTGGGGGCGTACAAGTACACTATTATGTAATTAACTTTGTTATTTTGCAGTTAACAATGTTATAGTTATCGTTTTCAGTTAATATTGTTTTCGTTTTTCTCAAATAGCCCTTTTGATGGACTTTTTTTATAGCCAAAAATATTAATCTTTTCTCTTTCTTCAACACATTAGATAAACGATAAAACATTTAATGCTTTTATCATCTACATTTTTCTCTCTCCCATAAGGATATTAAAAACCCATAAGGATATTAAAAACTATAATTACCAAATGAAACTTTCCAATTATAAGTTACTATTAGGAAACAGAAGGAAAAGAAGTGAAAATATTAAATCGATTGATCTTTTCCTTGTTTATCTTTTATTTATTTTATTGTCTTTTCTTTCTTTTGAATCCGATTTTTTTTGTTCTATTATCGAAAGGAAAATGGAAGGCGACGATTTTTTTTGTTCTCCACAAATGGTATGAATTGTCTTTTCACATGTATTACATCCACGTTTTTAAAAATATAAACGGTGTTTTTTAATATCCGTTCGACGGATTAACGGAGCTAACGGAATTGATGTTAAACTTACGAATTTTGAAAGTTGGAGTATTAAAATAGGTGCCAACGTTAATCTGGGTATTTTTATGGGTGCCAAAATAGTTTGTGTATTAGACGTCCAAATTATATTAAGTTAGTGTATTTTTAAGCTTTTTAATTACGCGTTTTTTTATACTGCTCATATTTGCCGTCAACACAAGTGGTGTTTAAAAGCCGCTTTTGTTTCTTCTACTATCTGTTAAATTGAAAGATTGAAACCTCTGAGGCTGTGAACAAACCGTTTCAATTACTGTTGCAACCAAAAAAATAAAAAAATGGAAAATGGAGGGAGAGAGAGAGAGTGGGGTTGGCGATGACCAAATTCGGAGGCTGATGGTACAAAGCTGCATCAATGGCGGAAATTCTGTTGGTAAGTAGAGAAAAAGCTCTTTTTTTTCTTTTTCTTCCGAGATGTAACTGTCTCAGAGGCACTCACGTGTTTCTGTCTCTTCACCTGTAAAATATTCTCGCCACGTTTGCTCTTTCACGCCCTTTTCTTTCCCCCGAGAAAAGGCAAGAAAAAAAAAGGTTTAAAAAAAAAAAATGTTTTTCTTCTAGAGCATGTGGAGACTGTGGGTTCTTATCTTCTCCAATTCTTTGTCCTCAATATCTTTATTTCCATGATAAGCACGTAAATCTCCTTGTTCTTATACACATCGATTTCACGTCACCCAGAAAAAAATCGAATTTTTATTAAAACTTTCTGTAAGTGGAAACAAATACAGATGGCGTTTGTGAGACAGAATATGGGCCAAAAAAGCTAATAATTGATTTTACTCCATTTATGGCTTAAAGCTACACTTGTGAAGTCAATTGGTTTTCTGGGTTTCTCTATTTGAATCTTATCCTACAATAAATGGTGGCTTCTCCTTGTTCAATTTTAGGGTTTTGTTGTTCATATACTTCTGGGTTTATCTAAATTCGGGTAAGGATCGACGAAAGAGAATCAATCAGATATGAGAATGGCATGTGCGTGAATGTGACCTACTTTGTTGTCTTCCCTCTAATTTGGGAACAAAGTCGGGTTGTCGTATTTATTGTTACTCTGTAGGTTTCACTGTATTAGACAAGACTCTTCACTTTTCTGCCGAATTACCCAATTTTTTTTTCTTTGGATGAGATTCAGAAATCATCTTCTTTTTTCGTTTCCAGGTTCTTCTTATAGCGTGTTAGGCTGAAGATTAGAGTAAACCATGGATCTCAATTTCGGAAGATGTTGTGGCTCTAAAAAGGTTTTGTTTATTTTTATTTTTTAAAAGCCCTTTGATTTGTTCAATTTTGGATTTTTCCTGAAGTTTTCTGAATTATGCAGAAGGAATCATGGAGGTCGGTTTTGCTTCTTGCTTATCAGAGTCTTGGTGTTGTCTATGGAGACTTAAGCATCTCTCCGCTTTACGTCTTCAAGAGCACTTTTGCTGAAGACATTCAACATTCAGAGACCAACGAAGAGATCTACGGTGTTCTGTCTTTCGTTTTCTGGACTCTAACTTTGCTCCCTTTGCTCAAGTATGTCTTCATTGTCCTCCGAGCTGATGATAACGGAGAAGGTGACACAGACTCCCTCAGACCAGAAAAAATCATCGAAGAAAACGAAAATCTATTATTTGCTCGTTTCTTATCCAGTTCATGTTGTTGATTTTTTCTCAGGTGGAACTTTTGCTTTGTACTCACTGATCTGCCGTCATGTCAAAGTTAGCCTCCTTCCAAACCGACAAGTCGCTGACGAGGCACTGTCCACTTATAAACTTGAGCATCCGCCGGAGAAGAACCATGACTCGTGTGTGAAAAGATATCTGGAGAAGCACAAGTGGTTACACACTGCTTTGCTGCTTCTGGTTCTTCTTGGGACTTGTATGGTTATTGGAGATGGACTTCTTACTCCAGCTATCTCCGGTATGTTTGCTTCTGTGTGTGTAGATATCTTAATGTCTAATTATTGGCTATAAGAGTTTCTAATATATTTTTTTTTTTGTTGTATGTAGTTTTCTCTGCTGTGTCAGGTCTTGAGCTGAATATGTCTAAAGAACATCACCAATGTAAGTACACAATGTCTGGTTTAATGTCAGTTTTTGCTCCTTGAGTTCTGATGAATGATACACGGCTTGTTTTGTTAATCAAACGCGCAGATGCAGTGATTCCTATAACCTGCTTCATATTAGTCTGCCTTTTTGCGCTTCAGCATTTTGGGACACATCGTCTTGGGTTTGTTTTCGCGCCTATTGTCCTCACTTGGCTGCTCTGTATAAGTGGTATTGGCTTGTACAATATAATACAGTGGAATCCTCATGTATACAAAGCTCTTTCTCCTACATACATGTTCATGTTCTTGAGAAAGACGAGAGTAAGTGGATGGATGTCTCTAGGCGGGATCTTGTTGTGTATAACTGGTGAGTTATTAGGGCCCTGTTGGTCTCCTTATATTGTTAATGTGTTGCCATAAGATGAGAATGTCGGTAATTTAACTCGTCGTGTCTTTGTTTTAGGTGCTGAGGCCATGTTTGCTGATCTTGGTCACTTCAATTACGCGGCAATTCAGGCAAGTTTCTACTTTAGTTTGGATGCTTTACGTATTGTTATATCGCCTTTACTTTCAGTAATTCTATCTTTTGTTTGTTGTAGATTGCCTTTACTTTCCTGGTTTATCCGGCTCTTATATTGGCATACATGGGACAAGCTGCTTACCTATCCCGACATCACAATTCTGCTCACGCGATTGGGTTCTACGTCTCTGTGCCAAGTCAGTAGTTTGCCTTATTTCAGGAACTGAATTTTTACTCGGTGTTTACCATTGAGAACAGAATCTGATCTTTTCTTTATTTAAATCCTTGGTTTTGATCAGAATGTGTGCACTGGCCTGTGCTTATGATAGCGATTCTTGCTTCTGTTGTGGGAAGCCAGGCGATCATCAGCGGGACTTTCTCAATTATAAACCAAAGCCAGTCTCTTGGATGCTTCCCTCGAGTCAAAGTCATTCACACCTCTGATAAGATTCATGGTCAGATTTACATACCAGAGATTAACTGGATGCTCATGATTCTCTGCATAGCAGTTACTATTGGGTTTAGAGATGTAAAACACCTGGGAAATGCATCAGGTACAAGATTCTTTATCAGCTCATTAATTTTTGATTCGTCGACTTTGAGATTATATGTTAGTTCCTTTTGTGGTTGCAGGTTTGGCTGTAATGGCGGTTATGCTAGTGACGACATGTCTTACCTCATTGGTCATTGTTCTTTGCTGGCACAAGCCTCCGATTCTAGCCCTCGCGTTCCTTCTCTTTTTCGGTTCAATAGAACTTCTCTACTTCTCGGCTTCACTCACCAAGTTCCGTGAAGGCGCTTGGCTTCCGATCCTCTTATCCCTAATTTTCATGATCATCATGTTCGTTTGGCATTACACCACCATCAAGAAATACGAGTTTGATCTCCAGAACAAAGTCTCGCTTGAATGGCTTCTTGCGTTAGGTCCAAGCCTCGGAATTTCTCGAGTTCCGGGTATTGGTTTAGTCTTCACGGATTTAACTTCTGGAATCCCCGCCAATTTCTCCCGGTTCGTCACAAACCTCCCTGCTTTCCACCGTGTTCTCGTTTTTGTCTGCGTGAAATCCGTCCCTGTCCCATTCGTTCCGCCTGCCGAGAGATACCTGGTGGGGCGTGTGGGTCCTATAGACCACCGCTCTTACCGCTGCATCGTACGGTACGGATACCGCGACGTCCATCAAGACGTCGACTCATTCGAATCAGAGCTCGTGAGCAAGCTTGCAGATTTCATTCGTTACGACTGGCACAAAAGAACACAAGAGGACGACACGGCTCAGTCAGTCCGGTCTAACGAATCCTCAAGCGAGTCAAGACTGGCCGTGATCGGATCCGTAGCTTACGAGATCGAGGAGAATCTCCAACCGGAGAGCGTCTCAATCGGATTCACCACCGTAGAGAGCATGGAAGACGTCATAGAAATGGCAGAGGCAGCGCCAAGCGCGACCATAAGACGGGTGAGGTTTGCGGTTGAAGAAGACAGTTACGAGGAGGAAGGATCGTCAGCGTCGGCAGAGGCGGAGGCGGAGCTGAGGAATGAGCTGAGGAATGAGCTGAGGGATTTGGTGGCGGCGCAAGAGGCGGGGACGGCGTTTATATTGGGACATTCACATGTGAAAGCGAAACAAGGATCATCGGTGATGAAGAGATTGGCCGTTAATTTCGGTTATAATTTCTTGAGGAGGAACTGTAGAGGACCTGACGTGGCGCTTAAGGTCCCGCCGGTGTCTCTGTTAGAAGTCGGCATGGTTTATGTTGTCTGAATTACAACTATAATCTTGTTACTAAAGACCTAATTTGTCTGTTGTAAATTTGTGATGTTAGCTCTTTTTTGGGGGGATTCATAGATCCACCATCTCTGTGTTGGTTTTTTCTGTTTACTTTTGACAAATCTGAAGACCAAGATGGTCAAAATTTTCAGAAAATCCTCGTCTGAAAAGCTGTTTTGACAACAATTATAAGTTAGCAAAGAATTAATCGGGATTTGTTCAAAAAAACCCGTCAACTAATTAATTTTTGCAAGATCAACACTGAGCACAAATAAATGAAAGTCAATCCCCCACTTTCAAAATCACCCTCAATATTGCCGATGCGTGTTACGTGTAGTGATGAAGTGGCATGGATGAAAAACAGACGGAATTTTAAACGCACCATTTTAAAATTAAAAAAAAAACAGCACGATGTTTAGGAAGGAGTTGTCGTTTTGGAACTAAAAAAACGGGATGGTTTAAATCTATTTTGGGGGAAATCGAATCGAGAGTTAGAATTTGTTGGTTTAGGGGAAAATCGAGAATTAGGGTTCGTCGATTTGTGGGAAACACGATTTGGGGAAAATCGAGAATTAGGGTTCGTCGATTTGTGGGAAACACGATTTGGGGGAAATGCTAATGGTGCAGCTATTCGGGTATGAAGATAACATGAAGAAAATTTCATGGTTTCCACCAGAATCGCCTCACAAGAAAGAAGATATTGTTGACGAGGAGATGTTACAGAAGGCGGTTCATTACGGCATTGGTTCAGGTGCGTTGAATCTTTTTGTTGTTCGAGAAGATGACCCGTATATAGGTAGACGCTCTGGTGCGTTGACTATCATTGTCTGATGATGATAGAGCTGAGGATGGTGATGGAAGTAGTGATAGTGGTTCTGAGTCTGAAGAAGATAGTGATGGTGCTTCTGAGGTTGAGGAAGAGAATTATGTTGAAACAAAAAAACATTTTACTCACAATTATCAGTGGACGTATATGGAATAGCTATGTTCATCTATTATTTATGGACGTATATGTTTGAAACTTTGAATAGTCTACACTCATCACGTCTGCCAATATGAATGCCTACATTGAGGGATGTTGCGGTGGGTTAAATAACCCGACCCGAATCCGAAATAAACCCGGTATGCGGGTACCCGAATTTTAAACAACCCGAAATGAGCCCGGTCTTATCAGTGCAACCCGAAATGAGCCCGCCTTTATCAGGGCTTACCTGCGGGTACCCTATCTATTTTTTCTTATTTTTTGTTTTTTATTTATATATGCTATGTTTGTTCATGTATAGTTTAATATCTTTTTCTTGATTTTTTTTTTATTTTCTGGGTTTAATAATTTATACCTGAACCTTTACATAATTTCTAATTCTCATATATATAAATAGGGCTTCATATAACTAATTCATGTTTTCCGGTCAAAATCGCAAATCTGTGTTTTCTGCTAAAATCGCAAAATCATGTTTTTCCGCTAAAACCGCAAAGTTGTGTTTCTGTCAAAATCGCAAAACCGCGTTTTCCATCAAAACCATAAAACCGTGTTTTCCCGCCAAAACCGCAAAATTATGTTTTTCCGCCAAAACCGTAAATTGCGTTTTCATGCCAAAATCGCAAAACAGCGTTTTTCCGTCAAAATCGTGTTTTCCCGCAAAAACCGCAAAGTTGTTTTTTCCCACCAAAACCGCAAACAGTGTTTTCCCGCTAAAACCGCAAAATCATGTTTTTCCCTAAACCGCAAAATTGTGTTTTTCTGTCAAAACATCAAAGTTGTGTTTTTCTGTCAAAGCAGCAAAGTTGTGTGTTTACCACTAAAACCGCAAAGTTGCTTTCTCCCGCCAAAACTGCAAAATCATAATTTTTCGTTAAAACCGCAAAGTTGTGTTTTTCCTCCAAAACCAAAAAATCGTGTTTTTCCGCTAAACCGAAAACCCATTTTTCTTGCCAAAACAGCAAGACCGCGTTTTCCGCTAAACCGCAAACCCATTTTTCTTGCCAAAACGGCAAAACCGCGTTTTTGTTAGAACCGCAAAACCACATTGTCCCGCTAAAACCGCTAAACCGCGTTTTCCAATTATTTGATCAAATTTGATGAATATTTTATTATTTCATAAAAATACCCCAACAGGTTATAAAATCCATGAATCACACATCACGGTTATATATATACTACGTGTTTAGTCCGCACAAGATATTTCATCAAATAATCATATTAGTTAGATTATTAAATTTGTTATCGATAATAATCCGAACACAAATATAACAACAATGTAAAACATATAATCAACCAAAATAATAATAACCAATAATATTTATTTGTAGAAACTAACGAAGACCAATAATTGTATCAAAACCACAAAGATAATTAAAATTAGACAAATGACATGTTTAAATAATATTGGTTTGATTGAAGACTATCTTCTTAAGATTGAAAATTGATTGGTTCCAACATACCCTTTTCTAGAACACTTCTTTATAGCGTAGGTAAAACACTTAAAAAATTTGTGTTCATGTATTTTGTTTTTCTTTTAACCGTGCTGTGTTATTCATGGATTTTTTTTTTTTGTTTTTAGAAATTTTTGAGAATTTGTTTGGATTTTTGTATTTTTGAGTTTTTAGAAAATTTTAATTCAAAAATTCAAAAGTTAAAATATAATCTATATTTTATTTAAAATTTAAAATTAGTGTTTTTTAACTTAAGATTTTTTTCGGATTTTTTTTTGATTTTTTGGGAATTTTTAGGGGATTTTTTGATTTAAAAAAAAATTAATGTAATTTTTATTTTTTTATTAATATAATTTATTAAATATAAACATTGTTTCAAACCGTGTATAGGTCCGTATATATCCGTTAACTAGGAGTTGTAAGATGAGCACACGATTCACAGTTGGAGATTTAAAATAGGCAAAAAAAATAGTTTGAGTATTTTACTGGGTACAAAAATAGTTCGGGTATTAAAAAGCTTATCGTAATAAAGTTGGGGTATTTTTATGGAATTTTTCCTAAAATGATGTTGACACTCTTTTAGTTTAAAAAATAAATTTACGGGTACCCTAAACTCGATAGGGTAAACTCTATTGAGTAAATTGCATAACAGGCCCGCCCATTTTAAACCCCATTTTTTATTAGGTAAATGGGCAAGTTATGGGTTTGAAATTTCACCTAGGGTTTAGAGTACCCACCGGGGTTTTACCCATTTTTAACATCCCTAACTCTAATATTCCCTTCGAGATGGACCGCCTTCGGTGAGTCCAATCTTGTCAAAAAGAAGTGAAAAACGTGTGCGAGGAAGAGGCTTGGTTAGTAGTGCATTATGCTAACTAATCGTCGGAGGCAACATGACTGACTTGCTCGGTTGTAGAAGTCTCTCCTTGTATTACAAAACAATCGAATGTATGATCAGTACTTGATAACAGAAGCATTAACATATACTCAAAACAATATAATTGAGAAATTTAATTAATTGCGTTTAACATAATCAATAAAGTACACTTGCTGTAAATCTAGATTAGAGCTTGTTTTACACTCCGACTCAACCTTTTTGCAAGTGCGCTTCACCAAATCTAGGCTACATAGATCATCAAACCGGTGGTACGACGAAAAAGACCGGTATTATTTATTGTAAACCGAGATAAATGTTAGCTAAACCGGTGATATATGTACCTATAATTTAGTCGCATAAGGCTCAACGGAGACGGCGCCGTTTCATCGTTCATCTATTATTCGTCTGGCTTGTTTCTTCAGCCGCCACTCGCCTGAGTTTTTTTTATTTTGTTCGTTTCCTCCGATTAACGAAGTCGAATACGATTTTAGTTATTCGGCCGGGAAGGTTGTTAATTTTCTGAGTTTAATAATTTTATGGACATAGAATTTGAATCAAGGTATGAGATTAATCGGACGGCGGAGTTCATAATCAGCAAAAGCTTCACCAGAATTGCTTTACAGGTAACAAAACTTCTTTTGCATTTGATTTTCTTTCTTAGCCAAAATTGTTAATTCAGTTAATAAGGGATGCTAAAGCTTAGGTTTTTTCTTTTTCTTTTGTCTTGTTTCTGTGATAGTTCCCGGATGAGTTGTTAAAGGATTAGACTAAGGTCGTCAGTGCTCTTAAGATCAAAACTCGTCTGCTTAAAGAGACGAATACTGAAACAAGTGAAGATGACCGAGAAGTTAGGTTCTTTGTTATGGCGGACACAACTTATGGTAGTTGTTGCATCGATGAAGTTGGAGCGTTGCACATTGATGCTGAATGTGTTGTCCATTACGGACAAACATGTCTAAGCCCGTCAGTTCTTGATTTGTGTTAATTTCTGTAGATCCCCTTGTTGAAAATGTCTTTTATTGTGTGTGTGTTTTTATGTTATTCGCAGGACATCGGTTCTTATGTCGGGGAAGAAAGTGTATAACAAGTACTGGCTAGAGAAAGCGATCATGAATACACCTACCTCGTATGATAGCCCCCATAAATACAGACACGTCCTGAGGTCTTATGTTGATTCAAATGAAGATGGTGATTAGTTTAGAACCGTTTTTATTTTGGTTACTTTTGCCATTGTTATCGAACAATCAGATTGGTTGGTGGTAAAAAAAACTGAGGTTCTCATAAGTATGCCTCTTAAAGAAAGTATTAAAACACTTGGTGTATAATACACGAACATGGAACATAAGGCAAGATGAAGAAAACCATATACTAGTGTGATGATGTAAGAAAAGGAAAAAAAAAAAGCGGAAAAGAGGAGTTGTAAAGAAGAAAGAAACAAATTGTAATCAAGTAAGGTATTGCTGAACCCGAACCAGAGTTTGGATGTAAGAAGAAGCAACAACACGAGCGTCTGTAGAAACCTTGTGAAGGAAGAATTTTGAGCAACACTTGAACAATGTCTCTTGATTATCCCAAACCGTGACCACTCCTTCCTCAGAAATTGCAACGGGCGTGAATAGCTGAACCGTGCTTAATCGTGGTTGGTAAAGATGGCATAAACATATTGAATGCATCTTAGCCCATCTTTCTTCTTCTACAACCACTGTGCTCCAAATATCGAGTCGAACATCGGGAATGGTCCTCATCTCCGACACTGAGAGACGGTTTCGAAGAATCAGGAGCTCAGACAAATGGGGAATGTCTGAAGAAAAGTTTGGGTGCGAGACGACTCTAAACTCTTCAATGTGAAGATCAAATGCAACTATTCTTGATGCGTTCGGGTCACAGAGATCAATAGTGAACCAGTGAACCGAACCATTGACATGGACCGATTATTAACATGAATATAGCAATATTAACATGAATATAACAGTATTAACTTGTATATAGCAAATGTATAGATTGGTTTAAGGACTCTAGAATGTTCGGTTTATAGGCCTAATTATGCTGAACCAGTTTGGTTATTTCTGATGTAAGTGAATATGTTGTGTATATAGTTTGTAACAAACTCTTTCTTCATTAATGAGAAATTCTGGGTTCGATTACTTTCTCTCTCTACGATGAAGAACACTAATATGGTATCAGAGAAGATATCGATTCGAATCCAAATATGTGTTTGATTGAACTTTTGAGCTCCCGAATCACTTATGTGAGCTTCACTTTCTTCGTTCATCTTCACATTTAAGCTTTGATAGTTTTCAATGGTGAAACAAGGAAGGAAAGTGCGTGGTCGAGCATCTTCTCTGGAGCAGACGCCGAATCTCAATAAATCACTTGAGGAAGATATCGCGTTGACTCCACATCCGAGATTTGCGACTCATCGTGCTCGATCTGCTCCAAAAGTGGAATCATATGACAACGTCTATTCTCCGTTCTTTCTTCACTCAGCAGATAACCCAGGTCTGTCTATTGTTACTCATATACTCGATGGAACAAATTACAACAACTGGTCGTTAGCTATGAGAATGAGTTTAGATGCGAAGAATAAGCTTAGCTTCGTTGATGGATCTCTACCTAGGCCAGATATTGATGATAATTTGTTCAAGATATGAAGTAGATGTAACAGTATGGTCAAGGCTTGGATCTTAAATGTGGTAAACATAGAGATATATGATAGTATTATCTATTATGAAGATGCGATGGAAATGTGGAATGATCTTCTCCTACGGTTTAGAGTCAGCAATCTTCCGAGGAAATATCAGCTTGAGCAAGCTATTACTTCTCTCAAGCAAGGAAATCTTGACTTATCTGCTTATTGCACGAAGAAGAAGACACTTTGGGAACAATTGGCTAACACCAAAACTACCATTGTGATAACCCGTTCGAAGAAGAAAATTCTGGTCGATGGTCGAAGGAAAAATCAAAGTCGAAGAAACGACTGGAGGAAGGTGTTTTCCAAAGGAACAAACCAAAAGAAAAACATTGGTCGAGCCAGAATTTGCATAAATCAAACAGAAAATGAGTTATCCAAACAAAACCATTCTAGCCGGCAAAACTCCAGTTTTGCCGAGAAGACTCAGTTTTAGCCGAGAGGAAGGATTTCTTGTCGAAAAGGCACGGTTTTAGCCGAGAAGACTCAGTTCTTGCCGAGAAAGTACGGTTTTAGCCAAGAAGACTCAGCTCTTGCCGAGAGAGCACGGTTTAGCCGAGAGAAGCAAATTTCTTGCCGAGAGAGAAGAAATTCTAGCCGAGAGAAAAATAGGAATGGCCACGACAAAACCAAAGTGACCAAAATGCGATTTCGATCACACGATGGACAAGAAGACGAAGAAAAGACGTAGATTTGGGAAGGAATCAGTTTTTGCTAAACTTAGCAAAAAGTTGGTCGAACGGCTATAGGAGATCCGAACCGAGGCGAGTGGTCAGAAGGACCCATGATCAACTAAAGAAGGTTAATTGGTTGGAGAAAACCCGCAGAAGAAGAGAATTTCGAACGGACGGCCGGTATCGCGATAAGTGGCTTACCGAGAGCCACATGACCGGTCGAAAAGCCTAGAGGCTAGAGATAGGCGCGTGTTACGCTAAGGATGAGCCATGATGGTCTTGTCGCCTACGAAGGGGACCAAGCCGCCTTTGGTTGGGTTTGGTCTTGCGATTTGAAAGGGGTGAAGTGAGTTGTAGTCTAAGGCTAGATGCGACCTATTCTAGCTTAGGCAAGTAAAGGAGACACAAAAGGAAGGTGTTGGTTGAAAGCTTAGCAAAAGCTTAGACTTAAGGTCAAAGGCTATGGTTTTAGCCTACCTACGCGAAGTGATGGTTTGATTCTCGGTCAAAAGAAGAAACTTGGAGAGAAAGGACTTTGACTAGTCTTGGCGCAAGTGGCACCACAACCGACCTCCCACGCCTATAAATACCCCCTTAAGACCCAAGGTAAGCTCACACTACTCTAAAGATCTTAGAAAAATTTAGAGAGAAACGAGAGAGAAAGTGAACGGAAAAGAGATCTCGGCTTAATTCACGCGGATTAAAACTGAGTAAGAGCTTGGCTTGGATAAGAGTGATCCATAAGCTTTAAGTCTATCCGTCTTGATATAAAAACTCAAGGTGAGCTTCGGTAGCATAGGTTTATGCTTTCGTTTCTTGCAAGAACAAAGTGGGAGTGGACCACACGTGTTGGCTCCGCCAAGTGTTCTTGATTTATAACATAGGGAGGGGTTAATTTGCGTGATCACATAGATATTGCTAGGGTGTAAATCTATGAGTTAAACTTAGGTGTTAGTTGAATTCGTGTGCGTAAGACAGGAGGTCTAAGCGCGACGAAAGGCAACAGAAATAACACAGAGCTAAGTAGGAATCAAGGAGGAACCTCTTGCGTGAGTCTACGCATGGTAGTTCGGGAAGGCCCTTGTTGTTGTTTGCTTGCTTGCTAGTGTCTTGCTTGTTTGTTGTATGTTGTGTATTGGGTGTCGTATGACGTGAAGACCCATAACACGATTTTTTGGAGCCGTATACATTCCAGGACGAATGTATTATGATAAGTCTTAGGCCAGGTAGGCTTAAGAAGTGACGTTAGGTGATGTAGTCAACATCACCAATGATCTCGGAGGGTTACTTGGGTCGCTCCCTTGGCCGAGATGTGCACGATGGTGCATTTGATCGAAGGCTGTCAAGGGCCAAGTTCGTGTGTGACATCTATGATCCTTTGTGGTGATTATATATGGTTCACGGTAGGGTGGGTGCTTGATACAGTAACACTCCATATACGAATTTTGTCTCGCAGGTAACCGTAGTAGTAGTTAGAGGGAGGCATCAGGCACTAGGCCAACCAGAGTAGATTTTGGTGTTAGTGGAAAGAACCTTGCTTGTTGCGTGACAGTTTTAAGAAAAGATGCATCGTGTTTTTGTAAAGATGTTTTGAAATAAAAGGAGTATTTCAGGCTTAAAACCTCAGTTCTTAAGATGGTAGGCCTAGTACGGGCCGAAACAACTCGAGATTAGGGTACGGGTTGGAAAGTCTTAGGCCTTGGTCGAGAGGTGAAAGGGCACGAGAATAGTTCGGCTAGAAGTTGCTTGGTGCTGCTTAGGCTGGATTGTCTCCACCTTGCCCCCTTGTGACGCCCTCTCCAGTTCCGATTCTATAAAGGAATTTAGGTCGGAGTTGGGAGCGTTACAACCATTGTGAAGAGATGTAACTGTGATCATGTCAATGGATTGTTGGAAGATGCTGAGACTAGCATGATCATTCAATTTCTTATGGGATTGAATGATAACTTTGCAAATATTGTGGACAGATTCTAAATATGAAGCTAAGACCTGGTTTGACAGAGATTTATAACATGCTTGATTAAGATGAGAGTCAGCGTCTTGTTGGTGGAATAACTCAAACAACATTCTCCAACCCAGCTTCTTTTCAAGTTCAAGCTTCTCCTGTATCTGATCAATCTCAGATATTCTTGGCTCAAAGTGGTTTTCAGAAACCAAAGTGCTCTCAATATCATAAAATTGGTCATACAACTGATAAGTGTTACAAGTTGCATGAGTATCCTCCAAGTTGCATGGGTATCCTCCAGAATCTGGTCCAAAGTGGAAGAAGCGTCAGACCATTGGTACCACTAATCTTGCAACGACACAATATCAATCTCAATCTGAGCAGGAAGTTGACAACTCAGATTCGTCTTATGGAGACATGTCCAAGGATCAAATCCAGACTATGATTTCTTATCTTAGTTCTAAGCTTCAGACTTCATCTGTGGAATCCATACCTGACAAGACTTGTGCTTCGACTTCAAATTATGTACCTGTCATTTCATAGATTTCAGGTATATTTATGGATCTATATTTTAAAGCCTATTATGACATGCTTGTTTCTTCCATATCTACAGAACCGGTAGTGTCTCTTAGAGCTTGGGTAATAGATTCATGGGATACTCATCATGTTAATAGAGAACTTTATGTAGAATATAGCAACTTGGATATAACCTTTGTTATTCTTCCTAATGGTTACACTGTTAAGATAGAGGGCATATGATTCATTCAGTTGACTAATGCCATCTCTCTACATGATGTGCTTTATATACTTGAATCAGATGTCTTGCATATATTTTCTGGTTTTCTTGCGATGGTTGAGAATCAATATCAAACAAAGGTTAAATATGTTAGATCAGATAATGCTCATGAACTGGAATTTATTGATCTATTCAATGAAAAAGGAATCATTGCATATCATTCTTTCCTGAAACACCTGAACAAAATTATGTGGTAGAGAGAAAGCATCAAACACATATTGAATGTAGCTAGAGCCCTATTATTCTAGTCTAATGTTCCTCTAAAATATTTGGGGGGGGGGGGGGGATTGCGTATTGACAACAGTATTTTTAATCAATAGGTTACCAACTCCAGTTCTAGAAAACAAGTCTCCTTATGAGAAACTAACTAGGAAAACACTAGATTATCAGTCATTGAAAAGTTTTGGTTGTTTGTGTTATAGTTCTACATCTCCTAAGCATAGACATAAATTTGAACCTAGAGCTAGAGCTTGTATTTTCTTATGTTATCTTGCTGGTTACAAGGGGTATAAGCTACTAGATATAGAGACACACGCCGTTTCTGTCTCAAGACTTGTAATTTTTCATGAGGATGTTTTTCCTTTGGTATCATCTAACATCACGGATGTTACCAAAGATTTCTTTCCTCATTTTCATTCTCCTGCTTCCAATGATGGTCACTTGCCTCTTGTGCAAACATCTTCTGATGCACATTCTCATCGTGATGTGTCGTCTTCTGAGACTTTGGTTCCTTTTGAATCTAAGTCTCACAGACAAAAGAAACCACCTAAACACTTGCAGGATTTTCATTGTTATAATACTACTAGTACTATACTATATCCCATTGCCAATTATATCTCTTATTCATATCTATCTGAGCCTTTCCGTGCTTTCATTAATACTTTCACCAACACCTTTATCCCACAAAAGTATTCAGAAGCCAAGGATTTTGAGGTGTGGTGTGACTCGATGAAGGTTGAACTTGGTGCAATGACAAGAACTCATACATGGAGTGTTACTATTTTACCACCAAACAAGAAGGTAATTGGTTGTAAATGGGTCTTTATAATCAAGTATACTACAGATGGAAGCATTGAGAGATATAAGGCACGAAAGGTTAATTATACGCAACAAGAGGGTTTGGATTATGAAGAAACCTTTTCTCCTGTTTCTAAACAATCTTCAGTTCTTATGCTTTTATTACTTGCAGCCAACTACAGCCAAGATGAACTGGTCTGTGAGTCCACTTGATATCTCAAATGCATTTTTGAATGGTGATCTTGATGAAGAGATATATATGAAGATTCCTCCAGGGTATGCTGAGCTACAAGGAGAGACTTTACCACCTAATGCAGTGTGTAAACTCCACAAATCCATATACGGCCTTAAACAAGCTTCCCGACAATGGTTTCTCAAACTCTCTTCTACTTTACTTAGTTTGGGTTTTGAGAAATCTGTTGCAGATCATACTCTATTCATCAAGTATAAATCAGGCATCATCCTTGGGGTGTTGGTCTATGTCGATGATATTTTGATCATCAGTAACAATGATGATGATGTGGTTGAGTTTAAGGAAGCATTGGAATCGTATTTTAAGCTGAGAGATCTTGGTCCAGCAAAATACTTTCTGGGATTGGAAATAGCAAGATCATCTGCAGGAATTTCAGTGTGTCAAAGGAAGTACATCTTGGAGTTGCTTTCAACTACTGGTTTTCTAGGAAGCAAGCCTTCTTCCATACCTCTGGATCCGAGTGTGAAATTGTCAAAGGATGTAGGAATACCTTTGATTGATCCTTCCTCCTATCGAAAGTTGGTTGGCAAGTTGATGTATTTACAGAATACAAGACCAGACATTTCTTATGTCGTCAACATTTTATGTCAGTTCTCTCATGATCCTAGAGATATTCATCTCAATGCTGTTCATAAATTATTGAGGTACTTGAAGGGAACAATGGGACAAGGCATGTTCTTTCCTGCAGATGCTAAGTTCGATTTGAGAGGTTTTTCAGATTCTGATTGGGCTGCCTGTGTTGATACAAGAAGATTAGTTACAGGATACTGCATGTTTATTGGTGATTCATTGGTTTCCTGGAAATCAAAGAAGTAGGATGCGATCTCTTGTACTACAGCTGAAGCAGAATTCAGAGCAATGGCCTTGGCCACGAAGGAAATGATTTGGCTTTCTAGGTTCTTGGTTGATCTGAAGATACCTTTCACTCCACCTGCTTATCTTTATTGTGACAACACTGCAACACTTCACATTGCTAACAATTCAGTGTTTCACGAGGACTAAGCATGTGAAACTCGATTGTTACAAGACCCGTGAAGCCATTGATTCTGGATTCTTGAAGACCATGTATGTGAAAACAGGTAATCAATTTGCTGATACTTTAACCAAAGCTCTGCATCCAGCTCCATTTCGAGAGTTAATATACAAGATGAGAGTTAGCAACATCTTTGCACCTCCATCTTGAGGGGGGCTATTAACATGAATATAACAATATTAACATGAATATAGCAATATTAACATGTATATAGCAAATGTATATATTGGTTTAAGGACTCTGGAATGTCCGGTTTATAGGCTTAATTATGTTGAACCAGTTTGGTTATTTCTGATGTAATTGAGTCTGTTGTGTATATAGTTTGTAACAAACTCTTTCTTCATTAATGAGAAACTTTATCTCTCTACGATGAAGAACATTAATACCGATCTTTCTGTAGCAAAAATCCGATAAGGAACTACGCTTGCTTGTCTCCATTGCCCTGTTTCGAGATCAAGAACATTGCAATCCTCAACGAGGAATGAGACACTATCACCACGTAGTTGAACCACTTTATATGCTCTTGTAACTTCATCTTTACCGAATCCAAATGAGCTTCTTGTCATCGGGAATTTAGCCACGACTCGCTCTAACATTTGACTGTGACAAAGTGATCTGATGGGGATACCGTTTCCGGTACGACGTTTGGTCGAGACGAGAGGTTCTCCGGGAGGGAATCGCCGGGATTATCGTGTCGCCGGGTTACAAACTTCAATCGAATCCAACCCCGGGATGCATATTAAGCCGTCGCATGTCAGCGAGATATTGGAAGCGTCGCACTAGTTGAATTAGCGGCCATGGTTTTTGTTTTTCTTCTCCCAAGTTTTTGATCGTGTTCCTCTACAATTAAAACAGAGTATATTTATACTAACCAAACCGACTTAAATCCTTGTCCTAAAGTCAAAAGGTTCCTAAAGTTAGCTTGACAACGAAAAGACGAACTCAAAAGTAAAATTCTCGTTAAACCTAGTAACTTTAGGAACCTTTTGATAACACCACCAAAACCTCAAACTTAAAAGTCAAACGACTTCGTTTTACTCAAAAGAATGCATATTTTACTGATTAAATATTACGAATTATCTTATATAGTTTGGATTTTGTTATATATTTTTATTAGATAAGTATCCGCATATATACGGGTTTGTAATTTAATATTTTATAACCCGTTAAAAAAACTATAAAAAAATAGAAAACAAAATTATATCACCCGTGAAAATATATAATACATAAATTTGGAAACAAAATTTCCGATGAAATAAATATATACTTTGAGTGAAAAATTTGGTGAAACATATGCAGTAAATAGCTTTGATACGATTATTGGATAATTGGATTTTCGAAATTGTATATAAATATATACTTTGAGTGAAAAGTTTACACATGTCAAAATCTGATCGATTGACTTGACACGTGGCGCGATCATGTTTTTCTATTTTATACTATTAACTGAAAACTAAATATGTGACCCATAAAACCAAGAAGTTCAAATTTTGTGCATTATATACTATTAACTTAAAACTAAATATGTGACCCATAAAAACATAAAAAATATGGTGATCCTACGTCATCGCCTAGCTCGCATGCCCTACGGGCCGGGCCTGCCCTTCTTCTTCATCTAGTCATTTTCTTTCTTGATTTTCTTGAAAAAATGGCTGCGTTTGACGTATGTGGCCCAAGAGTAAAACTGGAGATTTGTGTATGTTTGAGTTTTTTTTGATATTGTGCTTCCTCGCCAAAGTAAGTCTTAAAGAGTGACCATAGCTCAGTGAGATCATTCTCGAGCTGCTTTTCCATGAACTCCCGTAGCTTACGAGTATTAAGAGCATTGATGTTCTCGAAACCTGAAGAAATAAACGAAACCAGTTTTATCAACAAAAAAAAAAGCAAAACCCAAGCCCGACCCAACATATATATGGACCCTTGAAAAGCCTATAGCTTCACTTTTATTAGTAATAGATGTCCCTTTTATATGTATTTTTAAAAAAATTTGGGCCCTCTTTGCATGTAATTTGTTTTCTAAAATATATAGGCTCTTGGTCATGGCACCTCTGCCCATCCCCTTTAGGCCGGACCTGAAACCAGAAGAAGCGAATGGAAAAGACAAAATCGAGCAGAGCTGAAAACGAAAAATCGATTTTAAATCTTACATTTGTTCGCTTGATCATCATCGATTGAGAGCTTCATCTCCTTCGCTTCTTTCTGATCATCAACTAACCAAAGGAAAAACAAAACAAAGATTCAGAATCTCTCAATCTGATCATCATCGATTAACTCAGATTCACGAAACAGCAATTTAAGAGCAATGAATTAAACTTGCATAAACGAAACCAGCAGAAGAAGCGAATCGAGCAGAGCTCTCAAAAAGAAAAATCGATTTTAAATCTTACTTTTGTTCGCTTGATCATCATCGATTGAGAGCTTCATCTCTTTCGCTTGTTTCTGAATCTGATCAGCCACTAACCAAAATCGTCGGGAAAAAACAAAACAAACGAGATCATTCAGAATCTCTGAAAACGAAAATCGATTTTAATATGAAGAATTCCAGAAAACGAAACATGAAGAAGTCGCGAGAAATTTGAAGAAAAAAAAAACGACACATGCAAAACCTGAAAACAAAAACCGATGAGAGTCTAAATGGCGGGAAGCTGAGCGAAAAATGAAGGAGCTAGATCACAGTCGGGAGAGATCAATAACTTACCTCAGCAATTATTCTCTCGCTGCGTTAGAGAGAGATGAGAGAGTCTGCTCGGAGGATTCAGGATTCGAACGGCGGGAAGCGGAACTGCCTAAAATTTGAGTGTCGAGAATTATTTTCGAATTTGGAATCCCTGTTAACGGGATTTGTTTTCTGGGCACTATTTGATTAAGTTTGACGGATGCGATCGCGCCACGTCAGAGTGACCATCAATTTTTACCGACAGTCAGATAGAAAAGCTTGCTGAAAAAGATCTACCGGCGCACATTATACATCTAACGAGTGCTGCCGTTATAGTGAACCGAATTTTTCGTAACATTTCAAAGTCGAACCCAATTCAATGACCCTCTGGACGAAATCCCTTCCGTTGCTGAACCTTCTCGGTGTCGATTTCCATGGATTCCATGGCGGGAAAAAACCTCTGAAAATTGAGAGAGAAAAACAGTCTTCAACTTGTCGACAAGAAGAGTATTGAACAATCAGAGTAAAGGTTCTTACTTGAACCGGAAACCGACCAGCTGTATTATAAATCGACCGGTTGAACCGGCAATTATATAGCTAATAACATAATGTTCTTCAATCTAGACAAACCGATTCAAGCCGAATTGGATCGAACCATAATTGAAGTAATTCATTCGAGTACCTTTTAATCTATAGATATATACTGACAGTTTTGTCTTAAAATTTGTTTTGAAATTTATAAAAATTTGGTTTTACTTTACTTTTTATAATATGTCTAAATGATTATATATAGATATGTAAAACCGGATTAACATGTCTACTTAACCCATTTTGTAATGGACTAAAATATTATTCGAACTAACTCGTAAAAACATATAATCTTGAAAACATAACTTTAATATACACCGCTTTATGACTCTGGTTTTTGTGGCCAGTTCGTGAACTCTTAAAAAAAATCAATTTTCTCGTGTTTAACTCTTTATAAAATTAATAAAATATTTTTTTATTTTATTTTGATATATATATATATATATATATTCAATAAAACATAATAAATTATAGTGACAATATTGCAAGATGTCGAATAAATGCTTTTAAAAATATATAATATTTTTTATTTCATAATAGTTTAGAAACTAAATAATAAATCATTTCTTTAATGAAAAATATTTACTTTTCATATTTTATTCAATCATTTTAAAAAATAATTATATTTTTTCCTATTTCAATTATTTTTTATTATTTGTAATGTCACTTACCGAATAAAGTTTATTTTATAAAATGACTCCTTAAATAATATTATAGAGATTTGTTTTACTGCATAGTTTTCTTCTGTCTCTTGGCTACGCAGAGCATCTACTACTTACTGCATAGTTTTCTTCTGTCTCTTGCCTACGCAGAACATCTACTACTTGGGTCTCATAATTCTTGAGCTCAGTTTAAGACAAGACAATCTTGGCCACCACCCACCCTCTACACCAAGTCTGGTAATCTCTTTGAATCATGCCTATTGGACCATTTTGCATCACTTGATCCTGTCAATTGTTGCAGTGTTTAAATTTGACAACAGAGCTTGGAAGTAAGTTACCCCTTAGGACCAAACATCAACATCAGCTTCTTAGTTTTTTTAGTTCTTATTGTCGCCAAACATGAGTTTCTGAGTTGTACTTCTTATTTTCGCCTGACCACCCTTTTCTTAATTATTTGTACTTGCAGAGCTATTTTATCTTGAACTGGTTGAGGGCGAAACGATTAGAGAATGGCTCTTCTTCGACAAACCTAGAAGAGCATATGATAGCGGAAACCGAAAACAAAGATCACTTCCAGATTACAGCGGACGAGGCTGGCATGAATCAAGAAAACAACTGATGTAAGAACAAGAAGGCCAGAAGGGATCCTACTATATGGATCCACAATGAAAGGTTTGTAACCAGACTGTCAATCACCACTTTTATACGATCACCTATTAAAAAGAAACAATGCTAATCGCTTGTGAAATATATTCGATAGATACAAATCTTTATTTATAAATTATACATCAAAAATTGAGATGAGACCTAAGATAATATACAAATAACATGGACTTTGTTGACAATTGTTTTATAGTCGAAAGCCTATATGAACCTTAATATATATTTCAACAATTACGACTGCGGCGGCGGAGATGGCGTCTGCGAGCACGGAGGAGATACCAGCGAGCGTAGAGATGGAGGAAGACCATTAAAATGACGACGAAGAAGAGGATTACTATGGCGCTTAGCATGATTTTGCTGCTCATGGCGTAGGGTCGAGAACCCGAGATGTTTTCGTTGGGTCTACCCATCGGATCCTGGTCGTAGGAGTTCATGATTCTGGTGGCGACTGAGAGAGAGAGAGAGAGACAGAGAGAGAGTAAAGTGGTGAATAATTCCATGTGTAGAACAAAATTCTGAGAATTCATTTGACATGTATCCTCCACCACGATCTGATCTGAGAATTTTTATTCTTTTATCTAATTGATTTTCTATAATTGCTTTAAATTTCTTAAACATATTCAAAGCCTCATCTTTAGTATAAATCAAATAGATATGAGTCATATGACAGAACTTACTGAATCATCCATAAAAGAAATATAGTAATTCTTTCTTACACAACTTGGAGTTGATTGAAAATCACATAGATCACTATGTATCAATCCAAGTACCACTTGATTTTTCGGTGATACTCCTACACTGATGACTTCCCTTGCAAGACTTGGGACTCCTTTGCCTGAAGGATGTTGACCTCCACCAACGATGTTTCAGATGCTGCATTAGGCCCACAACCGGGTGGCCAATTGATGCAACGTATATTTAATATATTTATTAAATATTTGTATTTAATTTATGTTTATCTTTTAATTGTTATTTTAAGACTTTTTAAAGTTTTTTTAGAGTTTTTAGGTTTTCTTATAAATAGCCTCTTAAACTTATTGTATTATAAGACAATTACAAATAAAGACATTTTTTACACATCCACTTTCACGGAAAGACACTTCCCGCTACCAGGACACTTTCACCAAGGGATATGACTTTTTCACCCTCCAGAAGAAAAAAAACACAGTTTACCCGAATTAGATTTTTCACTGTCGGCTCATTTACCCGTCGTTTCATTTCTGTACAAACCCTAATCCCATCGAAGAGATATAGTGATGAGGACATCGAGTCAACGACCCAAGTCATACAAGCACCACTTGTGCCAAGTGGACCAGTGACTAGAACCAGGAGCAGGAACATGGAAAAGAAGTTCAACATGTTCATGGACCAGCTCGGATCGGAAGGTTTCTTCAAGACGGACACTAGGCCGCTAAGCCCGTTAGCAAGCAGTTATTGGGCCGACTCTTTCAAGCAGGATCCACTCATGATCCAGGACGATCCAGAAGGCGAGCCACATATGGATTTGAAGCTCTTTGAGTCTAGTTTCCAGAACATTAGAGATCAGTCTAAGACTCCTCACCATTCGGGCCAGAACGTCCAAACACTGAAGACATATCGGCTGGATCCTTTGCGGGCCGATAACACTAAGTGGCCACTCATCAAGCCTAGGCTCGTGGCCCACTTATCTAAGGTCGACTTCACTTCACCAGAGACGACTTAGGCCCAAGGAAGGTCATTAATTGGGTTTGTAAGTCGTTTGGTGCTCTTTTCCCAATCTTCGTTTTTGTCCCACTGGGTTTTGCGAAGATGGGTTTTTAACGAGGCCAAACGACTTGCAATATCATTGGCCCAATCAATGACTCTCTGTAAGCCCATGAAGACCAAAGCACACGAGGTCTCTCCTCTTTTTCCCTTAGTCTTTTTCGTTTTGTTTCTTTTGTAAACGGGCCTAAATTGTTTAAGGACCCGTCTTGCTATTTTGTTGCTTTCTTTGTTTTTCCCTTTGGCGTGTTTCTTTAAAAACCCTAAGGCCTTGGTCTTTGCCTTTTCACGCTGACAATAAGAATTTTCCTTTCAAGTTTTTGTTCTTCACAAAAACGTTTCTTCTCTCTAGATCGTGAGCGAGTCCGATCCTTAGGGAAAACCCCTTGAAGTATCAAGAGACCGTCGCATCTCTTGTGGTTCACAACATCCCACCAACGCCTTCCACCTTATCCAGTTGCAAGTAGATAGAGACCTTAGTCCAGCTACTTCAACAACCCTCTCGGCCAAGATCTAATCATCTTCGGCCAAGGAGGCTCGACCATCGACCCGTTCGACCAAGGACTCGGTGTGACGGTTTGAGCGTGTATCATATCGGAAAATCCCGCCGGATAGATATCGGAGACTCACATCTATCAAATCACGCCGGATAGATATCAGAGACTCACATCTCTCAAATCCCGCCGGATAGATATCGGAGACTCACATCTATCAAATCCCGCCGGATAGATATCGGAGACTCACTTCTCTCAATTTTTGTTTCGGAAATATTATTCGGAGTCGAGAAAATCGACTAACAAATCCAGTATCCACTAACCCTAATCTGTCCGTCGAGCAAAGAGGACCGGAGTCTAGTAAGCAAATCCGCAAAAAGGATCCTCCGTCAACTGCTCTCCGTCATGGCAAGTAAATTTCTCGTTTTTAAGGCATTACTATCCGTGAAGGCCCCCCGTTTTGTCTACGTTAGAGGATTCCGATTGATTAGAGTTTCTGGGTTCTTGTACATTAGGGGTTTCTGTGTCTTGGTAAATCATTCTGGGTTTTTTTCGTGCAGCATCGGAGACCAATCCGGAATGGGATACCAGACTCCATGTTCGTTTGTTTGCAACAGACCGCTTTCCCATTAACAGAATCAATGTTTACTCCAAGCCAGATACGCTAATGTTCTTGCACACCACACTTGGAGACACTCCAGAGTTTGACACGATTATGAAGTCCTGCTTTGGTAAATTATTCCTCCTTCCCGTGTCCAGATGCCCCATCTCCTGCAAACTTATCCACGCCCTGCTAACAAGACAGCTCGTATCCAAGAAGAGATATGAGATGTGGACAGTTTTTGGTGGACATCCTATGCGTTTCGGCTTGAAGGAATTTGGCGAGGTCACATGGTTGCCTTGTGGTGAGTATCCTGATGACTATGTCCCAGAAGATCAACCAACAAACGATGCCAATCTTGATCCATATTGGAAGGAGCTCATAGGGACTGACCGTAAGACAACGCTCGCCGACCTTGGTCACATGCTTCAGAACGAGCCAGATATAACAAGCAGCAGAAAATTCCGTCTTGCACTTCTACTGATCATTGACGGTGTCCTTGTCGCAAAAAGTCAGGTACACAAGCCCACCCTTAAGTATGTCCGGATGTTGGAGGACCTAGATGGATTCCTTAGCTTCCCGTGGGGGCGAGAATCGTTCCTGAAAACCATCGCCTCAATGATCCCTGGTAAAAAATAAAAGGTAAATGCGATGACCCGGTAGGAGCATTTCGCCAGCTACTCCGTCAATCAACTTTCTGGATGCAAGGTTTTCCACTCGCTCTTCAGCTCCTAGCATTCCAAGCAATCCCAACTCTACCACCCAAGCTTCCTAAAGATGCTGCCCATCCTACCTTACTAGCGTGGGCCGGTAATTATCTGCGTAAAAATCATGCACTTTCTCACACAGATGTGCTTGACGTGGAGTTTGACAAGAAGGTAATGATTATCTATGAGTTTATATGCTGCACATTTTCTGTCAAAGCCCACTAACACACCAAAACGATGGCTATTGGGTTTATATATTGCAGCTTGTTGTACATCCTCTTATCCCTGTCCAAGTACCACCTGGAGATGGGTGGGGAGAGTTTGACAATGAAATCAAGGACCGGAAAGTTGATTACCTGGAGGAGTTGGTCCGTGCGGGCCATGCTTTCAAGAAGTTGGAGTGGCCAGGAGGAGATGCAGCTGAGCCATGTATGCTACATGGCTCTCCTTCGAGCAAACGATCCCACAAAAAACATCTGAATGACAGAAAGCGGCACTCCTCATCTTCACAGACCGCTTCCAATCTTCGACCCAAAAAAACTTTGAAAAAGAACCTATCTCGTCACAACAATAACCAAACCGACGCCTTTGCCAATATCTCAACGGCAAATCTGGAAAATCAAAACCAGTGGTTAATATCTCAGGTCAGAGAACTGGTTGCAAGGGTCCAAAAGCTTGAAGACAAAACCAAGGGGAGGAAGAAGCCCGGGATAGGTAAACAAACGTCCCAGCTCATCGCTTCAACTCGTAAGAAGAGGAAGCGTTCCCCACAAACGACTTCACCTCCTGTTTCAAGTTCTACAGCAGCTTCAGTCGGTGGGATCATTCGTCTCACGGAAGAAAACTGCAAACATGCTGAATGCACCCCCCCCCCCCAGAAACAGAGGTAAGACTTAACCAATACAAGAAATACGTTTTTTAATTTTATTTAGCTTCACTGTCCACAATTTAGTGATATTAACAGGAGATCTCCCATGGACCCGTGTCATGGATACGGAACAGCGCAGCAACCAGCCTGAGGTAATACCTACTCATGCCACACCCGATCCATTTAATCAGTGTCATATTTTACCACATTCTCCCTGCTTGTTCCAGGGTATTGGGTGTCGTCAGATTTCTCCCCAACAGGAGGTAAACGAGTTAACCCATCCATTAAAAAGTGCATTTTACTGACAATGAATAAGATGTCATAGTCCAAAGCAAAACCAACAGTCAGTATGTCGATTGTGTATGTGTTTTCAGGGATCTGGGTTTAGGGATCAAGAAATAGACAATGTCGACTATGTGTGTGTTTTCTAAGCTCATAATTTTTCCCTTTTTTACTTTCTCTACATTCCTGCCCCACATTCTGTTACTTTCAGTACTTACCGTCCCCATGTCTCAACCAATATGGTTCGCATCTTCACCCTTTTCTATTCAAGGTAGCCTGATCATTAGTCATATTGCCCATTTTTAATTTCCACCCATGTTTTCATAACGTTTCTATTCCTCTGCGGCTTGCTCTTTAGGAGGATCGTGACTGCACCGACAACTTAAGGATAAACCAGTTGCATCGCAAACTGCAGCCTCCCGCCATTCCTCAGCCAGAGAGAGAGTTGTTGGCTACCCCCGCACAAATTGATGTTGAAGCACAAGTAACATCCTCCCCATGTTGCTGACATACCTTTTAATACATTCTTATATTCATTCCCTTTTTTCTGTTCTCAGCAGGTTGTTTTTTTATGCCAATGCTGATGGATTTGTTGTCCCTCAAGTCCAAGTTTTTGGTTCAAGGCTAGACAAAAATGTACTCATTATTACTATATAAAGAGTTTCTTATATAAATACCCGATGACCAGGGTCATAAGATCAATTATCAGGACCAGCAATAATGATCTACACTATACAGGTCCTTTTGCATGAGGACAATGTTCAGTATGGACAGACCACCATGGACTCACCTTCCTCAACGATATCTCGTGTCCTCACAAATCTCAAAGAACATATTCAGGTAAAACATGACCACTCCGTCCCTTCAAATCTTATTATAAATATCCTCAACATGAAATTCTGTTATCATCACCACAGAATGAGAGTATAGACGTACCAAGGGACGTGGACAGAGAAAAGTGGACACATCCTAAGGTTTGTTTTCTGTGCCTCTCAATATTTTTCCCAACCCATCCTTTTGGTTAACTAACTAACATTTCCAATAGGAGCCACCCAAGGTAAACATGGACGTGGATGCGAACGTTCTGGTCCCAATTTCTGACCGCGAGGCAAACATAGGAGTGGATGAGGTATAACTTTGCGTACAAAACTCATCTTATTTCTGAATATATCCTAACCAATGATGTTTAATTTTAACAGCATACGACTGAGCCAGATGGAAAAACAAACGCCAACGACAATGTTGCTGAGGTTATTATTCTACGTAAAAACAATTATTTCACCCTTCAATATATGTACTCTAGCCTCTTCCATCTGTTTTTTAATAGCATCCACATCCCCACCAAACAAATACGCCACACACCAACATGGACGTCGATGCAAATGTCCTCGACACAATCCCAGAGCTCGAGGACCGAATTGTGCTGGATACTGAAACCGTGGATACGCCCCAGGGACAAGCTAACAACAATTCCCATGAAGCCGCCCACCTTGAGATCGATGAACCCCAGAATTCTGATGAGGTAATGCCTTTAATATAGAGTAATCTATAGTTCGTCTTTAATCGAAATCCTCATCATTTTCCAGAATGTGATTGATACTGAAACACACTCGCCTTGCCAGAGCGACGTGCCTCTTCTACCCATCAGTGACTCATCCCCAGCCCCAGTAAGGGTTAAACACTGTCCATCAGAGATGGAGCAGCAACTTGCCCTCTTGCTACACAACCATCCGCCCCCTACGCAGGCTGACATGCTCCCAGTTGTTGATCCTGTTGAATTTAACTTTTTTAGGAAAACCCTCGAGGCATGCCCAGAAGTGTAAGCCTCTCCCTTCCCATAATCAAACAAACATAATTATTTGGTAACCGTTTATTTTCCTTTCACAACAAACACCTTTGCATCCTAAATGTTGCTGGTCAAACTTATGAGTACATTTTAGACAACCTCTTTTTCCTTCAGCTCGCTCGTAAACAGCAATGGATTTCGACATTGGTAAATGCTCACTAACCATTCTCTCACACCAAGTAGTTCTTTTAAACAAGTTATGATGTCCTTACCCAAACTCTTACCATTACAGCACATGAAGATATTGATGTCTATTCTTGGAGAACGCCACTCATCAGTCCTATCGGTTGAAAACAGTGTCTTTGCCTCCCCCTGGTTGATCAACCACCTTCAAGGGAAGTTTCACTCTTTCCAAGCGGCTAAAAACAAAAAATTGCATAGATGGGACGGCCAAATATCAAAGTATGTGAGCCTAGAGGGGAAAAAGTGGATGGTCGACGTGGACACTATATATGCCCCAATGTGTTGGGACAATACCCACTGGGTTGGACTCGCCATAAACCTCCAGCTGTGGTGTGTTGAGATTCTTGACCCGTTGCCTTCAATCAATTGCGATAGAAAGGTTGAAAGATACATGAAGCCCGTTGTTGAGTTCCTCCCTCACATCTTCCAGAACCTGTGCCCCCATCTCTAACGAAGGCGTCAAAGTGGATCGATCTAAGATTGCGGTTATGCTGGATTGGCCTCTTCCCACTACAGTCACAGAGCTTCGCGGTTTTGTCGGTCTTACTGGATACTACCGCAAATTTGTTAAAGATTATGGATTGATTGCACGGCCACTCACTAATCTGTTGAGAAAGGGGAAATTCGAATGGAGTTCCGAGGCCGAGCTCGCTTTCAATCAATTGAAGACAGCCCTAACAACGACACCCACCTTGGTGTTACCAAATTTCTCATTACCATTTATGATTCAGACATATGCTTCAGGCGACGGAATTGGGGCAGTTCTATCTCAAAATGATAAGCCAATTGCTTTCATGAGCAAGTCACTCGGTGTTGCAAAGAAATCATGGTCCACATATGCCCGCGAAATGCTCGCAATCGTGGTTGCTATCAGAACGTGGAGACCATATTTGCTGGGTCGGTGCTTCACAATCCAAACAGATCAGAAAAGTCTTCGATTCCTCCTACAACAACCAATCCTCACCCCTGAGCAGCGCCGGTCCGGTGATATTTGAGGCCACATACGAAATTAAAAACTGGGGCCCTTACGTAATGTATAAAATACAAAATCAAAGTTACTTGAAAAAAAATCCCACAAAAATACAATATCTTGAAAGCTAATAAAAGTCTATCGATTCTGGAAGATACTTATTTTTGCACTTTTTCCTGCAAAATCATTCATCAAACTTTCATAATCAAGTTAACCATGTCTCGTTCGATCGATAGCATGGCCAACCCGTTCAGCCTTTCCTGTGACATAGTTGACCGTAGGTAAGACTTTATCAACTTAAGCTTTGAGAAGCTTCTTTCGGCTGAGGCAACTGACACTGGAATTGTGAGCATTATTCTATAGGCAATCCATATATTTGGATAACATTTCTTCAACCTCTTCAAAAAGTTTAATACTTCAGCAGTTTTCTTGATACCTTCTGGCAGAGTTTCTCGAAAGACCTTGATTTCAAAGAATAAATATTTTCCATCAATATCTGAATGTGCTCCATGCTTAAGAGAAAGTTCAAGGTTGATACATGATGTCTTCAAGCTATCATCGCTCACTGAGTTAAGTTTTCTTAGATCGAACAAAAAACCAAAAGTTTTCTCATACTCTTGAAATTGTTCCAACCTTGTTTGGAGAGAAACTAGAGCTTGATCCAAGATTTTGATGAAATAATCTATTCTAAACCTCTCCTCGCTCAAGACTACAATTTCATCAACAAATTGTCTTGGCTCCTCATCAAAATGTAATCTCTTTTTAATAATGCGCTTCCTTTTCACATGAAAAATGGGTTCGATATCCATATCAACTGCAATTTTTTTGGCTTCTGCTTTTGCTTCTTCAAAACCCGTCTCTCTGTACTTCTGAAAAAAAGAGACTAACCCCTTTAGTTGAGTAATAGCAACATCAATATCAACATCTTCCGCCTGGAAAGTCTTGCTTACGGTATTAATGGCTGCCAAAATCTCATACCATATAACCATACCAAACAAAAACTCAAATCCTTCGATTCCGTGTGATTCACTTATTGCAAGACATTCAGCATCACTCTGGATTTTAGGATCATCACTTTTTTCAGCCAAGTAAAACAGAGCATCTCGAATTTCTGGAGCTTGAAAACGTATTGCTTTAACACGTGACTTTCCCAACGAGTATCTGATAAAGGTTTAAGTGTAGGACCTCCCACCATTTTCTTGTATATATCCCACCTAGTCGTAGAAGGTGAAAATAAACAATATAAACGTTGTATAATCCCAAAAAAATCAATCGCTTTTTCAGATGACTTAGCCATATCACAAAGTGCCAAATTCAGATTATGGCAACCACATGGCGTATAAAATGCTCGTGGATTAATGTCAAGCAATCTTTTTGTACTCCTTTGTTTTTCTCCTTCATATTTGAGCCATTGTCATAACTTTGTCCTCTCACATCATCAATGTCCAAGTTAAGCTCAACCAATGTATCACAAAGTATATCAAAAAGCCCTTTCCCTGATTTATCATCAACTTCCATGAAATGAATAAAAAATTCTTCAACCTAGGGTGAATCCATAGAAACATCCACACATCGAATTACAAGGGATATATGCTCTTTATGACTGACATCTGGAGTACAATCAAGAATAACTGAAAAATATTTAGCCTCTTGAATCTTCTTAATGATCATTAGTTTCATCTCATAACCAAGCATTACTATTAATTCATTCTGAATTTTGTGGCTGAGATAATGATAATTAGTTTCTCCTTCTTTAATTCTCCTGATGTGCTCTCGGATTACTGGATCAAATTCCCCCATCATTTCAATAAAGCGAAGAAAATTTCCATTATTGTCCTGACCAATCTTTTCATTGCTTCCACTAAATGCTATATTGCATCTAGCCAAAGTCTTCACTAATGCAAATAATCTCAATAAAACTTCTCTCCAGTGATTTTTTTCTTTGTTGATCTCGTCTTGGACACATTTATCAAGTGTCAGATTCTTCTGCAATCTCAACTCAAATTCCATCCATTGGCTCATGCAAGTGATGTGACCATGACTACTTTCATGTTGACTTAGTCGTAATGTCACATTGTTCCAATCCTTGAATCCTATGCTTGCCAATTGAGTTGTATCTTCGTCTCGTCCAAACAATTTGCAACAAAAACAATAGATTTTCTCTGATTTTGTTGAATAGACTAACCAACGTCTATCTTGTGTATCTCCATTCTTCATACGTCTTTTGTAGTGCTTATGAGAAAAATGTCTACCAATGATGTTTTTGGGAAAACTATAATCCTCAGACGGTCGTGCTAGAGGACCTTTCTCAACCAAAAAATCCCTCAACATTCGATCAATTATTCCCCAATTTGCAGGATCCAAAACATCTGTAGAACTAGAAGAACCAGGTTCTTTGAAATACACACCATCTGCATTTTGATAGACTTCCTCATCATCTTTCTCAACCCTATTATCATTCGCTTCCACCTCAATACTAATGCCATCAACTTCTCCCTTTTTAGAAGTCTCACAATGTTCATCATCTATCCTACCACCCTTCTCAGTTTCACTACCCTCATCAGTTCTAAGAGTCTGAGATTCTGGTTTTTTTAAATATCTGGACATAGAACCGGCTAGAGATTTTGTCAATTTTTCTTCCCTTTTCTTTTTCCGCCTTTTTTTTGCTCCAGAGTCATATCTTCGCTTCATTTTTCTGAAATTAAAAGATATAAATCGTAATCAATAAATTCCTACAATGAAAATGCTAATTCATAAGTTTAAACTCAACTATTGCAAAGCATAACTGCATAAACATAACCAAATTGTAGAAAAATATTGAAACCAAATAATCAAACTTTTGTACCTTGATATGAAATTGATCGTCAATAACGAAACATGAGTGAGGACTGAGGAGAAGAAGTTTAGAATCTAATCGATCGTCAATAACCAAATAAATTAACAAAGAAATTGAAAACAAATTCCGGAGATTTTCTAAGTCTCTTCGATGAAAAAGCCAAAAGATCGGTCTCCTTTGATCTCCTTTTTGTATAATCCCAATAAATTTTTCTTATAATAATAGTTTCTTTTGTCGACAAGAAGAATAAAACATCTTAGCAAAATTGAAAATTGACTATAAGACACACACAAAAAAAAAAAAGGCCCATAAATGTTGAGGCCCCATACCAATGTATCATCCAAATGGGTCAAGGGCCGGGCCTGCCCCTGAGCAGCAGAAGTGGATGGGGAAACTTGCGGGATATGATTACGAGATAACGTATAAGACCGGCAAGTCTAACACAGCGGCAGATGCGCTTTCTCGTGTTCATGGGAGCCAATGTTTGGACGCTATATTCACACCACAAACATCTGTGTGGAGCGATCTCCGAAAGGTAACATCAACTGACCCGTATATGCAAAAGATTGGGAAATTGGCTACTGCTAATCCAGGAAAACCGTATACGTGGAGAGACGAGTTAATCTGTTACAACAATCGCTTCGTTATTCCACCAACCTCGCCCATTGTGCAACAACTCCTCCATGAACACCACGCAACACCAATGGGAGGTCATTCAGGCGTTTTACGCACATACAAGCGTCTCACTCGCCAGTTCTATTGGCCCTCGATGCATCGCGTTATCCGTGATTATGTAGCTGCTTGTGATGTTTGCCAACGAGCTAAATATACATCACTCTCCCCAGCAGGACTCCTCCAACCACTCCCGATACCAAGCCAAGTTTGGGAAGACATCTCCATGGACTTCGTCGACGGTCTTCCCAAATCCTCTGGGTATTCCTCTATCATGGTGGTAGTTGATCGCCTCAGTAAATCTGCACATTTGGTTCCACTATCGCACCCTTATACTGCGCGTACGGTGGCTGCCAAGTTCGTTGAGGCAATCATCAAATTACATGGTGTTCCCCGTTCCATTGTAAGTGATCGTGATCCCGTCTTTATGAGCTTATTTTGGAAGGAATTTTGGAAGATGGCAGGAACACAGTTACAGATGTCAACAGCCTATCATCCACAGTCCGACGGCCAGACGGAAGTGGTTAATCGTTGCATCGAACAATTTCTTCGATGTTTCGTTAGTCACCGTCCGAAACAGTGGTGCGAGTTCTTACCATGGGCCGAGTTCTAGTACAATACCACCTTCCACATTTCAACGGGTATGACACCATTCCAGGCACTCTATGGCCGTCTTCCACCACCTGTCCCAGCCTATGAAATTGGTTCAGCACTCATTGGAGAGTTAGACGAGCAACTGGCGGAACGAGACGAGTTGCTTCAGGAACTAAAACTCAATCTCACTGCTGCGAACAACAGAATGAAACAGCTCGCGGATGCTAAACGACACGCCATCGAGTTTGTTGTAGGAGATTGGGTCTTGATGCGCATGCAGCGCATCCAATCTTATCGATAGAAGACGTTGTTTCGTCGAACTTCCCAGAAATTGTCTCATCGATTTTTTGGGCCGTTTTGTGTTGAGGAACGCATTGGAGCTGTTGTGTATCGTCTTGCTCTTCCAGAAGGTACTCGACTTCATAATGTCTTTCACGTTTCCTTATTGAAGAAATGGATTGGAGATGACGAGCCAGTTCCCGGCAAGCTTCCGCCATTGCGTGAGAATGGGACTTTGAATCTTTGTCCTGCTCGAATCCTTGATACTCGAGAGACTACGCATGACCAAAGGTCAACAACAGAAGCTGTGGTTTGTTGGCAAGGGTTACATGCCGCTGATGCTACTTGGGAAAATCTGTCGCAGCTGCAACTCAGTTTTCCAGACTTCGACTTCAACCTTGAGGACAAGGTTGGGCTTGAGGAGGGGAGTATTGATGAGACAGCAATCAACTAAACCAGCGTCCCAAGCGCATAAGGAAACCGAACCAGAGATACCAAGATTGATTGGTTTGGTTTATTCATTTTCATTTATTTGATTTCAGCAAATAACAGAGTAAGACTCAGTCTCCTATATTGTAGGTGCAGAGTTCTCACGATTTGTTTCACGTTTCTTTCATGTAGTTTCCTCAATTCCATGTATGCATTTTGCTTCCATGTTTGTAGGAACGGATTGTTCCAATTTGCTTCTATATAAATGAAAAAGCCAAAAAGAAAAGGCAGAGAAATTTGTCAAAAGTATTTGTCTTCTTGTTTTTTGTATTTACATTTGATCAACATTGATAATTCCTCTAACAGGGACCTATCATTCTACTTGTGGGTTTTCATATTTGCGTCATTTATTTTTTTTGTTAATTGGTGAATTCAATCTTTGGTTGCTCTAATTTGAATGATTTTGTTGAATTTCTGATGTCTGTGATGGATTCGTTTTCTCGTAATGTTAGCCGAATCAAATCTGCCTTTACCAATTTCTGATCTTCTTATGATTTCGTTTAGTTGTTAAAAAATCTAGAATAATTTCTAATCGATTGATCATGTGATGCTCTGGATTACGTTTTGTGGCTGAATCGATTCCACTTCTTTATGATTTCGATCTTCACCTGCTCTGAATTCATGGAATTTTGGCTGAATCGATTCTGCTTTTTGTGAGCATCAAATATTTACCTTCACAAGACAATGTAGAGAATTGGTACTTGTAGCAGGCGGAATAGCATTGGGAAATTTACAGATATCATTGGGAAATTTGTGGATTTTTTTTAAAAGGAAAATGGAAAGACTATCTCAAATCAGGTACTAGAGCGGTACAGTATTGGAGGATGACACGAAAGAAGATAGATTTGTTAGAGCCTGCAATGGCAAGTCTACGAGGAGATGTAGGAAAAAATTTCAATACTAAAACAGAGCATTGAAGAAATGAGAAAAACAGAAGGAAATATTGGATTTGCTCGATAGGACATAGTTTTAAATATAACAAAGTCGAAACAACTACTACTAAACAGCTTTTGAGATTCACATGGTAATAGATTCTGAACCCAACATAGGAAAAACAAAATCCTTGAAAAAAATGAAACAAAAAAATGCAGGCTTCAGACACGCGGTGCAGCTCCAGCTCCAGCAGGACGAGGGGCCTGTCCTGGTTGCCCAGGCTTGGGAGCATCCTCCTGATCATCATAACAGAAATTCATTCAATCAACAACAAATGATACAACAGAATAGTCTCAACAGTTCTGTTATGAGGTTTACTAGCATGCTTAATCCATCTCAAAAGTCTACTTCTTGAAGCCTTAAAGACTATTATTCTAAAACAACTATTATAGTTCAAAAGGTAACAGGAATCTTAAGATAATCAAACCCACATCTTGAGAATTTGTACAAGCCAAAGTAACCATTTTTACTTCATATTAGACAGAAATTAGCATTCAGAAACAAGTTGCATCACGTGATCAGATCGACAGACCCAAATGAAGCAAACACAAGTAAATAAAAACGGACATCCAAGAAGGAACTTTGTATCCTAAGATCATTGAATTGAGTGATCAGATTACCTTGCGTCTGGCAAAACGCGGCGGTGGAGTACGAACCCTGCGGTTGATGCGGGATCGGACTCTAACAACGTGAGAGTGGATAGCACATGAGACACAGTATTGCATCTTCGCATATAGCTTCGGCAATGTGTACCCTACGAATCCATACACGACAAGATTCAATGCGAATGAGCATAATCCTAATGAAATCCCAAACTCAATATTCCAAAAATCCAAACTTTATTTTTATTTGATGTACATCAAACAATACAAAGAAACAGCAAAAAGAGAGGAATCAAAGAATCAAAGATACCATCGTAGACGCTGGCTTCCTGAACATCTCTAATGGCAGCCTGCTCCACAATGTTTCTGACGATAAACCTCTTAATGGCCTTGTCCTATCCAACGATTCCCACAAGGTTACCAAAATCAAACTCTATAGAATGTTGAAAAATCGACTGAAAAGCGAGATTTTTACCTTTGGGCAACATTTGCCACAGTTGGAGCATCTGATTGGGTTGACGTGGCCTCGGTTGTGCTTGTTTCTCCCACCGTTCCTACGCTTGAAAGTCTGCAACACAACAATGACGATGATAAACGATTCGATTTCTGAATCATTTTGTAAATCTAAGCAAACGAAGAGAAATCGAAGAACACGAGTACCATCTTCGAGACGCGGCTTTTCCTCTCAAAGGAGCTACTGTGTCTGCTAGGGTTAAAGATTATTTATTTGTTGCTACTTATAGGGCTTTGAAATATAGTGGGCTTGGGCTTTTTTTTTCTTAGTTTTTTATTTGCTTTTATTTTTTTGTTGTCTGAGTTTTTTATTTGCTTTTAAGTTACCTATCAGACAAACATCTAATTGTAACGATCGAAGAATTAAGATGAATTTTACGAGGTGTAATTTGTTTATGTATTTTAATTGATTCAGAAATATGTATAGGATTTATAAAATTTATTGATTTTCAAATCTAACATGTGGAATTTAATTAGTATTTGTAAATCCGTAGGTTTTTCTTCGGATTTGAGTCTTTTGTATTTTTAACATAAAAATTCTTTCAAATCCACTAAAATCCATTGTGAAATCAAATCCATAAGTAAATCCGTAAGATTGAATAACACGTGATTTGAATTAGTATTTATAAATTATAGAACCAATAACACATTATTTGAACATAAATTTTAAAATCATAAAACCAATAACACTAGATTTGATTTGGATTTCCAAATCTATTAAAATACACAAACCAATAACCTCCACTTATATTATAAATCTGAAAATAATATTCAGGTAAGTTTCCTTGCTAACACGGTTTTTCCACAATCTTATAACAGAAAAATCTCTATAATATTATTTAACAAGACATTTTTTTAAATTAACTTTATTTTGTAAGTTATTATATAATATGTCATTACAAATAAGAAAAGATAATTAAAATAGGAAATGATATAATTGTCTTTTAAAATGATTGATGAGAATAGTAAATTATTTATTTATCATTAAAGAGGTTATTTATTATTTAGTTTCTTAAATATTTTTAATATTATATATTTTTAAATAATAATCAATCCATATATTTTCAAAGAAAAAAATCTATTCGAAATCTTGCTATATTTTTCACTATAATTTATTATATTCTATTTGAATATATATCAAAATAAAATTTGAAAAATATTTTAATAATTTTATATAAAATTAGACACACAAATTGATTTTTTTAAGAATTTGTGAATTAACCACAAAACTCATTAAACGATGCATATTAGAGTTATGTTTTCAAGATTATAGGTTTTGCGGGTTATCTCGACTAATAGTTTAGTTCACTGCAAAACGGGTTAAATAGACAAATTATTATGTTTGACAATTCTATCTATCATGAGTTAGACATATTATAAAATTTAAATAAAACCAATTTTTCTTAAATTTCCAAACAATTTCTTATAAAAAAATTATTCTGTGCTATTATTAGTGCGGATTAAGTCATGCTTAAATATAAAAATCAAATCGTGGAGTAGGAAATAAGGAAAAACAAACAAATCAACTACAGAAAAACTTAAATGAAGAAGGTAATGAGAAGAAGAAAAAAAAATGAAGAAGGTAAAATAAAGCAAACTTGATACATAAAATATAAATTTATTTGCCAATAAAATACGAAGGACTAATATGACTAACAAAGAAGGAACCTGGTATACGCACACAATGACACATACATAATTGTTTTCTTGCATCGCAAGTAAAGAAACAAACCCAACCGATTAATTAAATACGGGACAACCACTGAAGATGTTTCTTCTCTACCGTAGATTGATATCACCAGATGGAACCTGGAAGTCTTGGAATCATCGGCCAATCTTCTTCTTGTTGTCTTATGGTCGTTGGCAATGGAACACTGCGCCTTTGTGGGAAAAAATGATGGTTCAAGAACTCAGCTGCCGTGACCCTTGTCAGATAGTTCAAAGCCGTGGTACTCCTGTGTGATGGATGCAGTCCATGGCACTGCCTCAAAAAGTCTTTGGCCACCGGAGAGATATCTTCAAACAATCTCCACTCGTAATAATCTCCGAATAGCTCTTGCTCAGGTTTACCTCTAAACATCTCGTAAACCACACACCCTAGAGACCATATCAAGGGCCCAAGAGACTCCGGTGGCATGTAGTGAGGCGTACCAAAAAACAAGGAGCCGCGGGGAAGAGCATAAATGGATTTAGGCTCTTTAGATAAACGGGGAAAAGCATAAATGGATTTAGGCTCTTTAGATCAACCGAAATCAGCAAGTTTGAGATTGAACGGTTGTCCATAGGTGGTGGAGTGGAAGAGGAGTATATTGTCTGGCTTGAGGTTGCAGTGAACGAAGCCTTTAGCGTGAAGAGCCTCGGGTCCCTATAGGATCATCGAACTGCGCGTTGGATCATATATTCAGGTAGTGATCTCCCACAAAACTCGGAGATCATCTTGTGGAGAGTACATTTGTTTGCGCATTCTATATAGATGTAACAAACTTTCTTGCCTGCCTCTTGTGTTGTTCTCTAAGTGAACAAAAGAGATTTTCACTCGCATGATACAATGATGGTTGGGGAAACGTAGCATAATGTCGAGTTCCTTCTGAAAATTAGTCAAGAGATCTATCGAAGATATCTTGTTCGCGTAGCCTCGTAATTGAGGATCCCCCTGAGAGTTACAGAGCCGAAGCTCCCTCGGCCGAGAACACAGGCGTGCGTCAATGAAGAGTCGTCCACAATGCAAGGATCTCTGCAACTACAAATTCGCTCCATCGTAGTATAATCCCTTCTTTTTAGGATTTGTTACTTTTTTGTTGTCAGGAAATGAATCTAAGTGATCGCTCACCCTTGATCTATTTATGTACAACAAGATGGAAGTTGGAACTAGATATTTGCACGTTAATCACTACAGTATTTTCTTTCACGTAATATCCCAAACAAAATCGGTTAAAATATATTTTTTTAAAATTACACATCTCAAATAGGAAAAAAATTGAAGCCGAAGCGAAGAACAAACATAATCTTCTCTTTTTTTTCTCTCTAATATCTAATTCCTTGAGCAACCTCAAAGAAGTGTGCAACGTTCTCTTCAGGGGTTCCAACTTTAATACCATGCCCTAGATTGAGAATGTGTTTCTCTCTCCCAGCTTTCTTCACAGTATCATGAATCCGGCTTGTGATAAACTCTTTCGAACCGAATAGAACTCCCGGGTCCACGTTTCCTTGAACCGCTATGTTTCTTCCTAGTCGGTCCCTTCCTTCAGCCATGTCCACAGTCCAGTCCAAGCTCACTACATCCACACCAGTTCGAGCCAGTCTCTCTAGCAAACCTCCTGATCCACTCGCGTACAATATTAGAGGTAGGTTTGGGTGAGTTTGTTTCACAGCTTCCACAATCTGTTTAAGATAAGGTAAGCTAAACTCCTCAAAATCCACAGGGCTAAGCTCGGTAGCCCAAGAATCAAAGATTTGCACAGCTTGAGCTCCACTATCCGCTTGATAGCGTATGTAAGTGATCATCGAGGTTGTGAACTTCTGGAGCAAAGCATGTAGGACCTGAGAAGAAAGAAAAAAACTTTCAACATCTGAGATTTTTACCAAATTGTCGAGTTTAAGGTTAGAACTAATCCACCTTGGGTTGAGAGAAGGCTAATCTTTTTATCTGTGTGAAGTTCTTAGATGAGCCACCTTCAATAACATACGAAGAAAGAGTAAATGGAGCTCCAACAAAACCCAGAACAGCAGCTTCGTTACCCACCTGAAACAAAGCAAATTCTTCAGATTAAGAGCTTAAGAGCATTTGTTGCTTTCATAATGACTATTAGTACCTCATTTCTTAATCTTTTGAGTGCTTCTCCAACATATGGAACTGATTCCTCTGGTATGAATTCTCTAACTTGATCCACATCAGCAGCTGATTGCGGCGGGTTGAAGATGATGGGACCTTTTCCTTTAACAATGTCGAAAGGTATGTTCATTCCAGACAAAGGAGTGAGGATGTCTGAGAACAAAATCACCTTTTCATACATTTTAAATAACAGACATGTCAACAATTTATGAGTTTATACCCAAAAAAAAATAAAACAACAACAACTCTAAAGTACATGGATAAAAAGAAGAAGAAGAACTCACCCCATCTGGCTTGAACACCTTCCACGGTTGCAGAGAAATTTCCACCACAAGATCAGCATTCTCTGATCTATCCCGGAAAGAAGGATACTTCTCACAGAGAGTTTGATAACTCTGTTCATCATATTATTCAACACTCAGGTCACATAAATTCGAAAGAAAATAATAATCACATTGTGAGTTTGTAACAAATTAAATGTAAAATTGCTTGCCTTCATGTACCTCCCAGCTTGCCTCATAAGCCAAACCGGAGGTCTATCAACAACTTCACCTTTGACAGCTCTCAGAAGAAGAGGCTCGGTGGTCGCCGAGACTTTTCGCTCGGTTACAGTGGTTCCTACACAAAGATTTTGAATCCCACTAAGCATAAGATTAGGAGGCTACTAATAACACTGTCCATAATAAGCTTTTGCACACCCATGATCTGAGTCAATTTAGGGGAAACCAATGACAATCCCATAGAAAACATTCCAATTATTGAATCAAGCAATATACTTTACTTAGAAGAAGCACGAGGAAGATCATATAGTTGTAACAGGGACTACTGTATCATCTTCTGCTGAGCAAACTCGCAAATCCTAATTTCTACCACAGAGGTTATTGGTAAACGAGAATCTGAAACTTTCTTCGGATTACCATTGAACCCAAGTATTAAATGCTGAATTGAGTAACCAAAACATTCAATTGAAGTTTTACAAGGAATACCCAATTCGCTTCCCATTTGCCGAAATGAGAGAACTTTTGTAGAAATTTCGTATTTCTCCAAATACCCAGATAGAAACTCACCAAAATTGTATCAAAAACGACGAATTGAAGGGTTAGAAATACTTACCCTCGACGGAACAACGAACTATCCGAGAAGACTTGGGAGACGAGAGAGATTTTCTCGGAGAGATGGAGAGAATAGTAGAAGAAGAAAGAGAAGAACTAGAGAGTTGAAGGATTGACATTTTTCCGATCGCCCAGAAATCTGAAGGCTGGCTTCTTTAGCGAGGTGTAGTTGTTATACTCTGCTTTGGGATCTTACCATCTTCTTCTCTTCAACGCAGACAAAGAAGATGGGGTTAACGTCGTCTTTAGGCGAAGAAGATAGATGATAAGAGATATGCTGACGTTGATTCAACGTTGCCTAATCAGCAAATGTGTGCCATGTCATTAAAAGGTGTATTATTTGTTTTAAATTAACTAATATCTTTACGGGTTGGATTTGTATTTTGGATTGGTTTGTCTAGGGACTAAAAATAATCAAAATATAGATAAATGATCAGCATTATGTTAATTGAATACATAATTAATTAAGTTTTACGGTAACTAAAATCAATTATCTTCGATTTAAATTTTGATTTATTAGGTAAAACGAATTAAGCTATAAACCTTTGGTTAAATTTGGTTCGGTTTGATTTGGTTTATATGTCCACTATATATGAAAATAACTAGCTTCATTAATCAGTTATCGTCACATTCTGCTACTGTTGTTACTTATGCAGACTAATTGATTAGATTTCAGAGCATTATGTTTTATTTAAAGACTAATTGTATATTTATTATTCTCTTGAAAGCAAATACAAAGACAGAAAAAGCAATCACACCACATCAAACCAAATGAGAACCAATCAAAACCTATTACAAACAAACAATAAGGATTAGAATAGAAATAGTGAAAGGTGTTGTTTCATTAAAGGCTGGATTTTTTCTTACTCTGTTTCTGCATTGGAAGCGTAATGTGTATGAAACCAAACTTTCTCCTCTGCGTGACAAACTGTTTCTCCTCCTGTACCCCCTCTTTCTCGGCCCGTGAAGAAAACTTTATATCCTGCTTCAATTCCTTCAACATTTGGCTCAAATTCACATTCCGCCTCGGGATTTGCCCTTCAAGGCTCTGCCTCTCGGGAACAACAACATCTTCCTTTGGAACTTGCTTACGCCTTAGAACATCACGCATTGAGACATTAGACTTTGACACAGGCTTTGGGAGATTGTCAAGTGGTTCATGCTGCTTGTTCAAATGGCTGAAAAAAGAGCGTCGGGTTTGATTCAAAGGTGTAAAGTAATCGCCTTTCGATGAGTCTTTTGTCCACCCGCGGAAAGCATTCTCAGCTGCAAGTTGCTTCACATTAGCAATCTCTACTCGGTTTAACGCAGCTTCCAAAGCTTGTTTACTTTGTTTAACTCCTTCGGTAGCTTCCTCAAGCTTCTTCAAAATCCCTCTTCTTGAGCTGTTATTGGTGAAAGTCTCATTATCATTCCTTAGCCCTCTCGGTGTTAAGGGAGATCTTGGAGGCTCTGGAAAGCAAAATTCCTGATCATCCTCGCTTTCACCATTGGATGATGATAGCATTGTTATTTCAGCAATCGCAAGTGCTTCCGCTGCTCTTGCAGCTTCTTCCATTTTTCTAGCAGCAACCAATCTCATCTCTGCAGTTCTCAGACAGTTCTTGTTCTGCTGGTTTAAACCCATTTCATCGGTTTCAGCAACCATTTTTACCTGTTCCTTTGGTGTGTTGTTCGTAATGAATCTCTGTCCTTCATCTGGAGCCTGTAGTTTTATACTAATCCGGCTCAGCTCCTCAGCTAGAGATACCGCTCCTCCAAACCCATATGTTAGCTTTGCTCGTGTCTTTTCAAGGAAATCCCTCTCTTCTTTCATTTTCTTATTTAGAGATTCAACAGAGGATTGGATCATCACAAGATCATCCATGGTTTTACCAAGATTCATCTTGGCTTGCTTCAATTCCATTAAGATCAGATCAGGAGATGACATGGGATTGTGATTGCAATGCTCATCGTTCATCTCTTTGATGTCTGAACTCAGATGTTCAGCTGATCTCAGGGATTCTTGATGAAGCTGCCGCTTCAGATCTTCAACGATCCTTTTTGTCGATCCAAGCGCTTCTAGAACATCCAGAGTTTCCAGCTCTTTCACTATAAGATCCTTCTCAAGCTCCGCCGCATGCTCTTCCATTCTCTTTATGTCAAATTCTCCCACACCATTCTGAACAATTGCAAAACCAACATATATAAAAATCATATCTCAACTCCTAATCCAACTTCATAAACAATAATCACAGACATTAGACAATCAAATCTTCAAAAATCAAACAAAACCAGCATCCTTGTTATGGAAGCAATCTCAGTGCGTGCGTAGAGACACAACGATGATGATCTCAGGGGCAGAACTAACAGCCTCCAGAGGACCTTGATATTTTCCAAAACGATCACTTACATATATGTTGCTACTCAGTTTCACCTCAATTATGAAATTCTACTCAAATTCACATACTTTCACTGCAATCATGAAACTTTCTTTCTACTCAATCTAGAACAATGGTCACCATCAAAGCATCAATTGTTAGTATACAATGCATATCATTGTGTTTTGTATTGAACTGATCCGACATTGGAGAAGAGCTATTAGAAGGAAACTGGAGAAAGAGAAGACTTACGTAATTGTCTTCGAGCTTGAAAGGAACCCAGGACCCACGACCACCGAATCGGGTCACCGCCTCCTGAACCGACCCGAATGGCGGAGAAGTATCGATCTCAGCTCTCAAACCCACTCTCCTTATCCCGGGTACATGAGAAACACCCGCCGGGTCGACGCAGAACCCGAAACTCTCGGACCCGGTTTGGATACTCACCTCATGGATCCCCGGAATCGCCTCAGCCACAGGATTCTGATGCTCCTCTTCTGCCATCGCCACCACCACAAAGAACCGAGAGACGATTGGATTGTTGTGGAATTTAAAGAGGAGAAGCACTTTCCAGTAGTAATCATAGTTTTTGTACAGAGCAAAACAAAAGAAAGAAAGAGAAAGGAAAAAGGAGAGGGTGAAAAGAAAAAGAGCTTTTTTGAAGGTGCGAATCGCTATGATTTTGCTTTCTCGTTAGCGAGTCACACCAACACCACTCGGTGAGACAGAGAGATAGAGACTAAAAGGGATGATAACGTGGCGAATTTTGATTGGGTGGTGGTTTTGATTGACCGGTGTTTGTAAAAAGGTTCACGTGAGATCGGTTGTATCAGATGGTTGACTGATTACTCAATTTGGGCCGTTGATTGCGGAGCTAACGGAAAGATATTGGGAATTGCAGTTTCCACTGTTTAGTGTTTTAGCTTTACGGAAAGGCAGAGTTTTAAGCTGCCGACGGTCGAATCCTTATGGGCCATAAGCCCATACTATAATCTTATTTGAAGAAAATAAATGTAATTTTCAGTTTATTTATAGTAAATCATGTCACTAATAGTATATCCTTTTCATTTTAATTATCATTGGTGAATAATGTTGGAAGCAATGAAATTACATAAATATAAAAAAAGGGACATCCTCTGGCAAAAGAGCAGAATGATTGTTATATTGATTTTTGGTACGCACAATTATCACAACCACCATATCTTTTTCTATGTTATGATTTCTTATTTATTTTGTGGAGTCACTTCCGTAAATAGATTGGAACATTGCATCCATTATCTTATTTTGTCTGATCATATATCATCAAGATGAAAGTTTACCATACGCCAACCACGATTAATGGCTGCAATCAAGTCGAAAAGAACTCATTACAAGTTTACAACGTACGAACTCATTGTTGGCAAGAGAGTAAAGGTCTTTCTCGTCAAATCTTATTTGTACAATTGTACCTAAGTTTTGATTTGTTATAAATAATTACCTACATGGGGGTTAAAAGTTAAAACTAAAATTAGCTTAAAATACTAATTATTAATGTCTGGGACAAAAAATAATCCTCTAAAAACGGATTAATACACATGCCAACAACGTTCGCATAACACACGAAAAAATGGTTAAGACAAAAGTCCATGGGTACCGATATCACTGAAGAAAATGTGAGCTGCGTTTACATCAAACTGACTGAGTATAGTTCATGTTTGATATGATTGATTATACATGAGAGTAAGTCGGACAAACATTAATAACGCCAAAGCACGCGTGGTAATTTGAGTATCAATGATGCGTTAAACCAAGGTTTGATTCTAAAACACATAAGAAACATCATCACGTCAAGAAGACATCGAAAACACTTTGGTGACTTAATGTTGTTATGGATTCAGTGACGAGATATAATCTTCCTAGCTCAAGCCTCTTTTGATTCCTTGTTTTTGTTTTTTTAGGCAAGGCTTCAATATATTAGGTTTAGCTTAAATGTATAACCTCAACTTTCATTCTTTAATGATATTTACAAATTTGGCAACCAAAAAAGGTCTGGTTCTAAATAGAAATACATCGATTCGTATATTCAAACCGATCTATGTGTTGTTACTCCAAAAATTTCACTGCATATCAGATTAAGCATGATTAACCATTATACTCTTTTGATTTCTTGTTTCTTTCGATTTATCGCTTAAATAAATAATAGCATACCAATATTCCAAAAAGCTTTGAACCATTTGATGTCTTGATGAGGTTTGTGTGCTCACCAATGTTCAAATCACCTCACAAGAATGCGATTTTTTTCCAACAAACATAAGTTATATTAATTATACGACCTTAAGAAGTTATATTGGACAAGGTGTGTTTTTTCCATGCTACTTTATGTTCTCCACAAAAAAAAAAAAAAGCCTAAACTATCTAACCGATTGTTCTCTTCAACCTAGCCGTCTATAAAAATATCAAAACCGATAAAATGCATAGAACTGCTTAAACATTTTGAGTACTGTTCTCTTTTTTTTTTTACTTGGACTGGTCTACACAATTGTCTATACCTTTGTTTATAATGAAGGGCTCCAAAAACGGTATCTTGAATGCAAAGAATTGAAAACAATCCAGTGGAACAGATGAAGCCTTTCTTACTGAAATACTTGGGACTTTCAGATATTTTCCAGGAAGTGTTTGGATAATCTTGCTTGTTACATCATTGACATGGATTGGTTGGTTTCCATTTATTCTGTTTGATACTGATTGGATGGGTCGAGAGATCTACGGTGGTGAACCGAACGAACGATCCAAGATTCAAGAAAATACGTATCCGATAGGCGTTCTCCACGGCCTTTTATTTTTGGATACAGTTTGGAAACAGGTGTGGATCAAATCATATGAAGGAACGAATAGATTTATCTGCAAAATTTTCTCTTATGCAAAGTTATTTAATTTCTCAAAATTACGGTCAAGCTTTTGATTTGAGTATATCTATTTTTTTTTTTTTTGGTCGAGAGTATATCTATATTTACAATACATGTAACGTATATAGGTGGATATATGAAATAAATAGGAGAAGCTTCGCCTTATAATTTTCTAACTAACTTTGTCTTTACTTCTCTATCGAAGTGAAGCAAAATATCAGTACGGAAACAATGGACCACGAACGCAACTTCTATTCATTAATTCGGCTCAACTGTACATCCAACGGTACACACTTATCCACCTCGCCACCTCCTCTTTTGTATCATACACGTTTATATATCATCTTCAACGAAATTAATAGCGAAAACGATTTTTCAATTTGTATCTAGTAAATAAAATGTACAAGAAAATGCAGCTACCACAGGAGTTCACTTGATTTATAGGTTCCATCAGTCGTAGAAAGAAGTTAAGATCCTACCTTATTAGGAGTATTATATTCCATTCGTCCACTTTTATATGATGGTTTAGCTAAAAACACAAAAATTAGGAAATTACAAAAAAAAAAAATTATATATTAAAATAACTTCATTTAATATATAAAAGAGAACGGATGAAGTTTAGCTATTTTTTTTTGGGGAAAATTGTAAAAAAAGCGTAAGTTTTCAAATTTTAGCCATTCAAAACACAAACTATCGCGTGGACAATTTAAATCATCAATTTATGTTGACTTTAAGTTTAAAATCACAGACTTCTGTTAACTGAGTCAAATTAGATACGACGTCAAATCGATAAACGAAACGGATAAAACGAGGTTAAAAACCGTTATAAATCACTGTTAAGTGATACGACATCGTTTTTTCTTTCTTCTTAAAACCCCACAAATATGGTTAGGATTTTCATGATTTGGAGTTTTAAGAAAAAAGAGGAAACGACGTCATATCATTTAACCGTGATTTATAACAGTTTTTTAATTTCGTTATATATATTTTGTTTATCGATTTGACGTCATGTCTAATTTGACACAGTCAACCGAAATTTGTGATTTAAATTTAAGTCAACAGAAATTGATGACAAAAATTTGAAAGCTGATGATTTTTTTTTTGACAACTTTTTCGTTTTTTTTTTTTTTAAACATCTTATTATAAAAAGGTGGATGGAATCTCTTTTTCACAAAATTTTATTAACTATTTTTTTAAAAATCAATTATTGTAAATAGTAATAACATTTAAGTTGCATACACATTGAACAGTAGATCGCCCCCACGCATTTATTATCTAACCATTTCTTGCCCTCTGCAATTATTTTCGAGTATATAAGCCATATGGTCGGTCATCCATGTGAAATTTACCAATAGAAAAATACAAAAATAATTCAGATAATACAAAAAGAAATGGAAAAAAATAATAATATAAGCACATGACATGTGCTTGCTTACACACTCCATGCAAATAGAGATCCTTTAATTCTTCCGCAAACTTCTCTTACACTAACAAAGCACCACTTTTCCAAAAATAGATGCGCCTTTGTCTCTCTTTCATATCAGAAGAAGCTTCGTCGTCTTCGGATCTCGCATCTCTTTCTTTTTTTTCTTCCGTTTTGGTAGTTTAATTCTGGTAAAACCTGATTCAAGAGAGGGAGTTAATTTTGCTAGCAGGTCAAACACCTTACAAGCAGTTAATGATAATGTCAGAGATATCAGAAGACGACACAAACAGAGTCAGATCCTCGAAGGTAATCGTTAAAGAGAGCTCGCAGGTCAATTCATCGTCAAGAATCTATTACTACGGCGGAGCTTCCGTGCCGTTTTTATGGGAGACACGGCCAGGCACACCAAAACACCCTCTTTTTTCGGAATCGTTTCGTCTTCCGCCATTAACGCCGCCTCCGTCGTATTACTCATCCTCCTCTTCCTCTTCCGGGAACAAACTGAGCAAAGTTAGAACGAAACAAACGCGATTCGTGAAGACTCTGTTCAACAGAAAGCATCACGTGTCGCGTCCTTCGTTTTCTTGGTCGTCTACGACGTCTTCATCTTCTTCTTCCTCTTCCTCGTCTCCTCGGTCTAAAACAGAGCATCGTCCGAAAAAATGTTACCTTTCTTGCTCGAGATCGTACGTTAAGGACGACGACGAGGAAGAGATTATTGGGTCGTCGTCTCCGACGTCAACGTTGTGTTATAAAAGAGGGTTTAGTTCATCAATGGGGAGTATGAAGAGAGCTTTGTGTTCTGTGCTTAGCCATGGATCTAGTCGTAAAGATCTTAGATTGATTTAAATGGTTTTTCCATGTTGTTCTTATATCGGTTGTTGTTATACAAATAGGATCTTGATTTTAAGATCTGTTTTTATTTTTATTTTTTATGTTTTGGCTTTTGCCTCTTTGAACACACATATTAGTTCCAGGATCGAGATGGCGAGTACAAGTTCTGGAAGCTTCCTCGTATAGATATCACTTCGGTGAATGGCCATATTAGTGATGTCTACCTTAGGAAGCTTGCATAACTTGTACTCGCCATTTCAATTCTAGAACTAAACGATGAGGCAAAACGATCATGGAACTCGCCATGCATCTTGTTTTTATGTTTGATTGTGTTCAATGCTTTGAAAAAAAAAATGTTAACAATATTTTGAGCATATTGATGGTTGATTGTTGTTGTGATTTTGTTAATTTATTGTTTCGAGTTTATGTAATTTGAATGAATCCTTTTGGTACGCTTAACATGAGATTGATCGATAATGAGCTTATGTTTGTTTCGAATTTATGGTTTAGACATTATACTTTGATTAGTGAACGAGACAAACTTTATCTAATATCTAATGACATGAAAAAATGTTGGCGATTAACTGACCATGTGCCAGCATTTATAGGCTCTATTCAATTTTTTTGTTTTTTTTGTTTGGTCTCGTTTGTTCGTGTTATTTGAATTTGGAAAATGTATTCACTCTCTCAGTTTTAATCGTAAGTGGGTAAGAAGCTTACCTACAAGTGTTAGTAAACCAAAGTAAAAATTAAACCAGAATGTAAGTTAGAAGAAAAAAACAAATTAATGATAACAAACCAAATAGCTGAACCACACTGTACAACGATAACCGAATGTGTATGCTGTCTTTGAACCATTTTTAAAAATGTCAAATTAAAATTCAATTCTATCCTCTATATAGAAATCAAGGTCATTAAATGGTAAGGAAAATACGAGTGTTAATTACCTGAAAGGTTTAATATACCAGTAGTATTATTAACAGACGGGTAGTTGTTAATGTTCATGAAATTTGTGCATGTCGTTTACTAACTGTGAAGTACATTTACTAAAAAAGAAGAATTTCCTTAGAATATGCAACTTTTTTGGGAGTAAAAAAAAAAAAAAACTATATACCACAAATCTTCATGTAGCTACTGTAACAAAAAGAAATAGATGAGATTCCCGAGCTCACTAGGCGGGGCTTGTCCTTTGACCATAAAAGGAAAAGAAGGTTCGAATGTACGAAAACTGTTTGGCATAAGGAGGACCTTTGAAATTACGAATTTACTGTGAGAAACAGTGAAGTAATCTTAACGAGAAGAACAATTTAGTTAGGATTTAATTATTGACCCACAGGCTGTCAAAGTCCTTGACCACTTGTGCACACATGGTAAAAGTTTATATGATGGATCTAATTTGTGAAGTCTTAAATGTCATCATTCATTTAAAGGGCAGAGGGTTGGTGGTAAAGAAGAAGGCTTGCCTGTTGTTTTTTTTTAAATTTATTTTAAATAGTAGCATTTATATATTATGATTACAGTTACTGATTTTCTTTCTAAAAATATACTTTTCTAATTTTTGAAAACTTCTGAATCACATAGACCATCTACAGTGTCATAATATTAGAGCAAAAAAAAAAAAAAACTGTCCAAATATTACCGATTGAATTGTTATCTCTTACCATGCTACTACATTTTCCAGTTATCATTCGTCTTTTTTTTTTTTTTTTTTTTAATATTGTTATCATTCGTCTCTCTTTCAACGGCACTTCTTTTTAATATAATTTTCTTTTCCCATCCCTTGAATTTTAGTTTTTTTTTTTTTTATAGTTGAAAGGCTTTGTTATTCGATAATTGAAATTCTTTATACAGCTTTATCAACTGATTGCGTTCTAGTTGTAGTTCTTTTGGAAATGCGTTGGTTCGTTCCCATGAATTCAATTTCTATTGGAAACCAAAATCACATGTGAATCATTGGTCAGTCGAAGATGATGCCACACTTAAGGTTCATTTGAAAACCCGACGAATATGATGCCACACTTAAGGTTCATTTGAAAACCCGATTAATGGGTTAATCGACGAAATCACTCATCCAAAAGAATTAATAAGGTTTAAGTCCATATTACCCTCTGTTATCACGGGGCACAGAGTGATGGGAGGAAGGAAAGGTGAATAAAGAATGAAAATTGAAAAAAAAAAAAAGGTTAGTGTTACGTTAATTAGGACTACAATATTTAAAAGGCTTAAAAAACGGATTTTGCGACTTAATTAAACCTTCACATGCGGGGTCTTAAGCTGGTGAAATTAAACCCGTGCATGCAGGGAAATTACACATGTTCTATTTAATTTAGAAAATTATTTTAACTTTTAATTGAAATTAATTATATCATTATAATTACACTTATCGTTTGAAAAGAGTATGGTCGGAACTCAGAAGGACAAAAAAACAAAGAAATATGTTTTTTTTTGGGGGTCAAAATATAAGAAGAAATATGTTATGTTTAACATTTTAAAACTGTGGTCCTAGACGGACTGATCCATCAAAATCTGCAAAAGTTTTATCCCTAACAAAACGGGTTAAATGAAAAATGTTATATGTTTTGAAGTTTTGATAACCCCTAAAACCCTACTTTAATTAACCGTAGAATGACTCAAAACACTTATCTTTGTGAGGCAAGCCCGACGAAATGACGACCCAACAAGGGCCCATGACAACTTGTAAGTTGAGAAGAAGGTTTGAAAGGTTTTGTGAAAGTATTTTTCTAAAGGGGACATTTATAAAGTGATGCACGAAGGCGGCTATTTGTTTCAAGAATGGAACATAGACAAGTCGATCATTTCAAACGGTGTTTCATTTGGATTCATTTGAGTAGATTTCTAGCATCTTTTAAACCTTAGTGTTAGGTTTTGATGATAGTCATGTCCTGTAATTCTGCGTATTTCTCCATGTAACTCTTGTTTTTGTTAATAAAACAAACAGACGATAAAAAAAAAAGGGGACATTTATAAAGTAAAAGTGTAAAACTATTAAAATAATCACTCCCTTCTTTATAACCCAGTTTATCTTTATTTTCGAATTTTCAATTTCGAAAGTGGACGGACACTTATAATCTAGATATTTATTACTACGGAGTATTTTTTATTTTTTATTTGTTATAAAATAATACTATCTGCTAACTCTAAAGCTTAACAGCTAACACCATAAGAATTTAAAATCAAATACAAAGAAGAGGAGAGAACAACGGGGCGACGGTTTAGGCTACAAATACGGGTCAAACAAGAATATGTACAAGTGCACAGCTTTCTTAGAGTCTAAGCAATCTTCTTCTTTCTATTCGATTTTGAATTGATATTAGAGATAATTGAATATATACTACTTCTTCTAATTATGTATATACGACAATATCACCCCTCTTTTTCACCACCCATTTTGATATAACATCGCTCTGCAACACGCTCACATCCGAATAATAAGAAGCTAGAGATGATAGTTTTACCCATGAATTTCATATAATTTGTGTGTTCTTGGTTCAAGGTTTGAGTAGGCTATACCGAAGAGGAAATTTAGTACGCTTCTAGTTTTCTTTTGGGTACTATCTACTAGCAGTGGCCTAGAGAGAGTATATGGGAGTAAAGTTGATAGCTGGATACCAAATAAAATAAAATAAATTTACTGTTGCTACAAGTAATATGATAATAATACTAGGGAAATACTATTCACCAAAAGTTTTTGTTTTTGTTTGACCAAGATTCTTTGTATCTCCCATCTCCTACTTATGAAATATCAATACACACAAAATGTTTAATATGCATACCTTAATTATACATGCATAAGTACCTATTAGTCGATTCGTACACAAACATAATAAGTAAGTATTATTATGTGTAACTCATTTGCAAAACAACAACTCTTATATATAATGACAAAAAAAAACCCATATATACAACGATGATGAGGTCTCTTGATTTTGACAAGGAACTAACATGCCAATATCATCAAACTATCATTCTCCTTCACTCTTTGTTTTGGAGAAGTACATCTAACAATATTCTTTTCTAAATCCTTCACCAACTTTTTACTATTATAATCTTTCGAAATTATTTAGTTCGTTCAATTAAAACTGATCGGTGTTGTGTCTATATATATATATATATGAATTCCACAAAATAATTAGCTGTAAACTTGGAATCAAAATACTCTTTTCGTTTCATAAGTTAATTTTTAAAGTTAATCAATATATATGTTTTAAAGTTAATTTTTTGTTTCAAAAAAACTGTCGTTTTGCATTTTCAATGCAGTTTTTTTAACTAATTCTCTAAATAGTCATTTATCCAAAACTAATAACTTTTGTATTTAAATCATTTTGAATTAATTATGGGTATATTAAATATGTGTATATTAGTAAAATTTTAAAATTTTTTAATATGTTTGAAATGTGTCAATCGTAAAACGGAGAGAGTATAAAACAGAAAATTGATTACTAAAGAAAATAAAAAAGAGGTGTGCTATAAATGTGAAGCAAAAGTCCACATGTGGCCATGGGAAAACAAAAACATTAAAAGTAGGCATTAAGCACGAAATCCATCTGTTGTTGCCTGACCGCTGAATGAGTTGTTTGTTACATACATGTTTGCAAGTATATTTATGTGTGCTCAAAAAAAAAAAAAAAAAAACCCTCACGGCTCACGTGCTTAAGCAGTAAATACAGCTCTTCAGTCTTCACTAACTAGATATCTTCAGTTGTTTTCATGTTAAAAGAGACACTGTTCTGCTTCTCGAGCTACCAAACCTCATTTTCATCTCCACAAGAAAGTCTTGTTACAACCCAGCTCAAGTATTGCTTATATATCTATCTATATATTGACACTTATATACACTCATACAATATATATATATATATATATGTGATCACTAAATCTTATACTTAGTATTTTACTTGCCTTTAAAGCCTTCCTCGGCTATCTTCCTTCACACCCTCTTTAAGAGCCACTTGACTTTAATATTTCTCTTTTTGTTTCTTTCTACTTTTCTCTCTTTTCTTTCGACCCGTTGAGAACATGCCTGAATGTCAAGGGAAAGGTAAAAAGTGAACATCTCATTAGTGAGCCCTTTCTCTCTTCACAATGATTTAGATTTTATTCCCTCAAATCGGTGGATATGGTTGATTTCTACCTTTTAGTCCTATATTCATGCTAGCAATGAAAACTAATGCTTTTCTTTGATTCCTTGTGTATAGGGAGAGATTTGAAGAGATAGGGAAGAAGATCAAAAGAGAAGCAGATGCTTGGCCTCATCAGATGGCAGGAATTAGAAGGCCAATGGCGGGTCTTCCCGGGACCCTCAACACCACTACTCCTTGTGCTGCTTGCAAGCTTTTGCGCCGAAGATGCGCTCAAGAATGTCCATTTTCGCCGTATTTCTCCCCACACGAGCCTTATAAGTTCGCATCCGTCCACAAAGTCTTTGGAGCTAGCAACGTCTCCAAGATGCTAATGGTAATAACCGTTTCAAAACACACAATTATTATCTTCTTGTAAGCATGCAAAACAAAAATATATTTTATAATAGTCTAGTGATCAATGATCATCGTTCGCGATCTGTTGGTCTATGTCAAGGATTAATTTCCACTAGACTCATCTTCTCTTTAATCATTACAAAAACAGAGATTAGTATGTGTTTCGTCATAATTAAAATATCTGATTAATTACCAAAACCAAAAATGATATTGTTAGCAATATTCTCTTTTTAAACTAACCAGGAAGTACCGGAAAGCCAGAGAGCAGACACGGCGAATAGCCTCGTGTATGAAGCAAACGTGAGGCTAAGAGATCCGGTGTACGGGTGCATGGGAGCAATCTCAGCTCTACAACAACAAGTTCAAGCTTTACAAGCCGAGCTCACAGCCGTACGATCCGAGATTCTCAAGTATAAGCAACGAGAAGCTATGGCCACTTTGATTGTACCTTCCAACTCCCAAGTCGCTGGCTTTCATAACTCCGGCGGCGTCTCCGTCACTGCACCACCACCACAAACACCGTCAACTCCACCACAACCTACGGCGGCTCATCCTCCTCCTCCTCCATCTTGTGTTTTCTCTCAACCAACCACAAGAGCCTTAGAATACGGCGACATTGAAAGTGATAACAACTCTTACTTCGGTTAATATTTATTGGAATCATTCTACAAACACACGCAGATACATATAATTTAATTCGATAATTTGTGATCCGGTGATTAACTAAATTAAATAAATACAAGAGAGGAAGGTTGATGTTAAAAAGCCTGTCATTGATCAAAATGTATGGTAACTATTATTCAATCCGCGCTAGCTATATAGCGCGAAATAATTAAAAAAAAAGTTTTAAAATTTTTAAAAAATAAATTTATCTAAATTTTATNATTAAGATAGGCTTATCGATAGAATGAACTGTATATTTCTAAAGTCACCATTTTCAGATAGGAACACCTGTAGATTCTGAGATTTTATCACCACCCAACTCTTCAAAGAGATCACACGCCAGATTGCTTCTTATGTCATCCGAAGTATCATCAGTAAGCTTTGACATGTCGGTAATCCCCATTGAATGGCATTCAATCATCTTCAACACGAAAATAGCACAATTCTCCACATAATTGGTCTTAGGGATACTCTTCCCTTCTAGTTTGTCAACTTTGTAAGCAACTCGTTCATTGTCAGTAACTGCTTTGTTTGCAGCAACACACATCAGAACGGGTATCATCTCTGCCCCATTTTAAAAACGTTTTTTAGGAACTTTTAAAATATAAAAAATTCTCAACTAACAAATGATTAACAAGCCTAAATACTTATCTGCAAAATATTGCACATGAGTAAAGACTGAATCAGCTTGCTCTGTTGGATGCCCACAACTGATTCTAGTGATTTTTTGCTTCTTCACATTGATGACCATTCCAATCCAATGCCTGCTCTTCTTCTCAAAGGTAAGTCCGTAGATGACTTCAACATCTGTCCCCCAGGCTTTATTTGGATGATCTTTCCCATTTACGACTTCAACACAGCCTCCAAAAAATGGGACCCGCCTCACGTTTTAAGAATCTTTTGTAGCTGCATGACAGCGCGTTGAAGAACGATGTTTCGATGAATGCAACTCGAGGGAGATGGTGTTTATGGAAGTATGCTTCATCATTATGCCTTCTCAAAGCAAACAATGATAATGTCACATCTATTTGCTGCATAAACGTTGAGCAGAACAGGAAATAAGGCTTTTTGAAATTTTAGGAAAACATCACAATCATTTTATGAATGCTTTCTTAAACCCAAAACAAGTAAACAATTTTTCACTAACTAATGATCACCTGTTCGCTCAGAGACACTTCTGGAGTTTCTAAAAAAGTAAACCATGATGGAAGTACAGCACGGCCATCAATTCTGACTCTGCATAAATTAAATGAAACAAGTTAGGGAGTAACAAGTTTTTAAGATTTGAACAAATGGAAAGGTGAAATAAATACTAACCTTTCTCCCCTTTTTCTCATCCAATCATCCATCCTTTCAAATTTATCGATTTCAGGAGTCAGAAATGGATATATTACCGGATGTACTGGAGGCGTTACACATAACGACGGGTTGCTTGGTGCGTGATACGGAGTCCTCTTAGGATGAGATCTTTTCGTTTGGCGATCATTCCGCATTGTAAATGTAGCTTATCTATTGGCAAATCATCAAACTTCTGTAAAGGATTAGGACTCGTTGCCGCCTTTCTTTTCTTAGCCCGAACCAAGAGGTCATCATCTTTTTAAGTTTCATCTCCTTTCCTTTTCTGATGAGTAACAAGAACATTCTTGTTTGTTGTCCGAGTATTCTCCTGTTTTTTGGTTTCAGCTTTTTTCCTTTGTTTAGGAGCAACACCAGCCTTCCTCTTTGATGCATCCACCTTCTCTTCCTTCTCATTTGACCAACATAAAAAAAAAGTTAATTAATAGCATACCACAATTCATGGTTAATGATGATTCAAGAATGCCTTCATAACTATGTAATAAGCTTACTAAATCGTTACATAAATGTTTTAGGAAACGTTTTGAAGAACAATACCTCTACTTGAGAAACCCAGGCACCATTCACCCACTCCATGTAAATCTGGATTTCTTCAAGCCGAAATTCTCGGACTTGCTGAGACAAGAACATTCTAACACCGTATCTTCTGTCGCTCATTATTTTCATCACTTTGGCTTTCCACCAGCCGCCGTTAAAAAAGACGTAGACGTAGTCCAATAGTTGTGGACCCTTCCAACTTCCTTCGATATCTGGCAATGGAGGACGAATATGTTCCTTGCTGACACTCTCCATGATTTTTTTCAGCTTCGTCTTTTGACCCACAAAAAGTTTTGAGTACTCTATAGTATATATATCAACACCCTCGTTTGTTGATTTCTTTGTTACTATTGCTGGAAACCATCCGCCATCTTTAGATTTTACCTCCACAGGAGCACCCACTTGTATGTGAGTCTCAGAATGTGTATCAAAAAAGGATATGTTCTGAGCCAATGGATCTGCATCAGACTACAAATACAAAACAGTTTTATGAACATTAAAATCATATGTGTTAAGGAAGATTCAACCAATTGCGTTTAATATACAAGTGAAACAACCTAGAAATCTTACATCAACAGTTGAATCTCCTTGTCGGGTCGAATCATGTGTCTGGGTCACCTTTTGTGTTTGTGTTTCCTAAAGTTTGTAAAATCATAGATTGAGATTCAGTGAGATCCATCTTTTGGTTAACAGAATTTTTGAACACTATTCTGAATAATGGATCACATAATTTGTTTGTTTTACCCATTCCCTATGAACCAATATATCCTCAATGTTGAATTGGAAGATTTCTAGTGTATGCTTAATGAGGACAGAGACTTTTCCATTCTTAATAATCGTATTTATAGATCCTCTACGCCAGCAGCCTCTGTGACACACAACAACTTCTTGATTTGTAGATAAATCTTCCAAACTTACATGATGACTCCGATAATCATTTGGATATGGTGGTGTATCCAAAGATGATTGGATCTGAGTCAGATCTTCCGCAATAGGCTGCATATACATTTCATACAGGGTTAGGAAGACTTTTTTACCTAAATGTTTAAAATTCAAGTAAGAAAAACATTTTAAAGGAAACGAAAAACAGAGAGCTTACCTCATTATTTACCCTATGTTCTTGGGGGGTAGAACGGGATTCCAAATTATCTCTGTTTATCTGCAAACATTTCAAATTAATGGCGTATCAGTTTTGTTTTGTGTAAAACAACTTTAGTAAGGTTTTCTATATATTTAGGAAGCTTTCTCAAAGTTTTAAGAAGTCTTTCCTAAATTCTAAGATGGAGAGTTTAGTATGGTTTTCTACATATTTAGGAAGCTTTCTCGAAGTTTTAAGAAATCTTTCCTAAATTATAAGATAGAGAGTTTGAAATGAAACGAAAACCTCAGAACATTACCTGCTCATTCGTATTGGCCTGAGGCTGGCTACATAAATTTATCTGATCCAAACAATCTGTTTGTGAGAAATTGCCTTCATCATTTGTTTTTTCTTGACGTGTAGGAGGATTCTCGTTTATTCTCAGAACTTCCTCTATTGTTGTCAAGCGACTATTGATCGTACTGAACCCATCTTCGAATGTCTGGAAGAGCTTGGCCAGCTTCGATATGAAAGACTCTTTTGAATCAGATAGTCCATCTCTATTCGCGTTCATTGTGTTCCAACAAGATAGAGTCTTCCAGCCAAAACCAATTAGATGTTGTGATGAACTAACAGGTTGTTGCTTGATTGTTCTTGTCCTTATCCTTTAATGAAGGTTAACAATCCTGCAAGACATTCAAAAATTACTGAAAATCAATCAAATTGTTTGTATAAAGTAGAAACTTAAAATCCTATATCACTAGGTTTTAACAACAAATTTTGCTCGTCTAAAATCAGTCAAATTTTGCCAATCACATCTTTATGAAATTTCTAAACTCAAATTTCTCCATTTGCTCCATGGAAAACTTCACAATTGGGTCTAATCAATAAAAACCAGTTTCGAAACCAATATTAGATCAAATCAAAGCAAGTGATTTAAGAACACAAAACCATCCATGAGTTTCTTCTTACTCTTTTAAGATTCACGACATCCCCAAACATCACGAAACCCCAAATTTGAGATTTATCCGATTGAAGAACAATTGTTGACATCTCCAAACAAATGAAGTTTCTTTCTATCAACAATCGAATCTAGACACTTAAAATCAGACACTTAAAATGCGATTAGAGACAAAATCGAAGCTAGACAAAGATGAACGAAATCTATAAATCTGAGTTTTGAATCAAATTTTCATGCAATATCTAGTTCGGACTATGAGAAGCTTCGAGTTTGGGCTAGTTATCGTAATGCGAGTTACAGTAACTGGTCGAGTTTGCCCAATACGAGTAGGTCTAGAGGAAGAGGATTTGAGATTTTTGATCGAAGAAGATAAAATACCTCGATTTTGAGCTATGAGAAGCTTCGAGATCAGAGAATGGCGTCGGGAAAGCTTCGAGATCAGAGAATGACAGAATATCTAGCTCCGGGAACAATTTGTCAGCGATCCAAAGATGAGAACGTTTTTCCGGCGAGATGAAGAATGGCGTTGGGAAAGGGATTCTTTTTTTATTTGTGTTTGTTCAAGGTTAAATGAGTTTTTTTCTCTTTTAATGAATGCTAGTTTTGGGATTTTCACCATTGTGTGCTAAATTATTGAACTTTAAGTTTTTTGGTGCTATTTTGTAGAATTGCCCTATATTGTTTATAATTTTTATTTATTGATCTTGAATTTTAATTTTAAGGTTTTGTAATTTTTAGATTTTTGAGATTTTTTTTTGAAATTTTGTGGAATTATTTAGGATTTTTTTAAAAAATCAGGAATTTAATATTATTTATTATTTAAATATTAAAAATAATAATAAAGTTAACACCCGTTAAAATTCCCTCAAGTTAGTGGTGTAAACTCTGAAGGAGGCAGTCACAAGCCTCTACTGGTTTCCCTATTTCTCCCTTGAAACAGTTTTTTTTTGTTGCTAAATGTCATTAAAAATAAAATGTTTAGGTTTTACATGAATGCTTAACCTATAAATTGGTTCCATGGCAAAAAAGAATATAAAACATGGAAGCAAAAACAAATCGAAATTAGGTCTATCGACAAAAGCTTAAACTTTTCAGCTCGTGGTTCGCGGTGTCAAGATGAAGCGATAACGTTCTTAAAAACCCGAGACCCAGAAGAAACCGAGATAGGCCCGAACGGATAACAACTTAAAAGACTCAGAAACAGTTCTCTGAAAATTGGAAGCTCTTCACTGACAGCCCGAGGAAATGAGCGTCATCACTTAAAAGAACCATCAATGCCAATCAGTCTTACCCGTCGGCTCATTTGTAGTCGTCACTTTCGGTACGCATTTGACATTAGAGACTACACTTAAGAGACTTTTGGCTATTTACGGAAAACTAGCTAGTATGAACTATAATGTACATAATTTTCCAAAGTTTGAAAAATGTTATCATTTTTAGTGATGGACTAGTATTGACTGAATCTGATTCATAAAGTGGAAAAGATTTTTCGGTTTTTCAAAACTCTACATTTTTTTTTTGTTGACAAAATCAAAACTCAAAACTCTACATTTACTCACTGAAAAAGCCATGAATTTTTGGTTCTAACAATTGTTTTTGTCATAGTATGTGGAGACGACATTATTAACAAAATACAATAATAGGAAGACTTTGATAATAACTCTAGGCAAATGAAACAATTTTTTTCGTGTAAAACAAAATCGTGTAAAAATTAAAACACATGTACTTGCATATATATTTTTCATTGTTAAATTAGTATGGTATGTTTTCTGTCAAAGTAGTATGGTATGTTTTCATATTATTTTCTAATTCGCTCGCGCTCCTCCGTTCGTCGGCTCTCCCTTTCCATTGGATTCTACCTCTTGCTCAAGATCAAGCAGTTAAAACAGCATATCGAGAATCTCAAGAACAAGATTTAAATCAGGTCAGTACTCATAACTCGATTAAAAAGTCTTTCTTATGTCGTTAGGTTTTGTGTATGATGTTGGGTCCTCTGATCTATTATATGTTTGGATTTAGATTTGCTTATAATCTTCTTTTATTAGATACCAAGTGATGATATACACTAATTTCTAGATTAATAAAACTCCACACTGGGAACCTTGTGTTAAATATAGGCTTTCAACTCAAAATCAATTGGCAATGAGTGAATTGGTCCAAGTCTCTTATATACTTGTGATAGACCCTTTAAACTTCCGATGTGGGATCCTAACATGCCCCCTCGAGATGATGGCTCTTATCGGCCAATCTCAAACCTAATTCCACTCTAGGACCGGTAATAAACCCTTTTTGGGTCACCCTACTTGGGTCAACAAACAAGGCTCTGATACCATGTTAAATATGGGCTTATGGGTTTCCAACTCAAAACCAATTGGCAATGAGTGGATTGTCCCATATCCCTTATATACTTGTGTTGGTCTATTTAAACTTCCGATGTGAGATCCTAACACACCCTTCGAGATGATGACTCTTATCGGCCCATCTCGAACCGAATCCCACTCTAAGACCGGTAATAAACCCTTCTTGGGTCAACAAACAAGACTCTGATACCATGTTAAATATAGGCTTCCAACTCAAAACCAATTGGAAATGAGTGGATTGGCCCAAACCTCTTATATACTTGTGTTGGTCCCTTTAAACTTCCGATGTGAGATTTTAACACGTCCCTCTAGATGATGGCTCTTTTCGGTCCATCTCGAACTGAATCCCACTTTAGGACCGGTAATAAACCGGTCTTGGGCCACCCTACTTAGGTCAACAAACGAGGTTTTGATACCATGTTAAATATAGACTTCTAACTCAAAACCAATTGACATATAATTGATTGGCTCATGTCCCTTATATACTTGTGTTGGTCCCTTTAAACTTTTGATGTGGAATCCTAACACCTTGTTTGATTATGTTCGAATATGTGTGAAAGATTCTATGTTTAATCAGCTCAAATATAAACTTACGAAAAGTTCTTAACTTTTGGATGCTTATGTTTTGATTACGGACACAGTCTACTGTCTCTGTCGCAATCATGGATCGAACTATTGTACATTCATGTCATGTTTCAAAAAAGAATCCCTTACAAAATATAGGGACAAGAGAAAACATGTGCACCCCAATTTTTGGCTTGCTTTTAAGGTTATTCGGTGCCTAAGTTTTGATATTTGCACATTTTACCTCTTTTTGACGTACATTTCATTTAGCTTTTGTGTCTTTTGCATGCATTTTTGTAGCTTTTCCTTAACATTCCATCAACTAAGAGTCATTAGTCAGTTTAGGATATGTCCTAGTGAGTCTTGCATTGTTTTGAGTGTTTCTAGGTGCTTATTGAAGCATTGAGGAGTTTGGAGATGATGGCATTTGGATCAAGAGCAAAGGAAATCGCCAAAGGAAGAGAAGTACAAGGAGAAGAGGAAAACAAGAGCCATTTCGGGGTCCTGCATCGGCATGATGCATACCGAAATGACTTCTGTTTAAAAACAGAAGTTATTTCGGGGTGTTGCATCGGGCAACAGCACACCGATGCCAGTAGAGAAGAAGAGACAGGAGAATCCTCGGGGTGTTGCATCGGTATGATGCACACCGATGCAATCTTGCCGGACCATTCGGCTAACTCACATCGGTGTCGTGCATCGGGCAACAGCACACCGATGCAGCTTCCCTCAGACGAGACAGGAGAATCCTCGGCATCATGCATCGGGCAACAACACACTGACGCGACTTCTCCGGACATTTCGGCTAACTCACATCGGGGTGCTGCATCGGCCAGATTCACCCCGATGTGACTTCTGCGACCAAACTATATATAAATTATTAGAGACCTAATTTTAGATCTATCTTGTTTTTATTTTTGCAAAACTCGACCTTAGAGAGAAAAGGAGAGATTGTAAGAGATTCTTGAGTGATTTATGCAAGTTCTTGTTTAATTCTATCATGTATCTATCTTTTTATCTTTTTCCATGAATCTAAACACTTCCTTTATAGGATTTGTGGAGATAAACATGGGTTGTGAGTAGTTTTCTAGAATTCTAGGGTGAAGTAGATTTAGGTAATTTTAGTGAGAATCAATGATGTTAGGGCCTAGATTATCATTAATCCTTCCTTGCTTAGTGTCCTTAATGCTAAATCTACCTTGATTTAGTTGATTTAGATCATAGGGAAGCTTTTCAAAACCATAATGTGGAGAGCTTCTCCTAAAAGCATATCTACAAAAGATCTTGATTTTGAGATGCCAAATACGATATAAACACGGACAAGTATGACATTAAATCAAAAACTTTGGGTAACCTCAAAAGTATCAAATTTTAAGATAAATTATAAATTAACAGAGGTATATCTTGACTTCTTGTATTTATTCTCTTTCTTAGAGCATGCACAAAGCCTCCTCAACTGTCGCTGGTCACAAAGTATATGGAAAAGTGGTCTTCGTATCATTTGCTTAATTCAACTGACGAAATGAATAACATAAGATGGCGGATAAAACTAAAGATGATGGATGAAATTTGTATGTATTTCACTTCTACACTGAAACTAGCTTTTGAAGTGTAAAAGTAAAATACCTGCAAAATGTTATGCATCATCTATAGTTCCTCTCTGCCAACTTATGTTCTTCATTTCGTCAATCCAATGGAGCAAATGATACAATGACCAAATTTCCATATACTTTGTGACTAGTGATAAATGAGGAGGTCTTGTGCATGCTACAAGAAAAACAATAACTACAAGAATTCGAGATATGCCTATGTTACTTAAAAAATATCTTATAAATTGATAAGTTTGATTTTACCCAAGGTTCTTGATTTAATGCCACATTTCGCCGTATTTATATGGTTGTTGACATCTTGAAATGAACGTTTTATCGTTAATGCTAAATAAGCTGTTCAAAATGGGATTTTCGACTACCATCCGGGATGCATCGACTTGAAGCTTACTCATCTCGCTTTTGCGGATGATCTTCTGATTTTTTTTGGATGGGTTAGAGAAATCTTTGGTGTGTGTTTGTTCTGTCCTTTCTTGGTTGGAAAAGATGTCAGGGTTAAAGGTAAATATTGACAAGACTTCCATGTTCTGCTCGGGGCTCCAACAAGATATATTTGATCGTATTAAGAGGCGTTTTTTTCCTATCTATAGGGACCCTCCCGATACACTATTTGGGACTGCCGTTATGTTCTAGGAAGCTAAACATAAATTATTTGATCCCTGTCTTTCTTAGATTCGTAGGAAGCTAAATAGCGGGATGCACCATCATCTTAGTCTTGCATGAAGGTTTCGACTCATATCTTTAGTCATTTCGAGAATAGTGAGTTTTTGGAGTTCCGTTTCTTCCTCCCTAAGAACATGATTCAACTTATAAACAGTTTCACAAGTTCCTATATTTGGCATGGTTGTATCGTGAAACCTGCAAGTGCTAAAGTTGCTTGGTCAGAGCTGTGTTACCCGAAAACAAAAGGACAATTAGGCTTAAGATTTATTTCTTTTTGGAATGACATTGTGGTCTAAAGCTAATTTGGATGTTGTAATTCCATGCGGGTTCCATTGAAGAAGATTGCAATGTGAAGAAACAAAGCTTGATCTTTCTAATGTAAACTCTCATTTATAACTCTTAATACTCGCTCAAGATCTCTATCAAAACTAGTTGCTAGCCTATGCATTTTAACTTCTCATTCGTCCTTGCTTTTCATGCGTAAAGATAAACCCACAACACAGAATCCTAATTGAAGATTACTACAAAGCTCTATCACTCTTATCGCAAGCTTTTCAAAACCATAATGTGGAGAACTTCTCCTAAAAGCATATCTACAAAAGATCTTCATTTTGAGATGTCAAATATGATATAAACACGGACAAGTATCGCATTAAATCAAAAACTTTGGATAACCTCAAAAGTATCAAAATTTAAGATAAATTTTAAACTAACAGAGGTATATCTCGACTTCTTGTATTTATTCTCTTTCTTAGAGCATGCACAAAGCCTTCTCAACTGTTGTTGGTCACAGAGTATATGGAAAAGTGGTCTTTGTATCATTTGCTTTATTCGACTGGCGAAATGAATAACATAAGATGGCGGATAAAACTAAAGATGATCGGTGACATTTGCATGTATTTCACTTCTACATTGGAGGTAGATATTGACAAGACTTAAATGTTCATCTCAGAACTTCAACATGATGTATTGGATCGCATCAAGAGGCGGTTTTGCCTATCTCCAGGGGCCGTCCCGATACGCTATTTGGGAATACCCTTATGTTCGAGGAAGCTAAACATAAAAGATTGTGAACCCCTTCTTTCTCAGATTCGTAGGTAGCTAAATAGTTGGATGCACCGTCTTCTTAGTCTTGCAGGAAGTTTGCGACTCATATCTTCGGTCATTCTAGGAATAGTGGGTTTCTAAAGCTCTGCTTTCTTCCTCTCTAAGAAGGTGGTTCGACTTATAAACAGTTTGACAAGTTCCCTTCTTTGGCATGGTTGTATCGTGAAACCTACAAGTGCTAAAGTTTCCTAGACAGAGATGTGTTACCCGAAAACATAAGGAGGATTAGGCTTAAGATCTATTTATTGTTTTAATGACACGTGTAGTCATATCTGTAGTTTATAGTCAATAGTTCTTAACCAACCACTTGGGTTCCACTTTGCTGGTTCCTTTTGTAATAGATGAATTTCGTTTTTTAAGTTTTCCTCGTAAGATTATTTTAATTTTCTTTTAAATATGAAAGCCATTTAATAAAAATTAAAAAAGTTGTATTATATAGGAACATCAAAAGTTTTGAATTTTTCTTATTTGCTTCCACTAGTTTTTTCGCTTTTTTTTTAATGTAAATTTTTTTGTTCTCTCCAAATATGTTCCTCGTAGTCAATACTTCAAGATATATAATTCATTCAAAAGTTGTTAATTATACATGGGGAAGAATACCAAGAGACTATACGGATGGATGAATGGTTAAAATAGTTTTTTTTTTTTTATCAAAGAATGGTAAAAATAGATAAAAAAATAATAATAGAACTAAAACTGTAAACAATTTTTGTTAGCAAATATATAATAACAGACAAATTAAAAAATTCTTAATTTATGTGGAAAAACCTTAAACGACACTTAATTAAAAAATGGAGTATTTACTAATTTCATAAGATATATTATATTTATGGAATATTTGTTTTTGAAAGCTATAGAATATAAATTATGATAAGAGTATATACATATATATATATATATGTGTGTGTGTGTGTGTGTATTTACAGAACTAGTATTTTTTTAAGAACCAAAATTCGTAAAAATCAAAATATTGGCAGATATTAAGTAATTATTTTCTTAAAGAATAAATTAAAATATTTTCCTTAAAAATATTTTCATAATTGTTATACTGCAAATTTATATATATATATATATATGTAATAACTCAGCTATAAATATATATTAAAAATATAGGTATATATAATTTTCAAAGTTATATATGAAAACATATCAAGATGTAGATAATCAGACTTAAAAATCGAAAGATACGAAATTTTAATAGATTTTAAACGTATTTCGAATTTCATTAGCCAGATCCACTATATGATTTGTCATATCTCAAATCCCAAACATCTGAACCATATTTAATGATATGATTCTTTTTACTACATTTTTTTTTCTATTTCAAAAATCATCATGGATCTAATCACAAACATCTACAAAAATAAGAAAAAATAAATTAAAATTTAACATAACGTGAGAGAAGGAGATTTAATCGGAGGAAACCCATCGATGACATAAACAAGACCGAATTACGTGAATTTCATATTTAACAGATAGAAATTAAATGAAATAAATCAAAATCTTAATTGTTGTTTTTATTGGCACATATGACATACCTTTGGTGAATGTTGACGAAATTCGAGATCTTTTATTTGATGCGATCTATTCTCACACAAATTCTCGTAATATAATCAAACTTTCATAATTTGTTGTTTCTAACAGATACGGCGCAATGAATACAAAACAATTTATTGAGTTTATGAACCTTATATATACAACAACAAATTAACCTAATCATTAAACGATATCGGATAAATATAGTCGGCCCTGAGTTTTAAGGAGCCCGTAAGCTAAAGAAAAAAATTGGGTCGTTTTAAAAATTTTGAATTTAAAAAATAAGTAAGCAAAAGCTATAAAAATATTTTAGAACACAATAGTACAATATTCTTGAAATATGATCCTCTGGACCGGTGCCTATGGGCAAATGTAAGAAACATTGGCCTATGGGCCTAGTTTTTATAAATAAATTGAAGCGCCCAATTTTTTTAATTGTTAACGTCATCCCCTATATATTATTTGAGAAACAGTTTTAGAGAAAAACTTTATCATCACGTGTTATTTACAAACATGTCATGCTGATGTGTCATCACCGAGCGGTTTTCAAAATAATATAAAAATAGGTTCATCTTATTAGAATAATTACAATCAATACTACTCATATTAATTTGGTTAGAGAATCAAATATATCTTATTAAATTAATCATAAAATTAATTGTTAATTAGAAAAAATCTCACTCTCTTTCCTTAATTGGCAGCCACAAAAATTAGTAAATAATTTAAAAAAAACTATTTACTAGCCAATCAAAAAATAAGGAAGATTTGATATCCAGTTATATCATATCAATTTTTTTAAATCATTATATTTCTCTTATCATTTTTTAAAATTTATTGTTTGTTAAAAATAAATTGAATTATCACATCAAACATATAATAAAATTTATATTTTTTTTGCATGTGCTATGATTTGAATTTTTAAAAACAAAATAAATCACTAAAACTGTACAAAGTATCGCGTGTCGTGGTTCCAAAAAACTTTTCAAGAATATTTTAGTTCGATACAAAATTAGTTAAATTGAGTATATTAGTCCGCTTTAGCATCCTTAAATATGTAATTGCTTGTATATTTGCAATTGCATTTCTAACACAAATCATGTTGTTACTCATAATATTATTAACATACATATAAAACCAATTAAATTACTCACACTTCAAATAACTTTTAAAATCATATATAGTAAGATAGTTTATAGATTTTCCACTCCGCCCATGGCGTGGACTAATACCTAGTTAGTTGTTGAAATTGAAGGACTCATATTTAGTTTGAAAAAAAAAAAATTCTTTAATAAAATTAGCGACTAAATAAAAACTAATTTAACAACACAATAAAATATTAAGGCAACTCGATCACGTAGCCACCTAAACATATAGACAAATTATTTAGGATGATGATTATTATTAGTAGTTTTATATGTATTTGGAACGATGATGATTATTATTTGTTTTATATGAATTGAATTGGTTTTATATGAATTTGGGACGTTGATGGTTAATCGTAGCCTTTTTTAGCACTACTTACGGGATCCGTATCTCTAGGCACGGCTATGCTTGTATTTCTATGTGCAAGCTCATTCATCAAGTTTGTATAATCAAGTTTTTCATGTCACATAGTCGACCGTAGATAAGACTTTATGAGTTTTAACTTTGAAAAGCTTCTTTCTGCGGTGGCAACTCAAGAATCGTCATCATTATTCGATATACAGTCCATGTATTTGGATAACAACTTTTCATCTTTTCTGATAATCCAATATCTCGACTACCTTCTCAATTTCTTTTGGTAAAGCTTTTTTTAAAAGCTTTAGGTCCAAAAATAAATCATTACCATTAATATCAGCATGAATACTATGTTTCAGAAAAACTTCAAGGTCGGTACAAAAAGCCATCAACTTGTCATTGTTTGCTACCATTCAACTTCTTCATGTCAAATAAAAATCCAAAAGTCCTTTCATAACTTTGAAGTTAATCAAACCTTGTCTCCAGAAAAACCAAACATTGATCCACGATTTTGATGAAGTAGTTGATCATGAAATTTTCTTCCGCTGTTAGTATCACATCTTCTCCACTTTTTTTTCAACCTCTTCACCATGCTATCGTTTCGCTTTTACTGATACTGCTTTAAATACCGTCTCTCTATAGTTTAAAAAAAAAAAAACTAGTCTTTTCATTTGAGCAATAGCAATATCAATATCCATATCATAACCATATCTTCTGTCTGCATGATTTTGCTTTGTTCATAACAAACAAAAATTCATAATAACTAAAACCCTAGTTCTTCTAGAATCCAAGAACTTATCACAGATATTTGTCCCTAGATAAAAATAAATGTTACAAATAATATTTTTTTTAAAATAAGCTAAAGCTTGGTTTATAAGGGATCATCATATTCATATCTATTTTTTGGAACAACAAAAATGATTTTTAAAGTGATTATTACATTTTTGCGGTAGCTTTATATACAACATATCAGTGTGATCTACTTAAACTCGCAAAGCTTGAGGCTCCTCTGCTTCTCCAGCTTTCAGAAAAGCTGGAAATTAAACGCAAACAGAATTCTTTTTAAAGCTCTATTGTCTTTCTCAATGTTAATGTATCTGTAAATTCTAGTTTTTTACCTCTCTTCTTAAGCTTGTTTCTGAAACCTCTTTTCCTGCTGAATGCAGTTTCCTGAATATTTCATATAGACATCATAACACAAGAATGAGTCACCAGAAGGAATATGATATTGCTATTGCAAAAGAAAGTAGGTAGATTCTACTACAGATGATGATAAAAACCAAATTGAGTTCATGTGAGTTTGATAGAATTTATACCACAGGCTGACCCGTCTGCACTGCTTGACGGATTGCTTCCATTAAATCACGGTTAGCCTCGGTGTATAGACTGGTCACCGTTCCATATTGCCCAGCTCTAGCTGTTCGACCTATCCTGTGAAGGAAATCCACTGCAGAACTAGAAAAATCCGCCTGCAATCACCACGTGAATTTCACGATTGTTTTAGACAGCTGAGTACCTACGAAGTGGTGGGTGTTAGTCGAAATTAGGAAAAGCAACCTGAATAACATGTGAGACATTAGGAACATCAACTCCACGGGCAGCGGCATCAGTGCAAACAAAGACGCCGCCGTTTTCTCTGAAATCAGCTAATATATTAGCACGTTCTTCAAGCGTATGGTTCTTGTGATAACGATAACACTGGATACTAGCTTTCTCCAATATATCGGCTACTGCTTCAACCGCCTCAACGGTATTTGCAAACACCATCGTCCTGTCTGTGATGTTGTTGTTGTTGCTTACAGCCTCTAGAAGAGCATCAACTTGTGTGTCTACTGTGACTTCAACCCATTTCTGCTTTAGTCTGCAGCATAGCAAAGACAATAACAACTCTGAGTTGGAGTGTTGCAAACTAATACTAAGTAAATAATCAAGAGAAGCACATTGCCAATGTAGTTTCTTAGGAACATTAAAGGAGTCGCTTGCGAACCAAGAGCTTAAAATCATTCCTATCTACATCTTTGACCTCTATTGTGATACATATATATGACTTGAATCAACAATTTAAAGGAGTGAGTGATGCGGAAAAGATGTACAGTACTTCAAAGAAGATGAAAAAGAGAAGCTTTCACCTAGGACTGTTTCGGTGAAGAAAGTTTCCGCTAACCCAAATAGCAGCTGGAAACATATGTTTTAACAGTCCGCCGGCAGTCTTCTTCCCATTAACTGGAAGCGTGGCTGCAATGAAAATATACTGCTTGCTACGGCTATAGATCTTTCTCACTCTTCTCCAGCCCTTTTTGGTATCTGACCCAGTTTCAGTTTCAACAGTAAGCATTTGTGCTGTATCATCAAGATACTCGACTTCCTCTTCCTCTTCCTCAGAAATAGATCCGCCATCGATTTCTGCACCATCCTCATTTTCTAGATCATATTGGGATAAAGAGGCATCAATCTCCATTGGTTTGCCATCTTGGGATATAGCCAAACGAGACACTTGTTTCTCATCGAAACGCAGCATGTTTATCAGACGAATAATCTGATTCTGGAAGCTTCCGCACAGAAGCATATCAGCTTCATCAAAAACCTGCAAGTGATCCAAACATTCAACAGGACATCTGCAATTCCAAAAGTTCTCAGAACACAATAAAACACAACTCTAAACAAGAAACCATACCACATATTTGACAGATCGAAGAAATTCTAGACGCCTATTTCTTTTTGGCTCAATGTTATTCAGAAGAGCAGCGGGTGTCGAAACAATAATGTCAGGCTGTTTATCTGGCCAACCCTGCAGCAAAATGCAACTTCCAAATTCAGCTATATTCCAACAGATACACACACAAAGACAGATAGATATTTTGCTTCTCGGCATGAAACTGCAACCTGTGACCCGCAAACAGCTTCAACTCTGAGAAGTGGATTACCATCCTCTCCAAGAAGACCATTAACCATCCGGACCACTTGTTCACACAGCATCACGTTTGGGCACAGAATAAGAGAGATATTCTTCAGTTGAATCCGCCTTTCCTCTCCATTCATATGCTCGGAATCAAGAGCGGTGTTGGTTAATTGATCGATTATTGGAGCAAGATATCCATGTGTTTTACCACTACCTGTTTCTGCTGCAACAATCACATCTTTCCCGGACAATATAGAAGGTATGCAAACAGCCTAACAGGTAAAACAGTAAAGAATCAGTCTCAGATTCACAATAAAACATTTGAAAACCAAACCAATTTCTCAAAAGTTCAAAATCCAAAAATGCACAAAAACAGAAAAATTAACACATCATTTCACAATCAACAAGTGCTTCACCAAGTTCTCTATTAAATTCACAAAATTTGAAAACTGTACCTGAGTAAGAGATGGTCTATCGAACCCAGAATCTCGAAGAGCAACAGAGACTTTATCCGATAACCCAAGAGACTTCCAAGAAACGGCATGGTCCGCGAAGAACGTATCATTACCCTTTCTCTCTACTTCTGCCTCAGAAGCAGAAGCAAACCCACGAACCCATTTCCCATCAGATCGATTGAGAGAGATCAAACGGAAAGACGCAGAAGAACCATAAGCGAGAGCAAACGAAACCTTGAACTTCTGGGATAAGAGCTTCGGCGCCGAGGAAACTCCGCACAAATGAAGCACTGAGACAGAGCGTGAGAGAATCATCGGAGTTTCACAAATTCGATCTACCGGAAATTTATCATGAAATGCAATCACGGCGGATAAGATAGTGAAAAACCTAATCCAAAAGGGTTTAGGGTTTAGGGTTTAAGCAAAAAAAAAAATTCTGATCCTTCCTTTGTTTCAGTATTGAGCTACGGAACGACCGTATTAACATTTGTTCATTGAGGTAGAGAAACGACGGCGTATTAGACATTTGAAGTGTTTATTTTGTCCCACATCAATAATGTAGAGAGAAGTTATAATGTTTATATAACAAAGAGGAGAAAGTATATGATACGACCTTATTTGAACAGAATCTGTTCGACAGGCTCGTATGTGGCTATCGTAAACAGGCCTTTGAACCTGTTTCTTTGACTCAACACGGTTTTTTGTTTTTTATTTTACTCTGAAATGTTTGGTTTCTTACATTTTTACCCCATAACGTTTTGGCATTGCAAAAAAACCCTTATTTACTCTTCACCCACCGTTCTGATTCCACACCTTCTTCTGACAGACTAATCATATCTCTCTTCACCAACCATTAATCCTTCCGCAATGGTGAGATTTTCGTTTTGTCCCTTTGTTATTGTCTCGAATTTTGAAATTCATATGGGTTTTTTTTATTGTTGATACTTAAACCGATTGATGGGTTTTGTTCAGGAGATGGAGAAATCTAAGGATTGTCTTATGATGAAGCTTTTACCTGAGAAGGACCTTTAGTTTGAGAGTTGAGACTCTGTTGATGATGTTGTAGGAATCTGCTCCGAGGTATGAGACAATGCACATGTATGTATGTACATTTTTATGTTGATTTCATGAATTAAGGGATGATGGTCATTATAGTTTTGAGTTCTTTATCCTTTCAAGTTCAAATTCATTCAGACTATCTTGGATTATATCGTTAGTTTCAGCGAGTTCTGCGGTTTCGTACTTACACGACCTCTCTAGCTAGGTTCAATACCGATTTGTGTTGTGATGTTGAATCCTTATCTGATAGATGTGTTTTGGTAGTGGGGATTAATGAAGTCGAACACTTACTAAACATTTTAGTCCCACAGGTAAGGCTAGTTGGGCAATAGTGAATGATCTTTGATCGATCTTTGTTCTCCAGTTTATGTTAAATATGGCATGTTTTCCCTGATTACCGAAACTTTGTGGCAGCCAAGCATGGGCAGTTCAGAAGCCAAAGAGAGGACTATAGTCAATATGAGGATGATCTGTTTTCTGATAGTTTTTGATCCATAGTTTTGAATTATTTGAGGAATGAAGTCATATTGTTTGCTAGCAAGGAGAAGAAGAAAAGTCTACATTGCTGAAGTAACCGTGACGCTATTCCAAGATTCTCACACGGTGCAAGCTACTCACTCAAAACTTCCCCCTCTCACTAAATATGGTGTTTTTAGGATCACTACTTAGTGTCTTTAACGCAAACATAACTTCAGCAGACATATCAAGGTCTGGTAATCAAGAAACATAGCTCTCATGCTCGATTTTCAGCAAAAACTAACAGTTTTCAGCAAGCACTAATAGCTTTCTGAGACTAGGGGAGAGAGCAAATGAGCCTAAAACCCATACCCCAACCTAAACACGATATGCACTCTCCAAATCCTGAGAAAATCTGCGCGTCCAATATGCTACATCATGTGTACTAATGTAGTGATAATGTTTTTTAATGTCGTACTTGCTCCTCAAAATCAATCATGGTAATGGCAGAATATATCTACAGCATCAACGTCCCAAGGATCAACCTTAATCCTCTCCAAGAAGGTGAGCAACCAATGAACTCAGACAGAACAAGTGTGGTTTGTGTGAGGAGAATCATCACCTACTCCAAGAGATTTATCCATGTTAGGAGTTCTCAAACCAGGGTACAGGAAGATCAATCATAACCAATCAACTAGGTGTCTCTCGCTTTTTCAAGTGGTCTAGCAACAGGTCGGAGAGATTCAGAGAGAATACACTCAAAGAAACGAAGAGGAAAAGATCCTTCTGAAAGCATCCAACTCCATCTCCGACGACAAGTTATGAGATGAATCCGATAATCCCATTGTTTTGCCTCAATTCAAAACTTCGAATGAATAACATAAAAATCTAGAGAAAACCATAACAAACTTCACAATCCCGAATCTTTCACAAAAGCAGCAAAATCAACTCATCATTTCACAGTCAACAAGTGCTTCACCAAGTTCTCTGTTAAATTCGCAAAATTCGAAAACTTTACCAGAGTAAGAGACGGTCTATCGAACCCAGAATCTCCAAGAGCCACAGAGACCTTATCCGACAACCCAATAACAAGAGATTATCAGGAAACGGCATGGTCCGCAAAAAACATATCATTACCCTTTCTCTCTACTTCAGCTTCAGTAGCAGACGCAAACCCACGAACCCATTTCCCATCAGATCGATTGAGAGAGACCAAACGGAAAGAAGGAGAAGAACCATAAGCTAGAGCAAACGAGACCTTGAACTTCTGAGATAAGAGCTTCGGCGCCGAGGAAACTCCACACAAATGAAGCACTGAGACAGAGCGTGAGAAAATCATCGGAGATCACAGATAAATCTACCGGAAATTTATCATGAGATGCAATCACGCCCGTGAAGAAACCTTCTTTTGTTCACTATTGGGCTATGGAAACGACGACGACGACGTATTGGGCAGGTGAAGTTGTTTATTTTGTCCCACATCGGTAATGTAGAGATAACTGAAGTTGTATATATATCGTCGAGAAGAAGGTTTAGATCACGAGCTTATTTGAACAGGATTTGTTCTAATGGCTTGTATGTGGCTATCTTAAACTTGATCCTTCGATTAGATTTTTTTCTTTTCTTTAAATTGTTAGATACTTGAACCGGTTGATGGGTTTTGTTCAGGAGATGGAAAAATCTAAGGATCGTCTTATGATGAAGCTTTTACCTGAGAAGGACCTTTAGTTTGAGAGTTGAGACTCTGTTGATGATGTTGTAGGAATCTGCTCCGAGGTATGAGTGAATGATCTTTGTTCTCCAGTTCATTTTAAATATGGCATGTTTTCCCTGATTACCGAAACTTTGTGGCAGCCAAGCATGGGCAGTTCAGAAGCCAAAGAGAGGACTCTAGTCAATATGAGGATGATCTGTTTCTGATAGTTTTTGATCCATAGCTTTGAAATATTTGAGGAATGAAGTCTTATTGTTTGCTAGCAAGGAGAAGAAGAAAAGTCTGTCTTCGATTTGTGCAGAGCTAAATTGCTGAACCAGTTGATGACATCAATAAAAGTCTAAATTGCTGAACAGAGCTAAACTAAAGCCTCTATTCACAGGCCCAAATGGCAACGCAAAGTTCTGTCTCTTTTCTATGTACAAATCATGTTTCTTTTTATGATTCAGTTTCAGAAATTTTCTTGTAGATAACTCAGTAAACCCCCTCATTGATCTCTGATTTCTTACCCATACCACACTTTCAAAGGGAAACTGGGGTGAGAAGGGTACCTAGGCTTTGAGGAAGCACTTAGCATGTGAAGATCTGTGTAAACATTGTGTGAAGATGTGAACGTGATGAGCAAGTTTGAAGAACTAACCCCTGGTTAATGATGTTGGGTTGAGTTAAGAACTTGGGACCACAAGAAAGAGCCTTTGCATTAAATGGTCAAGAAGGACACTTTGTCATTTTGTGACTAAGGCTTGTTTGGCCGAAGCACAAACATGTTTAAAGGAGGCTCTTTGGCGTTTGGTGATTGCACTAGGTTTTAAGGATGTCTCCTCATATATAAATGTATAGGTAGACATGAGAGAGTGCCAAGTGAGTAAGCTGTGAGCATACAACACAATGTAGATATAGAGAAAGAGTGAGAACCGAGAGAAGCTTGTGTAAGAGGGCTTTTGGGGTTTGTGGATCTCTTTGTAACTCTATGGTCTAGTGGATTCCGGTAAGTAATCCCGGCGAGATGTAGCGACCCGGTTTATGGGCGTGAACTCGTTAAACTGTGTGTGCTCCCTTCTCTCTTGCTTTCTTTCTCGATTGTTCTGCAATCTCTGCAGGTTTGTGTGTTGCATATCGTATTGGTGTGTGTTACACAGTTCTCTGCATCAGTCTCTGTTTTGTGACGAAAATTACTTCTTTCTTGGTTTGCTAGGGTTTATGCTCGGGAAAGGTGACTCCTTTGAGCCTCTGAATCTTAACAGATTGGTATCAGAGCCAGGTTCTGTGTTTCGTGGTTCTCTCAAGCCAAGAATCATGTTATTTTCAAGAAGAGAAGTGGAAAAGTTTGATGTTCTTGGAGGATTTGTTCTGTGGAAGCAGGAACTCGTGGCTGGTGTCTAAGCATGAGTGAAGCTTTGAGGATGATTGAGATTTCCGTAAGGAAAGTCTCAGATCTAGGAGGAACAGAAGAAGATAGAGACAAGGTAGATCCATATCTACAAGAGAACGGATCTAGAGAAAGAAGGAAAGTGAAGAAAAGGAGGAAAGGTTGGATCTTTGGAAGGCTGGAGTAGTAGGGCTCCTTTGCCTTAAGCATCCACGTTCTTTTCTTTGTAGAGATTGGTTGTGGGAGACAAGAAACATCTCAGGTGAAGCAACAAAAGCAGTAGCTCTTGGGTAGATGGTGTAGAAGAGAGGAAGATGTTGTAAGACTCTTTCTTGGTAGCATCAATGTACTTTCTCAGGTTTTTTGAGGAAGGTTGTGGAGACATGAGTGTCTCTGGTCAGATTCAAGACCAAGCTATGACTCTTGGTGGATAACAGGAATCTGTGTGGAAGGAGTTGTAAGACTCATTCTGATGGAGCTTAAAGCATCTCGTTCGAAGCATCTCCAACATCAAGAAGGACTGAGCAGTTGCAGGTTTTCTGTTGAAGCTGCAGGGTTTCTGGTGCAGTTGCTGGTGCAGCTACTGGTCTTCTGATGCGGTTACAGGGGTACAGTTACAGCTACAAGGTTTCTGGTCCGGTTGCATGGTCTTCTGGTTCAGTTGCTGGGTTTCTAGTGAAGCTACATGTGTTCTGGCCAGCTACAGGTTTTCTGTGTTGCAGTTGCAGAGTTTCTGGTTTAGTTGCGGGTTTACAGTTGCAACTACAAGGAATCTGGCTCAATTGCAGGGTTTTCTGGTGCAGGAATCTGGTTCAGTTGCAGGGTTTTATGGTGCAGTTGCAAGCTTGCTAGTTCAGCTACAAACTTACTGCTCCATTACAGAGTTAATAATAAGGAGCAACAGAAGAAGCAAAGGAGAAGTTTTGGTTATGGTGTGTAATTGAGTGTGGAATTGAGATGTGATATTGTTGGTACTACGAGGGAAATTCATAGATAGAAGCATGGAGCATATGATCAAAGATGGATGTTCTTGATTGTTGCTAATGAAACCGGTTAAAAGTTGATGTAAGTTGGATGTCTTTCACAAGAATCTGCTGGATTCCGATTGTGTAACACACGAGTTCAAGTTGTGCAACTCACAGTGCGTACATCAGAATCGAAACATCAATTTCAAGACTCAAGTTTTGGGACCTAATAAGTCTGATTCCGCTGCAGTCACAAGGTATTTGTGATGCTTTGTATTGAAGTTTCAGGTTGCTTTAGTTCTGCATATTATTGGAATTAAAAGCTTGGTGAAACACAAAGGAATTTGTAATGTTTTTTGCTATGGATTGGCTAAGATTCAGTGATGGGGGTTTCATGCTGTTTTTTTGGGGGTTTATTCAGTGTGGCAAAGACAGCTTCAGGCTGTGTTCAAGCTTTGGTGTTTATGGCTGTTTGAGTATCAGTAAAGGTATTCTGGATTCAGTCTAAAGGGTGTTGCATGATGGTTATGAAGCAATTGAAGTGTTCTGTTTGGTTAAAGACAGAAATGGTTATGAAGACTTCAAGGGTTTTGGCTGAGTTTTTTTTGTTAAAAGGGTTTCTGCTGCAGGTTTTGTCTCTGTGTGTAGCAGTGAGTTCTTGTGAAGATGAGATCCTACAGTAGGTGGATCATCATGGAATGTGAAGCTACAAAGCTGTTATTTCAGAGGGAATGCAACGAGGTCTTGTGAAGCTATTGCAGTCTGAAATGTTATGTGTGATACATAAGGTGAATCACTCAATCGGTGGGACTTGAGTGTAAGCTGGAAGGTGTTTTCAGCTCTTGTTTCAAGAAGTGTAAGCTCTTGACAAGGTGGCGGTAGCAAAGGTTCATGTTTATGCAGATTTGTGTTGAGTACAACACATGGGAGTTCTGTTGGAATGAATCTGAGAGAACAAGGAGTTCTTGTCTCAGGTGGAGCTACGGTATCTCAGAGAATCTCTTGTATTGAATCAGTCTTCTGGCAACGAAGAAGAATCTGATGGTCTAAAGGAGTTTGCATATTCTGTGTGGAGGAAGGTTTCTCAGTGATACCTCACAACAGACGGAACTTGTTGTATGTCGAAAGTCTTCCTAATATTGAGTGTTAGGCGGCGTGTCCTGTTTGTTCAAACAACATTACACATTAAGCTCGTGTTAGTGTTGCTGGAGGAGAGGTCAAATGTATTTTGATTTCTGGTCTGAGGTGAAGATTGGTGAAGAATCAGTCTGAGTTCTCTACATAGTGAATGTGAGGAAGACTCAGAGGTCAAGGAATACAAGATTTAGGATTTCTGAGGTTGAGGCATTGGTTGGTGATGTATCAGCCCAAGTTGTAGCATCATCATAACATGAAGAATGCTCCATGGAAAGAGATGACAAGGCTGCTGGAACAGAGAAAGGTTCTTGGTGTTCTTCGGGTACAAATGGATCAGTTAGAGTGGCTGTTGGAAGAAAGGAGATGTGTCATATGTTCTGACACAGTTTCTGAAGTAAGAAGTCATGGTAACACATGCTGATACAAGAGAACGTGTGAGTGGATCAAGGAAACAGTAAATAGTATTTTTTTTCTTTCTTTTTACTCTGATGGTGAAGCTGAGATTAGAGACAGGATACGTCCAGGTGGTTCTGGTTCCAGGTGGAGTATTGTTGCTACAAGAAGAGCAATGCATACCCTAGATGGTATTTTTTTCTATTCCTGGTGGAGCTACGTTCATGGAGGTTATCTCGGATGTTTCATATCTTACAAGTGATATGATTGTGATTAGCTCATAAGGGAAGGGTTAAAAGGTTGTACACTCATTGTTGGATAAGACTCACGGAATTTCAGAGTACAAAGAAGACAAGGAAGCCAAGAATAGGTGGTTATCAACGGGCTCAAGCGTAATCTGAGGTTAAGGGAAGTTTACAGATTTGGTTGAAGCTTGTTGTTGGTAATTACACTCAGGGGAAGTTGCAGGTTTCTGAAAATTCAGAGAAGATACTACAGTGTGAGTTGAGATGGGTTATTGAAGTGGTTCAGTGGGTTTTCTTAAGAGGATTCTAAATGAGACAAGTCTAGGTGATGCATAATATATCTCAGGGTTATTCATTTCAAGGCGGTTACAAATTGCTATGCTCAGAGCATGATAAGCAAGGATAATCTCAATGCTGAAGTATGCAACTAAAAGGAGTCCTAAATGCAGAGAATCAAACTGCATTTGGAAGACAGCAACTAAGAAATTCCTAGTTGTTTGTTTTGTTTGTTGCACCATGAGGAGTTTATGTAAGTATCTTCTCAGGGACAGGCGCTTGCAGGTCATTCAGTGAAGTTTCTTCAAGTATCTGGCGATGATAGGGAAGAAGAAGGCTTTGGTTTAAGTCTAGAAACTGAATGAAGCAAGGCTCAAGTCGTCTGGTGGAGACTGCATGTGTTGCAGGTTGCTGTTACAGCAGGAAGTACAACAGGAAGTGCATCAGGGATTCTAGAATTAATGCATAAGGGCTGTACAGGATTGTCTCAGGTATAGCACAAGGTTTTGCTGCTATGAGACAGGTTTAAAGGTAATCTCAGGTTATGCGGTAGTTCTTAAGAGGGTGCGGAGATTGTGAACAAGGATGAATCAAACGGTTTCAGTTTTTTTGAAACCAAGTGGTTCTGTTTTTTCTGCATATGATTCAAGTTCAAAGGGTTTTGGTCTCTATGCGCAAGAGGAAATCCTAGAAGTCGACAAAGGAATCAATTTTGCAGAGGTTCAAGGATGCTTTAGTCACTGCAATAGTTCTGTGGAATGGACAAAAGCCATGGATGAAACTGTGTGATTGGAAATTCATAAGTGGTGAAGCTTATGGAAGTTTCTGTTGAACTAACAGTTTGGAGGTTTTTTTCTGGACTTGATAATTAAGTTTGCTGAGCGGTTGTATCAGGTATTCAAGAGTTGAATGCGTCATGAAGTGTCACAGAAGAGTTGAGCTTAATACAGGTTTGTATTGGAGCTGGTTTTCACAACTCTAAGTGAGCTGAAGTTGTGTTGATGTCTCAGGTTCAGCGATGCAAGTAGTTGCAGCTGAAGTGCATTGAACGTGATGTTAAATGCAACAAGGATCAAGCCGGTTTATAGAGTTTTTTAAACGGCTAAGGATCAAGGCTGAGTATGTATACTCAGGAACCGGGATCAGAATCCAGGAACTAGAAGAAGGTACTCTCTCTCAAGCATGTGCAGGTTGTTTGGTATGATCATCATGTTCACAGGTGGAGATTTGTGAAGAGTGAACGTGATGAGCAAGTTTGAAGAACTAACCCCTGGTTAATGATGTTGGGTTGAGTTAAGAACTTGGGACCACAAGGAAGAGCATTTGCATTAAATGGTCAAGAAGGACACTTTGTCATCTTGTGACTAAGGCTTGTTTGGCCGAAGCACAAACGTGTTTAAAGGAGGCTCTTTGGCGTTTAGTGATTGCACTAGGTTTTAAGGATGTCTCATCATATATAAATGTATAGGTAGACATGAGAGAGTGCCAAGTGAGTAAGCTGTGAGCATACAACACAATGTAGATATAGAGAAAGAGTGAGAACCGAGATAAGCTTTTGTAAGAGGGTTTTTGGGGTTTGTGGATCTCTTTGTAACTCTATGATCTAGTAGATTCCGGGAAGTAATCCCGGCGAGATGTAGCGACCCGGTTTATGGGCGTGAACTCGTTAAATTGTGCGTGCTCCCTTCTCCCTTCTCTCTTGCTTTCTTTCTCGATTGTTCTGCAATCTCTGCAGGTTTGTGTGTTGCATATCGTATTGGTGTGTGTTACACAGTTCTCTGCATCAATATCTGTTTTGTGACGAAAATTACTTCTTTCTTGGTTTGCTGGGGTTTATGCTCGGGAAAGGCGACTCCTTTGAGCCTCTGAATCTTAACACATTGACGATGATTGAGCTGAAAGTGTTGTTGTTATGCACTCAAACATGTCCTCATCTGATCTGTCTTCTCCAATGCATACCACAAAATCCGGTGCCTTCCCTTCTTCAACCATTCTCCTAATAACTTTCCGAGTTCAGATACCATTATGCAACGTCTCTAAGGCTAGTTGGGCATGTTTTCTCTGGAATTACTGAAACTTTGAGGATTGGTTTGGTGTTTATATGTTCTTGCAAAACATTGAGTTACGCTCTAAATCTGAGAGGATAATGAGACTCAGTTTTCTAGCTTATAGAGTATAACTGTATAAGGAGCTGTTTGGTTCCGACCTTGAGAAGGACAAACAAGTGTCTTGCTTATCAATAAAACATATTTTGATTTGGAGAGAATGTTAGGATCGAGCTGTTTGGTTTAGGAAAGCTAGCATATATGGTTGTAACTAGCTTTCAAAGCATAAGGCTCAATAGAGTTCACAAGAGATACTGCGTGATGTTATTGGTTTTGTTTGCACTTTGCAGAGAAGGCTCTATGTAATTTTTAAATAAAAACACCTTTCGTATTTCTTTCGTGTAATTATCACGCGTTTCTTGTTATCTCAGAAACTCTAATTTTGGAGGCCGCACGTGACACTTGGGCATGGGTTTACTTAAGTAGTTAATTTAGCTTGTGAGCTAATTATCCCACATCGGCTAATGACTACCCGAAACATGAGTATATATACAGTTGATGAATATACAATTAGTAACAGCTCATGGGACATGGTGGCTTGAGACAATAAGGTTTGCTTAACCAAGTGTCCGAAGTGGTCACATCCCGGTCCATACTCCTTCTGGCAAAAGGTCCTAGGGGCAAGTCTATCATCTCTAGATAGATGGTCTCGGTCCATTCTCATGGACGCATCGAGCGGTTGTATGATCCCATGAGTGCCACTTTTTGGTTGAATAAGGTGATGCAGAGATGGATTAAAACTACATTTGTCACATCAGCGCACCTGATCGTAGTTCGTACACCTTATTAATCCATTTATCTTGGCAGCTAAGTCTCCAAGTCCAGCACATTTCATTGCCATAGTCGACAGAAACATAAAGCGCATCTATATGTTCGTTACTTGAGAATTAACTGTGGAGGCTCTTCTTCTGTGCATTAATCTTCTTAGTTCCACAGGCAATAGCAGTCATTCTGACATGACGGCGTCAAGAGGCTGCGACATGAGAGACGTCAAGATCATTGCCTTGTAGAGTATTCTCCTTTGTTGCAATGCTTGCTATGATCATTGTCAATGGAAGAAGCATATAATGGATATAGAGTGATCTCTCATCTTCTATATTTGTGCTTTTAAGAGTTGTTTTTGGACAATTTCTCTGAAGAACTTCTTGCTACAAGGTCGCAGCAATACATGGTTGAAACGTGGAGGTCTTTAAAATATAGTGACATAAAGTGTTTAAAAGTACAGTGCAGTTGTCAAAGTCTGAAGTCAGAACCCTCTTTTTGGCTCGAAGCTTTTGCGAAACATAAATTGCTTCTGACAAAGCTCATATGACACATATGGTATAATTAAGCTATTTTGGGTGCAAGTATTCCATGTGATCAATGTTGAAGAGAAAGATATATCACCTCAAGTAATAAGCTTAAACCTTATAATTGAGTCTGTCCTTGAGAGGCCTTAATTTGGCTAGATAAATGACTTTGTGTATACGTTCATTCTTAAAGCAATTAACCAGAGTCAAAAGCAAAGACATCAACTATTACACATATACAAAACAAAACAAAAGGCTCCAGGATACATATGCATACACAGATCTCTTTTTTTATTACATCAAATAGAATTTGAAGACCAAAATGACAACTATTTGTACATCCGACGATACATTCCATAAAAATGATCACCTTTCTAGTATCCTCTGCGGAGGATATACTCTGTCACAACCTAAAACCCTCACACATCATGGCCACTCATTTGAGAAAATCTCTCGTCTTCCAACCAAACCCTAAAAGGTTCCTTGCTCCTCAAGCAAACGCACATGTTCTCTTTCCTCCTCTGTTCGAGGCATCGCCCGAGATAAGAGAGTACCAGCTGGCCGGGTTTAACCACAACCGAGACATCTTTGGGATCGTGAATTAAGAAGATCGAAATTATTAGGGTTTATATCGTGAGGGGAAATCACACTTTAATCACACATCGGATTTACAAGAGTTTAGGGATCGTGATTTCAAAAGATCGAAATTAGGGTTTACAGTTAGGCAATTTGGGGAGGATCACGTGACTTTGGCATGAGTTTAATCATTGGGGAAATCACATTTTAATCCCACATCGGATGTATAAGGAGCAAAACATGAGTATATATATAGAGTTGATGAATATAACAATAGTAACAACTCATGGGACATGGTGGCTTGGGACAAAAAGGTTTGCTTAACCAAGTGTCCGAAGTGGTCACATCCCGGTCCATACTCCTTCTGGCAAAAGGTCCTAGGGGCAAGTCCATCTCTCGATAGATGGTCTCGGTCCATTCTCGTGGACACATCGAGCGGTTGTATGATCCTATGAGTGCCATTTTTTTATAAAGAAAAGAAAAAAAAATCATGTTATTTTCTGGTTTTATGCAAAAAAAAGAAACAATTGTATTTTAAACTCTACTACGTGATTCGATTTATATATATATATATATATAATGTTTTTTTTTTTTTTTACATCTATCTTTATTTATATTGAATCCAAAAATTACATAAAAATACAAAAAATGATAAAAATATAACCAAACACAACTAAATTTTAAAAGAATAATAAAACCAAAAAGTCAACCAACGTAGATATAACAAAGTATCAACTACTTTCATTATGTTCTCCTTCGATTTGATGCGATATTCATATTTGGCTCACTCATATGATGAAACTCCAAAATGTACGTCGCATATGCACTTTAAACACTCTATGTTGTATTACATTGGGCAATTCCCAACTTAGATCTAGAATTATTCTTCGAATAAGAATCCAATTTATTGATTCTTTCGATAGAAATAAAATTTGGGCTTTCAAATTTTCAATGATTGTACGAATATCGTCATCCAACAAAGAGGTTGAATCTTCGGCTCCGATTCGTCGTCTCCTCCATTGTGGATTCCATGGTGGTTCTTACCATATAGCAAAGCGGTTATGGTTATAATAAAACCACCGGTATAAATTGTATCCAACGTAGATGTAGTCGGAGAAATACGAATAATCACCGGAAAACATCACCAGCTATTGTAGGATTGATCATCACACTGAACCGACCGTTCTAGTGTAGAGATAAACAGCCGAAGGTGGTCGATTCCAATAAAAAATTTCACAGCACGACCGATAATTAGAATCACCACCCCCCATAAGGAAAGGATAAAACGGTCTATAACTCTCTTCCATTTTTATTTACATATTAAAAGGTTGACGAACTATTTTCTCTACAGAATTACCATATATCATATCATCATATCTATCTAATATTTATAGTTTTGTCTAAAACTATATGGGAAAAAAGCTTTAAAAACCCTGAAGTATTTAATATTTGCCAGAATACTACACGAAGTTTTTGCGTTGTCAGAAAATTACACAAACTAATTTTTCGATCCAATTAAAGCCCCAAACTATTAAGCGTTTCCAGTTTTCTCCCTGCGATTTAACAGCTGTTAACAGCATAAAAAAACCCGTTAATTGCTGTTAATTTTAGTTACAAAAAATTCTGTAAAAATACCTCAACTATTTTTGTTTTGCCAAAAAACTACACAAACTTTTTTGTTGCCTAAAAAACACTCAACCTAATTTTTCGGTGCTATTTAATACACTATGTTTCATACTTTTCCAGTTCCTCTCGTTTCCCCATTTCCACGAATTCACTATCGTTGACGGCTTTAAACAAAATTGTTAACTGCTGTTAGAAAAAAAAAAAAAAAAAAAAAACAAGGTTTATCAAAAAAAGAAAGCAACATTTTAGAAAACTCAGTGTAAGTTTTATACTTAATAGAAAACTGGCACAACAGTAAATATTCGTGGAAGAAGAGGGTAGTTACGGGAATAACGAGAGATAACGGTAACAACTAACTAAAAAGCATCTCTTATTCTTCTCTTCGCTTCATCTCCAAGAAACAACTGGCTTCTTTGTTTCTCTCTCTAGATCCAATATTCATTTCATCACTGCGAAATCTTCTTCTTCGTCAATCCGATCAATCGAGTTTTATTACTTGAGAAGAAGGCATGGAAGAAGATCACTTTGTATTATTTGAAGATGATGATGATGAGCGAATCGAACCAGCAGACGAGGTAATAATCTCATATTATCTGAATATGATGATCAATAATGGAAAATCTTGGCCTGACCACTTCCTCCGAGACGTAGACGCGAACGTGTACAACCGGAATCCATGGATTTGCTTCAATACTCGGAACCCTAACTACTTGATATTCGTCGAATCCCGAACCAAGGCTTGTGGTAGAACCGATGGATGTGGATCGGGTTGGTGGAGGATCATCGGCCGTGATAAACTGATCAAGTCTGAGGAGACCGGGAAGTTTCTAGGGTTCAAGAAGATTCTTAGGTTCTGTGAAAAGTGGAAGACACGACCAGAAGAAGAGGATCAGAGGATTTGGGTAATGGAAGAGTATAGGCTCGTCGATAAATGGAAGCAAGATCAAGTGATATGCAAGATTCGGCTTTTGCTCCCACCCGCGGTTAGTTCCTTGCTATCCAAGCATTTCTCGTTTCTCATAAGACCACGTTCTCGAAGAAGATGGTTGCCGAGGTGGGATCTCTGTGTAAGAATACCAACGGATGAAATAATCTCATACTATCTGAAGATTTTGGTCGATAATCGAAACGATTGGCCTAGCCATTTCTTGCAAAGCCAACAAGTTTACGGTGTAGTGCCTTTTTTTGAATTTTCGTAGCGACTTTAAGGTTTCTTTAAAGAAATGATAAAACAAGTAATAAATGCTTCTCATTCCTCCTTTAGGAGGCTCTATTTTCTATTTCAAGTCTCAGCACTCCATCATGTCTGTCTTACTCCCGTTCTTAGCATTTTGGCCATATATTGCCGTTTTGTGTCTGAATTTGACCGTTTACTAGACGAAATCCCGTTTTTTGGAGGCTTGTGTGTCCTCTTCAGAGCTCTTGCAAACTATAAGAGGGACGCTTCTTCTTTGTTAATCGGACAGAGATTTGTGGTAAAACCGATGGATGCGATGGCGGTTGCTAGAGGATCATGAGACGTGATAAAGTGATCACCTCGAAGAACAACATGATTCTTGGTTTCAAGAGGGTTTTCAAGTTCTGTGAAAGCGACAGCGGTAAACTCGCGAAACCGGTTTTCAAGTTTTGGGAAAAAGAGAAGTATGAAGAAAATGAGTTTAAGGTGACTTGGATAATGGAAGAGTATAGGCTTGCTAAAAACAGGATGCAAGGTAAAGTTATTTGCAGGATTAGGCTTCTCTTCCTAGTCCAAGCGAGCATCTTCTGAAAGGAGAGATTCTTTGATCATGATCGTAGGGTCCCTCCCACTAGACTACATGATTCGACATTAGTAGAATCTTTACGCTACAAAATTTGATGTTTGCAGATAGTTTTCTCTTTAGAATCTGTAGAATTGGTGATGACTGATGAGTCTGTGCCTTTTGTTTTTGTATAGTTTCTTAATTCTCTACTCAATTTGGCTGCGGTGGGAAAAATACCTCATGCAATTTGTCAAACACACATTGTTCACCTTTTTAAAGAACTATGTTTTCTGCGATAGAGCAACTCTCTTTTCATTTTTTTGGTGAACGGTTTTCAATTTACCTTAAAAATGAATACATTGTTGCGATCAAAACGTTACAAATAGAACCTCAGCAAAGCTCTCTGCAAGGAGTAAATAAGAAGAATTTTTTGGCAGCAAACGGTACAAATACGCCTTGGAGCGAGTGTTAGGCAACCAAGCATGGAGCAGTTCAGAAGCCAAAGAGAGATACCTTAGTCCATATGAGGATGCTCTGTTTCTGATTGTTTGATCGATAGGTTTGAAAGATTTGAGTTTCACTTCCGCGAGCTGAGGAGTGAAGTCTATTGTTTGCCAAAAGCAGCAAAATAAACTCATCATTTCACAATCAACAAGTGATTCACCAAGTTCCCTGTTAAATTCGCTAAATTTGAAAACTTTACCTGAGTAAGAGACGGTCTTCCGTCTTCCGAACCCAGAATCTCGAAGAGCCACAGAGACCTTATCCGATAATCACAGAGCTCCACACAAATGAAGCGCTGAGACAGAGCGTGAGAGAATGCAATCACGGCGGATAAGATAGAGAAACCTAATCTAAAAGGGTGTAGGGTTTAAGCAAAATGAGATTCTGATTCAGAGAAAAACTTCTGTTACAGTATTGATGAAAGACGACGTATAGACATTAGTTTATTGGGCTATGGAAACGACGCCGTAGTGGGCATGTGAAGTTTGTTACTTCGTCCCACATCGGTAATTTGGAGAGAAGTTATAATGTATATATATCGCAGCGAGGAAAGTTTAGGTTACGACCTTACTTGTGTGTTTGGCTCGTACGTCACTTTCGTTCGGTTTCTAGTATTGTTCCTAGAAGCAGTTTCTTTTGCCCCTGAAATGTTTGTTTTTTTACATTTTTACCCCATAACGTTTTGGCATTGCAAAAAAACCCCTGTTTGCTCATATCTCTCTTCACCAACCATTAATCCTTCTGCAATGGTGAGATTTTTGTTTTGTCCCTTTGTTATTGTCTCGAATTTTGAAATTCATATCTTTTTTTTTATTGTTGATACTTGAACCGATTGATGGGTTTTGTTCAGGAGATGAAGAAATTTAAGGATCGTCTTATGAAGAAGCGTTTACCCAAGAAGGACCTTGTTGAAACTTCAGACTCGATGTTGTATGAAACAATGCACATGTATGTATGTACATTTTGTTGGATCTAATGGACTTAACTCTTAAGCTATTGGCTTTGTGATTCGGCAGTTGGGCCTTGGGTCCGGTTAGAGAAACGTTGTCTTTTGCTCTGTTCTTCAACAACTCAAGAGCCGTTAAAATCAGTGACATAACGTCAGTAACAGCTAACGGCTGAAGACTTCGTTATTGAGTGGTGTGAGATTTCCTTCTTGTAATTGCTTTCTACGAAAGAGCTGAGATTGACTTCGTTAAATATTTGCATCAATTAATATAAATGATATAAATATTTGACACTAATAATATTGATGTTAAATATTTGTATTAATGTTTTTTATAGGGTAACTAGGTGGGCTGACAATTTTTGGTGTCAAAATTAACAAAATAAAAATGTAATATAATATTCTAAAGTGATCCATTGGAAAAGATACTGCAACCCCTCATCTACTTTACCCCATACACCCAATTATTAAACCATAGCAGTCAACTATTTTTTTTCTTCTGACAACTGCTTTTTGTTTTTTAGTATTTTAATTTTAAACTTATATTTCAATTCTCTCTCTCTACTCAAAGAACATACGAAAAAACATGTTTCCCAAATCTGGAGAGAACCTAAGAGAAATTGGCTACCCACACCGGCGAACCTTCGTCTACCACACCGGCGAGGCCACCGTCCTCTGTCTACCAGGTTTATTAGCTCTTCCTCATATATCTTTTTCTCTGAAACGAAAAATATGTGTCTACACAGTTCTTCAGATTAGTTTCTTGTTGAAACAGTTAATCTCTCTGCGATTTCTATAGATGTACAATAGATCTATAACCCATCATAGATCTACAATAGATCGGTAACCCAATATAGATGCCTTTCCGGTATCTTCGTTACTGTGTCATGTCTGACTATATCATTCGCATAGCTTAGCTATCATTTTTTGTCTACAATATTTGATTACTTTTGATAAATCTCACCCCATCAATATCTGACTACCATGGTCACATAATAGATTGACAAAGATAAAAGTATATAGTTGATTACTATGGTCATATAGTTGTCTTTGCGTAATGGACTACCTTATTTTTCATTGTTCCAATCTCGGTTTGTCTAGAGTAGTTGATTACTTTCGATACCCAATTTGTTGGACTACCATGTTCATATAATCAACTATCTTATGCTCGTAATTACAAACTCATTTCGTTTAGAGTAGTTGATTACTATACATGTATAGTCATGTGAGTCTAATTGACTATATATGTTTCATAGTTACACATATTGTGTGTTATGCAGTAATGTTTGAGTGAGGGACTATATTATTCGCATAAATTAGCTATCAATTTGTTTTTCCGGAATTGTCTATCTTATTCTCATAGTTACGTTCTCTTTTTGTCGACAATAGTTCATTACTTTCGATATTCGTCACCCCACAAATTATTTGATTATTCTGTGTACATAGCTGTCTTTTCGTAACATGATATCTTATTCTCATAGTTCCATACTCGCTTTGTGTAGAGTAGGTGACTACCTTATTCTCTTAGGATCAATATCGGTTTGATTATAGTAGTTGATTACTTTCAATACACTAGTAGTTTGAATACCATGTTATTATATTTGATTACTCTGTCTACATAGTTGTCTTTGCGTAATGGACTATTTTATTCTCATAGTTCCAAACTCGGTTTGTTTAGTGTACGTCACTACTTTTTATGTGTAGTCACGTTAGAATAATTAACTATCTTATTTTCATAGTTAAACTTACTGACTACCTAATTTTGTAGCAAAATGGAGAATCATCAATGTAATGCCACACCGCAGCCAGAAAATGTGTTTCACCAAATACGCGATCTACTCGTTGATGTGATAGTAAAGGGTCGGAAGAGAATCTGCAAAAGAAGTTTGTCGTTTAGGATGTGCATGTAACCTTCTAAGCAAAACATTGAAGGAACCATCTGTCATGAGTTATCTATGTGACTACATAGTCTATTAGATTGATAGTTAAGTTTTTCCTTTCAATATTTGTAAGTAAAAGCTTTTGAAGCACTGTCTTTACTTGAAACCAGAAATAGTCATTTACAAATATAATAATTTGGTAGACAACTACACACGCAAACAAAATAATTGACTATAAGTAGTCAACTCCTTACATCATCCGAAATTTCATCCACTATTGACGGAGCATCCATTTCAAACATAGCATGCACCTCTTCGGGGTCAGAGAAAACACCATTAATCGTTTCAAAAACCCAATACTACAGAAACAAGATACATATTCAAATATCAAGAGTTGTCTATCCGCACTTAGTAGTTAATTATACAAAACATGTGAGAAGTCAATATACTCAACTGCTTTCACTATTAACCAATACTACATAAACAAGATACATATTCAAATATCAAGAGTTATTTATCCGCACTTAGTAGTTAATCATACAAAACATGTGAGAAGTCAATATACTCAATTGCTTTCACTATTAACCCCCCCCCCCAAATTTATAGATGAATACTTTCAATATAGTCAGTCAAATAAATAAGTGACTACTCCATAAGATTATACCCCCAACGCAGCAAACTAAAGAGAATGACTCATACATAAATAATTAAATAACCAACTATTTAGCAAAAATAAACGATTCAACTATAAGTAAGAGTAGTCAAAAGTAATTACTCACCCAAATAGACGACTATTTTCACGTGGACATAAACAAGATACATATTCAAATATGAAGAGTTGTTTATCCGCACTTAGTAGTTAATTAGACAAAATATGTGAGAAGTCAATATACTCAACTTCTTTCACTATTAACCCTCCCCCACCCCCCCTTTATAGATGAATACTTTCTTGATAGTCAGTCAAATAAATAGGTGACTAGTCCATACAGTTATACCCCCAACGCAGCAAACTAAAGATAATAACTCATACATAAATAATTAAATAACTAACTATTTAGCAAAAATAAACGATTCAACTACATGTAAGAGTAGTCAAAACTGATTACTCACATAAATAGACGACTATTTTTTCGTAGTCAAAAGTAATCAAGATACATATACTGTATTATTCGCATAGCTTAACTATCAAGTAAAATTGAAAAATGTATATTATTCGCATAGTTGAGAAAGAGAAAGGAAAAGAGGAAGATGAAAGAGAAAGGTAAAGAAAAGGAAAAGAGGAAGAGGAAAGACAAAGAGAAACGTCTCTTTCGTGTCAGCCAAAAAGCATTGTCTAGAATAAGGGAACAAGAGTGTTTTCAACAATTCATTTTATTATGGACAGTTGACTATTGCTAGAAAATTAATTGAGTGCATTTATATGGTAGTCATCTAATTAGCTCTCACAAACATAATATTCATGCAATTCACCCTTTTATATATCATAATGATCTCATATGTTAAATAAATAATTTAAAATTATTATTTGTTTTCATGAATAATTTGAATAATAATATCATTTAATAAAATCAGCCAAAAAATAGACTTCAACACGTCAATTTTAACTTTTAAATACAAAACACATTGGACATTAAGTTCCAATATTTATAGAAATAGTTTCTCTTTCATCCCCTCATTACTTAGCGATGTGGGATAAATACAAAAAGGTTTGCAAATGGATATTTTCAAATATACAATTTTATTAACATCAGTTTTTAACTCATTTAAGTTTTATATCAGTTTTATAAGTGATGTTAACAAATATTAATAATTACATCGATTATTCAATTGATGTGAATCTATATATTGTATCAAATTTGTAATAGTGATGTAAATTAATATAGATTTGTATCACTTTCTACGAAATTGATGTCAAATTATTCAATAACAATATCAATTATCATAATTGATGTTAAACAATATATTTTGTATCATTTATTAATAAGTAATTTAAAATAGTATCGTTTAATTTTGTGATATTATTTAAGTGATGTAACGCACCTTTTTGTAGTGTTTCATGCAAAAAAAAAAAGTATTTTAATTCTAATACGTGATTCGATTTATAAATATAATAATGGTTTTTTTTCATGCAAAAGAAAAACAATTTGTATTATATAAGCAAAGAAAAAGGACCAATCCAAGCATGATAGATTTTGCCACGTCACTGCTTGGACGTGACGAAACGGATGCGGCGGAGAACATGATAGATTTCGCCACGTTGCTTGGACGTGGCGTGGTGGTGAGCAGTGTCGGCTCAACCATTGGTGAGACCCGATGCGGTTGAAAAAAAAGCCCCTAATACACCTATTCTTTTTTATAACAAACTTTTAGACCCTTATACAATGTAAAATTTTAAAATTTGGACCCTAGACCTAGTGAAAAATCACCTCCAGCACATGGAGAGAGCCGACACTAGTGGTGAGGACGAGAGAGAATGTCGTTGGGTCAATGAAGAAGATCGTAATTGGGAAAGTCAAAGGAATTAACGGTGGAGATGTAATGAGAGCGGTTTCGGGTCACCATGGATTATACCCGTATTTACTGTATTACTAGGACTCAATCCACGCTAATTATAGCGTGGGGTAATTTTTTTAAAGAAATTATTTTGAAATTTAAGAAAATTGCTTTTATATGAATTTTATAATATGTCTAACTCATGATTATAGATAAAATTGTCAAACTGAATAATTTGTCTATTTAACCCGTTTTGGAGTGTACTAAAATATTATTCTAGTTAACCCGCAAAACCTATAATCTTGAAAACGTAACTCTAATATGCACCGTTTAATGACTCTAGTTTTGTGGTTAGTTCACAATTTTTTTTTAAAAAAATCAATTTTCTTGTGTCTAACTTTTTATAAAATTAGTAAAATATTTTTCAACTTTTATTTTGATATATATTGAATAAAATATAATAAATATTGTAAAAAATATAGCAAGATTTCGAATATATATATTTTTTTTTGAATATATATGGATTGATTATTATTTAAAATAATAAAATTTAAAAATAATTAAAAAACTAAATAGTAAATAACCTCTTTAATAATAAATAAATATTTTTCATATTCTCATCAATAATTTTAAAAAACGATAATATCATCTTCTATTATAATTATCTTTTTTATTTGTAATTGCATAATATGTAATAACTTACAAAACAAATTTCATTTTCAAAAATATCTTTTCTAAAATAATATTATAGAGATTGCCACTCGGTACCTCGGGTAGGAGTTTATGAAACGGATATTCTTGACCCGGAGAATCTAGAGAAGATTGACCATGGTGTTGCCATCTGTCATATTGACACGTCAGCATGGAATCCGAGTCATGGAGGCTGAAGCGTTTTTGGCTTTAGGGTCGGATTGAAGTTTGGCATTGGATCTTTGAGAATGATATATGACATGGACTACCGTTGACTCAAAGATCATATATACCAATTTCTTCTTAATAGATATATATATTTCCTTTTGTTTGTAATCTTTGTTTCAGATGATGAAGTAGCATTTGGCCGATTTCTTCATCACTTGTTTCTTCTTCTGTTGTGTCTTTGTGACCAGCTTCCCAGTTCCCACTCCACCAGTTCCTTGTCCCGACCAAATCGAGATCCTTTTGGCTTTCAAGAATGTGTTTCCATCCCGCAAGCGACCGCATTTGGAAAACCGTAATCCGTATATTATAGTCGACACAGTTCTACGGTCCAAATATAAGCTCTTGGACCAAAGACGCTAACTCCTTTGATGGCGTTGACTTTGATGACGAGACCGGTGCCGTGATCGAGCTATAACTCCTTCCGATGCATATATCGTTGCAAGTTGCAACCATCAAGTTTTGTAAGGTCCCCCAATAAACGTGGGGAACTCGGTGGTGCTGCAGCTCGACAATTGATACACTATTCCCAGAAAGATCCAAATACTCTAGAGACTTGAAGGGCAAGAAATCGAAGTTTTATATTCTGTTTTTTTTTTTCTTCTGCTAGAACGTTTCTTTTGTGATACCTTTCCTTTCATACTGTACACTTTTATAGGTTATATCAGGACGACCATCACTGATGGCCCAGGATGCTTGATGCTAAAATGTCCTGGCCCTTCTTGTCTTGTTGCTGTTGGTCACGATATGATCGATTAATTGGCTTCCAAGGAAGACAAGAAGAAGTGTTATAGATATTTTCTTAGATCTTATATTGAAGATAGCAGGAAGGTAGCCTTCCAAGATAACATATATCAGACTGCATAACTTACCGCAAGAATCAGAGACTGCTTGATGCTCTTGCGAGTTCTTTCTTTTGATTCGTCTATTGAATTTAACCTTCAAAATTTATTATGTATCATCTTGTCCTCCCAATGATACTTTATGTTGTGAAGTGCTATTGAATTTGAATAAAAGCTACTTCTTTAGCATGTTACAAGTGTTGATAGAAGATCATCTCTGTTTTCAGATTCACCTATTTTTTTCTATTGTCAATCTTGTATGGAATGGTTCCCATGTTTTCTTCTTGAAATAAATATCAAGCATCCCACCTTTCTTCAATGCCTTTGCTTTGAGCAAACTCTAGTACAACACTGAGTCGCTTTAATGGGTCTAAACTCATAATTTGATTGGGCTCATTCCCATTTTAAGCCCAAATACCAATTACATCGACTATAAAAAAAAGTACCAATCTTTCAAAATAACAAAAGGGGCCGAAGATCAACTATGTAGTATGCCAAAACAGTTAACATTCAACTTAATTTGCCACCAGGTACCCCTCACCTAGCTCAGCAGTCGACTGACCATTAGCCTTCTAACCCCAATAGATCACCATATGATCCACCAAACGACTATGTAATGACCAAAACAAAATGTTTTCATAAGTACAGTGAACTTCATTTAAATCAGACAAGGGAGACAAATAAAAATACCATAGGATTATCGTGGTAAATCTTCTCCGGATATTTGAATTCAAGCAACCGCCTAGCTCTATCTCCCGGTCCCTCCACTAATCCATATTTTTCAAATGGCTTGACCACATTCTAACAAAAATGGAAACAACAAAAACCAATAATTACACTGGTGATCTTGATTTCAGTAATCATAATAAAAGTTCGTTTCACCACTTTTCTCCACCAACTGAAACGTCTCTCTGGACTATGAGTACAGCTGGGACAGCCTCCATGAGCATTGCTCTTGGAGATTTTAAAGTCACAGTCGTTGCAAAAGTCATCGAAGAATGGGATAATTCACTAGAAAACAATTCTAGTGCAAATCAAGTGCATAAAATAATATGCAGTTAATGATAGATATTAGCAGTTAATAATAATAATTACGTGTAAGAAAGACACAAACTTCATGACAGTACAGTAACTAACCAAATAGTAAAACTCTTTGTAGTGGTTGTGAAAAGGTTTCTCCATCAAACTCCATATGTATGTTGATTCTAATGCGTCAATCTGGTGAACGCTTGGTTGATAAATAGCATGCACTATGTCCATGGGCCGGTGGTGGAAGTTGTAACTGCTGATATAAGAGATATCTGCATCCGGTAAACGACTTCCAGAAACGGCACGCTTATCTCTGGAACATGTAACGCCATAAGGACCAAGAACAATCTCGTTGTCAAAGCCAAGATGAGAAATCGACGAGTTATGTAGCCAATCTGTCCATTGGTACATGACTTCTTGCCCTGGCTGTTCCATCCATATCGAGTTCAGCATGGAGCAGAGACTTGAAATCTTATCAGGGTTCATCCACTGAACACTTAACAAGAAATAAGGCGGTAAGTGGCTCGGATAAGCATTTGGTAATAAACATGTCAGCACAATCGGTGGAAGGTGCTGGGTCTTGAATGAGTACAGGAAATCCACAGACTCCTTGCTTGAATCAGCTTGTAAGTTAAGCTTCACAGAGACAGTATATTCACTAGTAGCAGCTTCAACGTTTACATGAATCTTCAAAATCAATAAAAAAAAGTCTCCGACTATTAGAACATTTGTTATGTCAACACTATCGATACGAAACCTGGAAGAACGAAAGCTTATTTCCTGACCTGAAAGTATCGCATATCTTTATGCCGGTCAAGGATGAACATGTTACCTCCATAGATGTACCCCAATGCCAGAAGCTGCAAGAATTTCAAACAAACCACTAAGTCTATATGAACAGAGAAACTAACCACATAATCAGCACAACGAATTTAATGGAAAGAGAATCAGACCAATAAAAGTAACAACCAGCAATGATTCGAAATGAACAAGAATCTTCCAATAGCATTATTGGTAAAACCTCAATTTTAACCGGAAATAGCATTTGCGATCAAGCCTATATAGCAATTTCTATCAATAAATGTTCTTGGGCTATCGAAATATCACAAAGTCAAAAACTTTATAGCTCGTTTCACCTCATCTTCTTGCAATTGATCATTCAACCTTAGTTGCTCCTCGGTTAGCTCTGGCTCGCTGACGCTAGATCGCAAATCCTTCAGAATAGTCAGCATAATATCTTCGTTCGTCTCATACGCATCAGCAGATATTAGAAGTTGTAACTCCTAATATAAGGGGACGGTGGAGGAGGTGGAGGAGGGGATGTTCAAGCTGTAGATGACGTGGATGGTTTAGCTCTTGCTAATGAAGAAATTGAGGAAGATAAATTTTACATTGCGGCTAATTATTTAAAGCGAGAGAGAAAACAAGCCAGCTAATTACTTAAGCGACATAGAAAACTAAGAAAATTGACCAACTTTTATATAATAGATTTGTTTCATAAAATTTTTCGTCTCGCAAATTTGTAAGGCTATATATAAATCTCTTCCATTTTTATTTATATATATATATATATATATTGAAAGATTGACGAGCTATTTTCCATAACTATCATATATCATCATATCTACTTTTTTTTTTGGTCAATATCATCGTATCTACCTAAAATTTATAGTTTTGTCTAAAACTCTATCAATTGATAGTTGTACATCTATTTAAAAATCAAACATAAATGACTAAACTCGATTCCAACTAGACTCGGTCCGAAAAAAAAAAACTGTCGAATAGCTAATAAGTTTACATGAATAGTTTTGTCTAAAACTTTTGTGCCTTACGTATGACTACCAGAGGCATTGTGAAGGTGATGCTGAAGAACACATAAGAGAGTCCTCCTCTGTAGTTGTTTAGTTGCTTTTCTATTTTAAGAAAAACATTAAAATAAATGATAAAGATGTTTAACAACTAAAAATGTCAAATATGAAGGAACAAAAAGAGGAAATTTATAAAAAAAAAATTAAAAATTAAAAAAATTATACTTAATAGAAAACTGGCACAACAGTAAATATTCGTGGTAGAAGAGGGTAGTTACGGGAATAAAGAGAAATAACGGTAAGGTAACAACGAACTAAAAAGCATCTCGTCTTCTTCGCTTCATCTCCAAGAAACAACTTGCTTCTTTGTTTCTCTCTCTAGATCAATTCATTACTGCGATATCTTCTTCTTCTTCTTCAATCCGATCAATCGAGTTTCATCACTTAAGAAGAAGGCATGGAACAAATCGAAACAGCAGACGAGGTGATAATCTCATATTATCTGAATATGATGATCAATAGTGGAAAATCTTGGCCTAATCACTTCCTCGGAGACGTAGACGCAAACGTGTACAACTGGAATCCATGGCTTTACCTCAACCGGAATCCATGGATTTTCTTCGTGTTCGTCAGATCCCGAACCGAGGCTTGTGGTAGAACCGACGGATGTGAATCGGGTTGCTGGAGGATCATAGGTCGTGATAAACTGATCAAGACTGAGGAGACCGGGAAGTTTCTAGGGTTCAAGAAGATTCTTAGGTTCTGTGAAAAGTGGAAGACACGACCAGAAGAAGAGGATCAGAGGATTTGGGTAATGGAAGAGTATAGGCTCGTCGATAAATGGAAGCAAGATCAAGTGATATGCAAGATTCGGCTTTTGCTCCGACCCGCGGTTAGTTCCTTGCTAGCCAAGCATTTCTCGTTTCTCCCTAAGTGGATAAGACCAAGATCTCGAAGAAGATTGTTGCCGAGGTGGTATTTCCGTGGACCAAGAATACCAGAGGATGAAACAATCTCATACTATCTGAAGATGATGGTTGATAATCGAAACGCTTGGCCTCGCAATTCCCTGCAAAGCGAACAAGTTTACGGTGTAGTGCCGTGGAGCCTTATGTATGGTCTTCAGAGCTCTCGCGACCTACAAGAGGGACCCTACTTCTTCGTTAACCGGACAGCGATTTCTGGTAAAACCGATGGATGCGCTCGCGGTTGCTGGAGGATCATAAGACGTGATAAAGTGATCACCTCGCAGACCAACAAGATTCTTGGTTTCAAGAGGGTTTTCAAGTTCTGTGACAGCGACAGCTATAAATTCGACAAACCGATTTTCAAGTTGACTTGGATAATGGAAGAGTATAGGCTTGCTAAAAAGAGGACGCAAGGTAAAGTGATTTGCAGGATTAAGCTACTTGATTCGACATTACTAAGAAAATTTTATTCTAGAGATTGAGGATTCGATGTTTGTTTCTGGGTTTCATGTAGATTTAACTCATACTCCAGATTCTATTCGCATTTCGTTTTTTTCTCTTTAGACTCTGTATAACTGATGAGTCTGTGCCTTTTTTCTTTTCCTGTATTCAATTTCGTTGCTGTGGGTGACATAACTCATGCAATTTGTCAAACATACATTGTTCACCTTGTTAAAGAACTATGTTTTTTGCCAGAGCTACTCTCTTTTCTTTTTTGGTGAACGTTTTCGATTTACCTTTAAAATGGATACACTGCTGCGATCAAAATGGTACAAAATAGAACCTCAGCAGAGCTCTCTGCAAGGAGTAAATAAGTAGAATTTTGTGGCAGCCAAGCATGGAGCAGTTCAGAAGCCAAAGAGAGGACCTTAGTCGATATGAGGCCTGTGGGTTTTGATAATTTTATCGATAGCTTTGAAACATTTGAGTTCATTTCTGCGAGCTGAGGAGTGAAGTCTTATTGTTTTCTAAGCAAGGAGAAGAAGAAAAGTCTGTGTTCGACTTGTGCAGAGCTATATTGCTGAACCAGTTGATGACATCAAGAAAAGTCTCTATTCACAGGCCTAAATAGCAACCGCAGGTTCTGTCTCTTTTCATGATTCAGATTCAGAAATTTTCTTCTAGATAACTCAGTAAACCCCCAATGATCTCAGATTTCTTTACTCATGCCACACTTTCAAAGAGAGACTCTGAGGTGAGAAGGGTACCTAGGCGCCAAGTGTTGTTGGCAAGTCCTTGAAGAAACTTCACCAGGTCACTTACTGCATCAGGGAAGTACTTGGCATGTGAAGATCTCTGTAAACATGACGATGATTGAGCTGAGAGTGTTGTTGTTCTGCTCTCAGACACCTCCTTGTCTGATCTGTCTTCTCCAATGCATACCACAAAATCCGGCGCCTTCCCAGTGACAAGACCTTTGCTTACTCCCTGTATATCAGTTCAGGCCTATGTAAAAACCAGAGAATATAAGGATTGCTTCGACTCAATAAAAGGAACCAGGACCATTATAAATCATAGAAGATTTGGAGATATTACAAAGATATCAGTTTAGGTCTATGTAAAATCAGACAATATAAGGATTGCTTCGATTTATCGCAATGAAACAAGGACATTTTAAAATCAGATAATATAAGGATTGCTTCGACTCAATAAAATGAACCAGGACAATTATAAATCATAGAAGATTTGAAGATATTACAAAGATATCAGTTTAGGACAATATAAGGATTGCTATGATTTATCGCAATGAAACAAGGACATGGTAAAATCATAGAAGATTTGGAGATTTCTCTATGGATCATTGTGTTATGGGTTCTTCATTGCTCATCACCAAAAGATGGGGTGACGAAAGCATATTACCTGAGGCTTAACATCAACGATCTGGTGGCCTCTGTTGACAACAACCGGTTCATTCACGAGAACGGTTTCTAGATGGTTCCTTTGCTTGACAAGAACCAAAGTCTGGGTATGCCACACCAAAGAACTTTCTTTGGCTTCTCTATATTGGATCCAACGGTAGTCTCTGTACATAGTCTCCTAATAGGTTCCACAATTTTCTTCCATTCATGGTCATCAAATAAGCAACTTTTTTCCCAGTCAGGAGACTTATTCCCCCTGCATTACAAAGATTGTTTTCTTACTTTTATTCTCTGACAACAAAAGTTTTATGACACTATCAGAATCAAGACAAACATGGTCATGACAGATTATATCTACAGCATCAACCTTAATCCTCTTCAAGAAGGTGAGCTACCAATGAACTCAGATAGAACAAGTGTGGTTTGTGTGAGGAGAATCATCACTTACTCCTAGAGATTTATTACCATAAATAACATAAAAATCTAGAGAAAACCATAAAAAACTTCACAATCCCGAATCTTTCACAAAAGCAGCAAAATCAACTCATCATTTCACAGTCAACAAGTGCTTCTCCAAGTTCCTTGTTAAATTCGCAAAATTTGAAAACTTTACCTGAGTAAGAGACGGTCTATCGAACCCAGAATCTCCAAGAGCCACAGAGACCTTATCCGACAAACCCAATAACAAGAGATTTCCAGGAAACGGCACTAGCAGACGCAAACCCATTTCCCATCAGATCCTGAGAGAGAGATCAAATGGAAAGGCACAGAAGAAACATAAACGAGACTTTGAGTTTCGGCGCCGAGGAAACTCCACACATAATGAAGCACGGATACAGAGCGTGAGAGAATCACCGGAAAATTCACAAATTTCTACTCGCGGCGAATAAGATTCTTTTATTCAGAGAAGAAACTTCTGTTTCAGTCTATTTGGCTTTTAGTTCATAGAGGTCAGAAAACGACGACGTATTTGGGATTAGTTCACTGAGCTGTGGAAACGACGACGTATTGGGCATGTGAAGTCGTTTTCTTTATCCCACATCGGTAATATAGAGATAAGCTGTGTTGTATATATATCGCAGAGAGAAAGGTTTAGGTCACGACCTTACTTGAACAGGATCTGTTCTATAGGCTCGTACCTCTGTGTCCTTGATTTCTAAGGAGACAGGCCTTTTAACCTGGTTGATGAATCGTGGCCGTGCGATTTGAGTGTGATTGACGGTTACGATTCTCCTCGGAGTCTCTGCGCTGTAGAGGATCGCTACCTGGTCAGGCTTAGACCTCTCCGGGGTGGTCGCACGGTTGTCTGACAGGCTAACTTTTTTTTTTCTTCTTAAAATTGTTAGATACTTGAACCGGTTGATGGGTTTTGATCAGGAGATGGAGAAATCCAAGGACCATCTTATGAAGAAGCTTTTACCCGATCGAGAAGGACCTTTAGTTTGAGAGTTGAAACTCTATTGATGATATCGTAGGGATCTGTGCTGAGGTATGAGACAAATGCACATGTATGTATGTATGTACATTTTTATGTTGTCTTCATGAATTAGAGATGATTGTCATTACAGTTTTGAGTTTTGTATCCTTTCAAGTTCAAACTCATTCAGAATATCTTGGATTAGAATGATGAAGATGGTTAGTTTCGGCGGTTTATGGACTTACACGACCTCTCTAGGTTCGATATCGATTCGCGTTGTGATGTGGAATCCTTATCTGAGAGATGTGTTTTGGTATTGGGGCAATGAAGTCTAATAGTATTTACTAAACATTTTAGTCCCAAAGGTGAGGCTAGTTGGGCAATAGTTTTATAAGAATGATACTTTTTTTTCCCCTGTTTATGTTTGCCCTGATTAATATAACTTTGAGGATTGGTTTTGTGCTTAAGTCATGTGTTCTTACAAAAGATTGAGTTATAGCAACAAATGTGAGATGATTATGAGACTCAGTTTTCGAATTTAGAGTATAAAGAGCTGTTTGGTTTGGACCTTGAGAATTAATCCAAGATAATGTAAGGAATAACCAGAGTCACAAGTTGTCACTGTCTATCTGCACATGGGTGGTGTGATTAAGGAATACCAAGTAGTGTTGTAAAAGGGGGAGGGGAGAAACTCCATAAACCTTTCTCTCAAGTTCTGTACTCGCTAAACCTTTTGATTATCAATATTAAGAGATATCTTTATTCATATTCTATCCAAGTTTTCTTTGTTACACATAACACAAAGGTAGTATGGTTGGCCCCAAAGGGAGAAAAAGGGATTATCTGGGAGAACCGCAAACTGCACAATGGACAGTGACCGGAAGCATTGGACTGGTACTATAATTAGTTATTATCAAACCTTAAAGCATGAAACTTTTATTGATCTTTAGAGTTAATTAGTTCCGCTGAAACATAATTCTAATGTAAAAATCTCAAGATGATTCCACAATGTTGTTTGTATGATATCAGTATTTTTTCCCTTGAGCCAGGTTTACTCGAATCGCCCGACCTTCCAGCTCAAATCCATCAAGCGATTCAAGCGCAGTTTCCATTTCCGCTTTGGAAGAGTAACATACAAAGCCATAACCCCGTGATTTCCCGGTATCTCCATCATACACAACTCTAGCCCCAACCACATCCCCACACTCTCGAAACGCTCCAGCTAAAGACTCGGAAGTGACTGTCCACGACAAGTTACCAACAAACAGCTTGTACTCTGTCTCTGGATACAGAGGCTCTTTGTTAGGTTTTGGTTTATCTGCAAAGTTCACCTTCAAAGCCCGACCAAGATACTCCTGAGGGAGAGAAAAAAACAATCCAAACAAAAAAGTGATTTCTGATTTCTTTTGTAAAGCTTCAAACTTTAACTCACACTTACAGTTCCATCGAGGTTTTCGATAATGATGTTGCAATCTTCGACATTGCTCATGGTTACAAAAGCGAATCCACGACTCTGTCCTGTGTCTCTGTTGTAAAGAACTTCGACGAGCTCAGGATTAGCGAAATCTTGGATGATTTGAGCGAGAGTTGCACTGTCTACATTGTAAGGCAAGTTCCCAAAGTAGAGCTTAGTGTTAATGGTGGCAGGAGGATCAAGATCAACGGTTTTCTCATCCTCCTCTCCCAATTTGACGGTGATGGTCCCCGGCAGGACCTTCAATCGCCGAGAGCCGTCACGTGAGGAGATGAAGAGAGGTTTTGGAGGTGAAAATTGGAATCTGAGGAGTGTTTGGTTAGATGAGCTGTTGCAGCAAAGAAGGAGATTTCGTTGATGATGGAGTTTGAAGCAGGGAAGTGTTACTGTTGAAACGGCCATTTCTCTCTGGACAGACACAGAGAGAGAGATTGGCTTATGACAAGAGACGATTCTACCCACAGAAGAGTTTGGATAAGTCCAAAAGAGATTGGCCTATCATCTATTACTAATAAAACTTTATCCGCCTTACACCTTGAATTTTAAACAATCAATTTTATTGGTTCATATCAGCGTTTAAAATATATTCGTACTTGTCAAATATAAAAAAAGGAAAAATATCCAAAATGACAAATAATGAAAATTACTCAAAATAATAAGTTTAAAAAAATAAGAAAATCATGTCTTAGTTTCTTATTCTATTAAATTCATTCTATTTTTATCTATTGTCTTGGTTATAAATTGTTAAATGTTCATATAAAATTTTAAACAACCACTAATAATTGTCTACGTAAATTTTTTGAATTCGAATATATTTAAACATTAAATTGTTAAATTGATATTGCTTGATGATAAAATGATAAATGAAAATTAAAAAGTTGATGCTATATGCATTTAAAGATGTCTACATCAGCTTTTAAACAATCTATTTTATTGGTCCACATCAACATTCAATATTTAAAAAGTTTTCAAATTCTAATATGATTAATAAAAAATATAAAAATAAGGAAATTATGTATACAATTTTCATTAACAACAAAAAATCAACATGATATTAAATTAGGAAAATTTTTTACTTTAAAATAGTGGTCTCAATGATATAAATAACTAAGAATAAATATAATCGTAAGATCTCTTTATATGTATGTATACGCACACGTTTAGAGAGCACTTTGTTTATTATGTTGGAATAATTTTATCACCATTTTTATTACAAAATGATTTATTATCTATAAAAAATATATATGTTACTTATAAAAGTTGAAGTTATTTGATTTTAAGGCTTTCCACATAGTTATATAATTTACATTAGCATCTAAAGTTTGCCACACGTCCATAAAAACTTTCCACACGATCGCATGGAATAGATAATGCATAAAAGATCGAAAAAATTACATTTTCATATTCGGATTGGGATTGCCATAGATCAATGTATGAGTTCTTTGTTTTAAGAAGTTCTATTTGTTATTCATTTTTTCTGAAATTTATGTAAGTTGTATTGATTTTGTCTACTTAATTGTCTTCTTGAACAAAGCTATGCTCTGATGGAATTAAAAAAAAAAAAGAACGACATGAGAAAGAATTAATTCACCCATAGATTGAGAAAGACGACTATAATAAAGAAAAAATGACTATGTGTAAACTAATATTCTCAGATATAAAATAATGTTTGTTATTTCAATATTATTTGCAATGACCTCTAAGTATGACAATTAAATCCTCATCGCTTAGGTTTATGATCTCATCGAAAAACCATTTTTTTGTTATTATAAATTTGTTTCAAAGTTCATTTCATATTCATATACTGTTTTGGTTTACACAATACCCACGCTACGCAAAACCTAGTAACATCTATAGAAGAATCATATGGTTCTATGATCTACTGCTTGGTAATTACTAATTTGATAAGGGGTTATTTCGGTTTAGTCTAGCTTGTTCGGTTTGACAATAATATTTCCGGTTATAAGTGGAATTTTCAATTTTTTATTTGTTCGGATTAGGATTCCTACGTTTTGTTTTGTTTTGTCCTATAAAAAAAAAAGCTTTTATGGATTATTTACGATCAGTCTTGGAAACAGAGTATAACCCCCTAATCCAAAAAACTTAATTGAAACAGAGAAACAAGAGAGAGATGGATAAAAAAAAAAATGGTGTTCTGTTCGATACAAACTGAATAGATGGAGTCCATACAAAAAAAGGAAAAAAAAAACAGAAGCAAATGACAAAAGTAAAGCTTAGAAAATAAAATGATCAAGAAGAAAGCCGAGGGAGCGGGTTTAGCCAGCGTGGGAGCACGTACTGTGAAAAGTAGAGACTGTGAGTACCACCCCATATGGGATTGGAATAAGCTGAATAGATGGAGTCCATATCCTCCTTGCAACCGCTAAGTCTCAAGATGCAACCATCCATACACTTGTTGTTCTCCTCCGACTCCTCCGTGTGAAGCCTATACTTGCGAGTCGTCAAGTTTAACACGACCAAGCCGTTCTTGTTCCTACTTCACATGTATATGATATTGGAGTACAAAGGATGCATCACCATAGGGAAAAAATCGACCAAAGACGCAAATTTTGGCACTGCCACGCCAATTTCCATGACGCCTTAGGATCTTGATTACAGTACTTGACCAGCCTCCAAACCCTGATTGTAGGGCCTCCATTATCATTGGAAACGTTGCAATACATTACGAATCCTGCAGACGTTATGATTGTTCTCCTGAAACAGAGTTTCAGATCCATACAAGGAAAAGGTATAGTGATAAGACCCTCATCATCACCTCCATTATAGAAATCATAGGTTACAACATAATGTGTGTCCTGGTCATTACCAACCGAAGCAAGCCAGTGAAGAATCCCGTTCAAAGGAACCGAGTCGTGTAGCCTAGACCATAGCATGACACGGAGGCAACACACCTCTTTGGTTTCCCATAATTCTGTTTCGGAGGAATATATCATCAAAGTGAGAACCTTAGATACAACATGAAGGCCACGTCCAGACTAAAGATGCAAATTCTGACACAGCTCGCTGGTTGGATCAGGAAGCTGCATCAAATCACATCAGGAAGCTGAGTTGCTGACGTGGACGTCAGAGCTGACGTGGCAGACCAGAAGCGGATGGTGTGATGAGGCAAGTGGCGTGAGCTGACTTGGCAAGGAAATAAATTTGTGATTCGTTGTGGAGATTTAGTGAATATTCTCCACAACAAACAAAGAAGGGATAAGCCTGAAGAACAAGGAAATATCCCTAAGTGCTGATTCTCGAAGATTCTAGGTTGTAGGGTTTTCATGGTGGGTATAAATATTAAAGAGAGGCCATGAGACGTGGGCAAGCACTCTAGAATATTGTTGTAAGGTTGTAAAATTCGAAGCAAAAAGAAAAGCTTAGAAGGTGAGTGTTGATTAACTTTCTTTGTGTCTCACGAGTGGGTGAGTAGGATCAAAGGAGAGTTAGGCTTAGATTTGTTCTTAGTCGGGTTTGATCTATTGGGTAGAATAGGTTGAGTAACTTCCGAGATAAAGGAGATCCTTGTAAAAGGTTTTTTTATCAATAAGAATATATATACAAACGTTGGACTTGGCGCGTTCCAAGTCAAAGTCATGTTGTTGTGTACCTCTATACCTCTACAATTGGTATCAGAGAGGACACCTGATAAAGGAGTTTTAGATTATCTTTTCAACATGTGAGATCTTGTGACAAGATAGGGAGAAGGCACAATGATTTGCTGTAGTACCAAAGCCGCTGAAGCTTGATGCTGAGCACTATGGTTACTGGAAGGTATCCATCAGACAGATGATTCAAAGTATTGATATGGATGCTTGGTTCGCAGTGGAAGATGGATGGACACCGCCAATGACAAAGAATGACGCTGGGAAACGGTTCCAAAGCCCAAGAATATATGGACTGCCGATGAGAAAATAGGAGCAAAACACAATTCTCAAGCTCTGTCTGTTATTTTTGGTTCGCTGCCCATGAACCAGTTCACTCGGGTGCAAGGGTGTATGTCTGTAAAGTAGGCTTGGGACATTCTACATGTCTCATTTTAAGGCACCAGTAATGTGAAGCATACTCGACTTGACATATTGGCCTCAGAATTTGAGAATATGACTATGGGAGATGGTGAGTCTGTTGATGAGTTCAGCGACAAGCTGAGTTCGATTTCTCATGAGGCAGTTATTTTGGGGAAGAGATACAAGGACAAGAAGCTGGTGAAGAAGTTTCTCAGGAGTTAGCCTGCTAAGTTTCAGTCGCATAAGTCTGCTATTGATGTCTCCCTGAACTCAGATGAGTTGAAGTTCGACCAAGTGGATGGGATGATGCAGGCGTATGAGCTGCAGATGAAGAAGAAAGATCAGACTACAGGGAAAGGCATTGCTCTGACGGATGTTTAAAATCAGACAGGTGTGACTGAGGACAACGTAAGGTTGATTGTCAGGAAGTACTTCAGAAAGATGGAAAGAGGTCAACGTAAGGGAACCTCAACATTCGGCAAACCTGAAGCAGAAAGGGAAAACATGAAGTCGGAGAAACAATGTGCTGAATGTGAGGGTATTGGCCTCTTCAAGTCTGAATGTCCAACTATCAAGAGGAAAATTTTGGTGAAATGCTATGAGTGCAAAGGCTATGGTCATACGAAGGCGGATTGTCTTGGATCATCTAGGACAAAACAAAAGTCGTATGTGACGTAGAGCGAGAGTGTTACTGACGGAGACGAGGATGATGGAGAAGAAATTCTCAACAACTTTGTTGCCTATTTTGGTGTCATTGAAGAAGAAGAGAAAGGAACAGCTCTGGAAGTCTAGATTGAAGAAAATCAGGCGTCTGATTCAGAATCAGAGGAGGAAGATCTTGATCTACCATTGGAAGAGCAAATCAGTATTCTGATTGAAGATCTGATTATGAGGAGAAATGAGAATTCCGATCTTATTCCAAAAAAGAAGGATTGGATGAGTAAGATTTCCATTCTTGAAAAAGAGTTGTCTGAGGAAAAGGTCAAATCACTGGGTTGGGAGAAACAGTTGGAAGATCAGCTGAAAAATATCAAGATGTTGAGCAAAGGTACCAAAGATTTGGACAAGCTCCTGACTGTTGGCAGAATGTGCAATGTCAACTGGGGACTGGGGTATCAAGGAGGTAATTCAAGTGGTTCAACTCAGTTTGTTAAAGGTTCAACCTCAATCGAGAAGCAACCAAAAGCAAATCAGAAAAGAGCATCAAGAACCCAAAGTGGTATGATCAGAAGTGTGTCTGCACATAACGGGAGAAAGTCTGAACATAAGCCTGATCAATACAACTTGAGGAGTATAAGAACTGGATGCTGGTAATGTGGCAGTCAGAGTCACTACAAGGCTGATTGTTACAGGTTTCTGAATCGTGTCACACAAGTCATGCGTTAGAAGAAGTTTCACAGAGATGGTAAGAGAGCCAATCATGTGTACATTAAGAAAAATGATATGTACTGTCATGTGGCATACACAGCAGAGGAACCTGACTCTGGACGGAAGCAGTGGTATTTTGACAGTGGATGTTCAAGACACATGACTAGAGCACACGGAAATTTGAGCAATTTTGAAGAAGTCTCAGTTGGAAGAGTTACCTTTGGTGATGGAGCAAAAGGGAAGGTCAAAGGCAAATGTGTCACTAGTGGTGAAACTCAACCAAATCTGAAGGATCTGTATCTTGTTGATGGTCTAAAAGCTAACTTACTTAGCATCAGTCAACTGTGTGATGATGGGCTGGATGTCGCCTTTACAAGGGTTGGATGCAAGGCGGTTGACAAACAGGGATGTGTAAGGCTAGAAGGTCAGCGATCAGACAACAACTGCTACATGTGGCAATCTCACTAGACATGTTTGAGCACTATTCTTGACAACGAAGCAGAACTCGGACATCAGAGGATAGGGCATATGAATGTTCGAACAATGCTGAAGCTTGCTCACCAGATCTTAAATAATTAAAGACTAGGTAACTGCTGACGCTGAGTCCTCGAAACAAGAGTTTGTGGAACACTCAGAAAACACAGATCATGATGATGATTGTGGTACTCCGAGTATTAAGGAGCATCAGAATCACTCTAAAAACGATGTTATAGGAGAGATTCAGGGGGGTAGACCAGAGGAAAGAAGATTGAGTGTAAGCAGCTTGTTGGGAAATGTCAGAATACTGAGTTGTTTCTGCAGAACACTGAAATTGCGTTGATTGATGAATATTGGATAGCTGCTATGTAGGAAGAACTTGAGCAACTCAAGCAAAGTGATGTGTGGGATTTGATTCCACTACCACATGATGTCAACGTCATAGGAACAAAGTGGATGTTCGACACTAAGACTGTTGAAAGTGGATTTGTGGTCGGAAACAAGGCACGACTTGTCGCTCAAGGATATTCTCAGGTTGAAGGAGTTGACGTTGATGAGACGTTTGCCCCTATTGCCAGACTTGAGTCCATCAGGTTTCTATTTGGGATGGCCTGTGTTCTGAACTTCAAACTACATTAGATGAATGTTAAGAGTGCATTTTTGAATGGAATCCTACAAGAGGAAGTTTTTGTAGAGCAACCAAAAGGATTTGAAGATCCTGAGCACCCAGACTATGTCTACAAGCTGAATAAGGCACTGTATGGACTGAAGCAAGCTCCAAGAACCTGGTATGCACGATTGACAACATTTCTTGTCAGTCAAGGGTATGTTCGTGGAAGTGTGGATAAAACATTGTTTGTGTTTGAAGACAACAGTAGACTGATGATCGTGCAAATCTATGTTGATGACATAGTATTTGGATCCATTTGTCAGAAGCTTGTTGATTAGGTTGTGCAGAACATGACTCAAGAGTTTGAGATGAGTATGTGCGGGGAATTGTAATACTTCATGGGTCTGCAAGTGAAACAAACTGACAATGGAATCTTTGTTTCTCAAAGTACCTATGCCAAAAATTTGATTGCTAGATTTGGGTTAAGAAATAGCAAAGAGGCTAAGAGTCTAATGGGTGTGAATGACAAACTCTTGAAGGATAAGGATGGAGAGGATGTGGATGAAAAGTTGTACAGAGGTATGATTGGAAGTTTGTTGTACCTGACTGCAAGTAGACCAGACATCTGTCTAGCTATTGGAATTTGTGCAAGATATCAAGCCAAGCCAAAGATGTCACACATGTTTGCAATGAAAAAGATCATCAAGTACGTGAAAGGGACGGTCAATTTGGGTATATAATACACCAAGGATACGACCAAGAGCCTGATGGGGTACTGTGATGTTGATTGGACTGGATATGTGGATGATCGTAGAAGCACGAGTGGTGGATATTTCTTTATGGGAAATAATCTGATCTCATGGCACAACAAGAAGCATAACAGTGTGTCACTATCCACAACCGAAGCATAATACATTGTGCTGGGATGTTGATGTACTCAACTTATGTGGATGAAACAAATGGCAGCCGATTATGGTATGATCTCTGACTCTTTGTTAGTTCTTTGTGATAATCAGAGTGCCATTAACATTGCCAAGAATCCTGTTCAACATTCTCGAACGAAACATATTGATATTAGACATCATATTATTCGTGAGCTTGTTGAGGAGAAATTGATTGTGGTTGATCATGTGAGTACTGAATTTCAACTGGCTGATTTGTTTACTAAACCCCTCGACTTCAACAGATTGGTTAATCTAAGGAAGTCCATAGGTGTTTGTGAGATCTAACATGTTTTACAAGTGTGTGGATCTAAGACAGGGACATGCACATGAACAGACTTCTACGCTAAAAGCATTATGACCAAATTCAGTATCATGTATATATAGTGCACTGTGGAAAACAGCTGCCAGTCATGCCATTCTGAGTTGAGTGTGTGGGGAAGTCAAAGAGCTGAGGAGAGGCATAAGTGTTGATATATCATGGTTTTTTACCCGTTTTTAGCCATGATATAGGTCTTGTTTTTAGAGTCTTTCTAGTGTTTTTGTAGTCTTTTAGAGCTTTTTCAGGTTTTGGCACGTTTGGAGCATAATTGGAGATATTGAAACATTCTGGAGCTTTTTGGAGCAAAGCAGAGATCGTGTAGCTGGGACAGCCGATTTGAAGCCCTTGTATCGACCGACACTACATGGTGTCGATGAATACTGACACCATGAAGGAAGGAACGTGACTCACTGCCCGTGTATCAATCGATACCACTTATGGTATCGGTCGATACCGTCGTCCATAGAAAAGGAAACGCGACTTTTTACAAGTTTGAAGAATCTGCTCTTTGACCCAGAAGACTCTATTATTTACAATAAAGCCCAAAACATGTTTTAGCATTATAATTAGGTTTTTCAGCCACTTTTGTTGGCAAAGCTTTATTCTACTTTAGTTTTGTGTGAGAGAGCTTTTGAGGGAGACAAGTCTGAACTTTGTTCGTCAGAGAGAAGATTTCGAACCCTTGTTTTACTCTCTTCTATTTATTTGATTTGATGATCTGTTCAATCATGTTGCTTGTTTCAATCTCCATGTTTGAGTAGATCCACTTTAGGTTTAAGGTTTTCTCATAAAAGATTTCATTGAGTGCTGGTAATTGATTAGTTAGGATTCATAATCTGAATTAGTTCTTCACCATAGGTTGTTCTCAAAGCTAATTCTAGGTTGACGAATCTGGAACTTAGATCTTAGGTTAATCGATTAGGCACGACAGTGCAATTGATAATCTGACAGAACCTAGGGTGAGCAAAATAACTATCCGCAAAAAAATTTGGTTTAGTTGTTTTGTGAACATATCAAACCTGAACTTTAAAGCTGGTTTAGATCTTTAGGATTTGCAAAGAGATTTGGGATTCTGGGATTTAGACTTAGATAATTCTCGCAACGACAGTTGGTTAATTATAGCTTAGTGATTTGAGTTCAAGAACCGTGCATAACCTAAATCCTGACTGATTGGTCATCTGCATTCTTTGATTTCTTGAGAAATACCATGAACCTATATTTCCTCCATTGAATTTACAACAGTTTAATTTGCATTGTTATTTCCTTTTCATTGATTTACTGAGCTTAATTTTATTCTATTTAATATCTTGTGTGATTCTTGAGTCTTTGTGGTTCGACCCCTACTATACTGCAGCTACAGCTTTAGTACTTTTAGGGTATTAATTTTGAGCTTATCAAAATTTGGCATACTGTTCAATAAAAAGAAGCTCTGAAACATTAAGCCAAGAGTATGCATAAGTATCATAGGTTGAGAAGTCAAGTGATACCTCTGATACACATCAGAAGATTCATGAGTTAATGAAGGTCAAAAGCATGAATGATGACCATAAACACAAAAGGTGATTAGCGATGAATGGTGAATTCGTGCTCCGAAGTTGTGTTAAGTTTAAAAAAAAAATAAAAAAGGGGAAAAAGGACTTAACACACACCTGTTCGTGCACTCTCCAAAGGAAATTCCAGCTGCCTTATGCATATCACTTAGAATGAAGGCATGCCGGTGTGAAAGACTAGCCCCAGAACCCATGACTGCTATTTTCATACAGAGTGGTGAAGTTTGTTCTAAAATAATTGATGATCACTGTTTTGGAGAAGCATAGACTGCTGCAGAGATCTCAAAGATACATAAGAGTAAATAAAAAAATAAAAAAGAGGATGTGTCTAACTGTGTACTCTCATGTCAATTATCTCTCTGGGTCACTTAACAGTTTGTGTCTAACTATGTCTGGCTATCTAACTTCTGATCCGTGTGAATATGTGTGTGATCAGACAGGTGTTCTAAGAACAGCGCTGTGTTTGCAAGTGTGCACTAATACGTATGTTAAGTGCTGTCCGGATTGAATGTTTTAGGATTGCAGGCCTAAGCCCATTTGTCTCAAAGCCTAAAAGGGAGAAGCCATACAGGTCCTTCAGGCTGCATTAGCTGCAGGTAAGTGATATGTTTCCTCTGTCTCATAATCGTTTTCTCCATCTGCTTGGTTATGCACTCAAGCAGGGGGAGATGTGTCGGATTCTGTGAATGATGGGGGAGATTGATTTATGGGGGAGCCTGATTTCAGACTATTGTTTTGATTCTGTTTTGAACTCGTTGTTTTGGTATGTGATATGGTTTGAACATGGCTGTTTTGGACAAGTTTTCAATATGATATATGCTAGATGCTGGTCTAGATTTGTCCTGTTGCCGTGTTTGGGTTTCTCTCTATTTGACTTTCAGGTTTCGACAAGGAAATTGCTTGAGTATCAAACTAAGTCAAAAAGAGGGAGATTGAAGATGTAGATTCTGACACATCTCGCTGGTTGGATTAGGAAGCTGCATCAGATCACATCAGGAAGTTGAGTTGCTGACGTGGACGTCGGAGCTGACGTGGCAGACCATGAGCAGATGGTGTGACGAGGCAAGTGGCGTGAGATGACTTGGCAAGGAAATAAATGTGTGATTCGTTGTGGAGATGTTGTGGAGATTTTGTGAATATTCTCCACAACAAACAAGGAAGGGATAAGCTTGAAGAACAAGGAAATATCCCTAAGTGCTGATTCTCGAAGATTCTAGGTTGTAGGGTTTTCGTGGTGGGTATAAATATTCTAGAGAGGCCATGAGCCGCGGGCAAGCACTCTAGGTGTTGTAAGGTTGTAAACTTCGAAGCAAAAAGAAAAGCTTAGAAGGTGAGTGTTGATTAACTTTCTTTGTGTCTCACGAGCGGGTGAGTAGGATCAAAGGAGAGTTAGGCTTAGATTTGTTCTTAGTCGGGTTTGATATATTGGGTATAATAGGTTGAGTAACTTTCGAGATAAAAGAGATCCTTGTAACAGGTTTTTTTATCAATAAGAATAAATATACAAGCGTTGGATTTGGCGCGTTTCAAGTCAAAGTCATGTTGTTGTATACCTCTATACCTCTACACAGACAACCTTGTACCCCACGGCAATACCCTTTTCCATCTTAATGACGAGTCCAGTGTCGTTGAAAAGAAATTTCTTCTCCTTTAACCTCGCGACATCATAACCAGAGAGATGTGGACAGAGAGAGATTTGAACCCACTATTGCAACAAGGGGTTTCCAACATGATACATAGGAGCTCCTCCGCTGGTTTTTTTTCTCTTCAGCTCCCCTCTAGAAGATATGGCGGCGCTTGTTTTCTCTGTCGCTTAAGTAATTAGCCGGCTTGTTTTCTCTCTCGCTTAAGTAATTAGCCGCAAGGTAAATTCATCTTCCTCAATTTCTTTGTTAGTGAGAGCTATACCATCCACATCATCTACGACTTGAACATCCTCTTCTCCACCTCCCCTTCCTCCACCTCCTCCACCGTCCCTCCTCCACCACCCCCTCCTCCACCAACCATGTTGATCCCGGAGATCACACAAGGGGTTAAACAGTAAACTCAATGAATCGAATCTCGTTTTATTAGATCAAACTCGGCAAAGTACAAAACGGATTTAGTTGAGAGACTGTAATCGGTAAAAGAGAACTAGAAGAATAAAATATACAAAGTTGGAGCTCTTAGTCTCAGGTCTCGTGAATGAGTTATGGGATGAATATTATGAATGAGTAGCTCTCCTATTTATAAGGTTCTAAGCTAGCTAAAAACATGATGATTTCCTTTTCCTAGTTCCATCAGGAAAAAGATAACTTCATTTTTCTAGTTCCATTGGGAAAAAGATAACTTCATTTTTTCTCAGGATTTGTCTTTATCAAATATAAGGAGATCTTCCTTTTATTTCGTAAGTCAGCCTTGATGGGCTTGAGATTGGTAGTTGGGCTGATCTTAATTCAAACCGGGTTAAACCGGGGAGTGCTAAACTCACCACCAACAATAAGTCCCCCCCCCCCCCCC
>PKMM01026215.1:1151444-1270436 GCA_002933915.1 Eutrema heterophyllum | reverse complement strand
CCCCCCCCCCCCCCCCAAGTTTGGCGAAGGAGTTCTTTGAGCTCGGCGAAGTTTATGGAGAATTCTTTAGCTCGGTTGGAGTTGAGATCGGCATCTTGTCGTAATGTTTTGAAGACCTTGTTTTTGGTGGAGTTCAGCAGCTTATGCGAGTTTATTAGCTCGGCTTAATCCTTTTGCGAACTGTGAAGGCTCGGCTTATTGTACTTCGATGAGTTCGATCGAAGTGCGAACTGAAGAGTTCGCCTTATATTACTTAGTCAATTTTGACTGTAGTTCGAACTGAAAAGTTCGGCTTAGGAATTTTTTGGAAGCGAGATTGTTTATTAATCCACATAAGGTTGTAAAGTGATACGATCCTCTCGAGTCCTCTACGTACCAAATTGGTGTCGTACATAATACGGTCTTAGCCGGGGTACGTTAGATGAACTCAGTTTTCGATCAATTTGAGATTGGCGATCGCTGAGGATTGGCTTACAAATTTGCGATTGTTGAGAAATCGGCTTATAAAATTGCGATTGTTGAGAAACCGGCTTATAAAATTGCGATTGTTGAGAAATTGGCTTAATTTGCGAGAATGTGTCTTTCGGATTCACCCCGAAAGCTTAGCATGAGACTACGAAGGTGTACTCATCTCAAAATACTCCGGGTCCCCAGATCGAATCGGAGTGTGCGAGATCGGTTCGGCTTATTTAGCTCGGATGATCTGAGGACGAATTTCAGTGAGGGTCTTATCCCCGGCTTATGCGAGACGGATCTCGGCTTTTTAACGTTTGCATCCCTGAGGAGTGCTATCGATCGCCTGGCTTGCACGTCGATGTGTGAAACCACGATGGTTTTAAGTGCGAACTAAGGAGTTTGGCTTAAGAAGATACGAACTGTTTTGAGTTCGGCGAACTGTGATAGCTCAGCTTTTGCTTTACTTAGTCATTTCAGACTATCATGCGAGCTGAAGAGTTCGGCCAACTGCGATAGTTCGGCTTTTATTACTAGTCGTTTCAGACTGTTATGCGAACTGAAGAGTTCGGCGAACTGCAATAGTTCGGTTTATAGGAGTTGAAATTTTTTTTTATTAAAATCATAGCTGGACCCGAGGTGGTGCCTACGTACCCCTAAAAGGGGTCAAGTCATTCGTAGTTCATATCAATGATGAAAACGAGCTCGGTGAGCGTGACGGAGTAGCTCAGTGAGCGTTCTTTTTTTTTTGGATGGCGAACTAGTAATAGTGCCTGAGGGCATATTGTTCATCTTTGGCAGCCTCTTCCTCCTCTTCGAGGATGTACGTGTGTGACTTGTGCAATACGTCTTCCAAGGTAAGAGGTCGGTTACGCTGGTTCTCCTTGTGAAAGTCCGATTTTTACCAGGTCGCTTTGTAAAGAGCTTCGATTGCGGCATCGTCATCAATGGTACAGTGGGTCACCACCGACTTAAATCGGTCCATGAAGTCTCTCAAAGGTTCGGTATGTCCTTGTTCGAGGGCCCAGAGTTCGGTGTTCTTTGTCTTCTTCTTGATGAACATCGTGAAACGTTTGAGGAATTTGGTCGTGAGTTCGGTGTAATTGTCGATGAAGTTCGCTTCGAGTTGTGAGAACCAATCAAGCGCGGTTCCGCCGAGGTTCTCCACGAAGAGTTGGCACTTTGTAGCATCTTTTTTCTCCTCGGATTGGAATTGGGAGCGCTTCATCATAATTCCGAACGAGGTCATGAAGTGGCAAGGGTCGGAGTTGCCTTCGTATGGTGTGATCTTGATCTTCTCCAGTTGTCAGACTGGTGTGTTGAGGACCCGTGGCGTGAATGGAGTTTTATGAGTCTTTTGAATCACACGGTCGATCTCGGGTGCCGAGCTAGTGGCCTGGTGGAACTTGGAGTTCATATCCCTGAGTTGGGCTTTGAAGCTTTCGATCTCTTTACTCAGAGACGTCTGATCGGTGAGGTGTGTCCCGTGTTTGCCGATGGATCCTAAGTTCGGAGGTTGGGGAGTTGTTTGGCTTTGTCGGAATCCGCTGAGCTGATCTCGGAGCTCGGTTTGAGTTGCGACCAGCGCGTCGAATCGTTCGTTGTTTTTTTGGTTAGTTCCCCGAGTTGCGTAGCCATAGCCTGCAGGAGATCGAGTTGGTCGAGTTGAGTCGTTGCGGCGTCAACAGTATTGTTGTTATTATTACCGTGCACCGAGTTGGTTGGTGCTCCCGCCATTGCCGAGTTTTCTCTACGAGATCTGAAATTTTTATCAAGACGGAGGTTCGACCCCTCCTTCTAGCGCCAATTGTTGATCCTGGAGATCACACAAGGGGTTAAACAGTAAACTCAATGGATCGAATCTCGTTTTATTAGATCAAACTCGGCAAAGTACAAAACGGATTAAGTCGAGAGACTTTAATCGGTAAAAGAGAACTAGAAGAATAAAAGCTATGAAGTTGGAGCTCTTAGTCTCTTAGGTCTCGTGAATGAGTTATGGGATGGATATTATGAATGAGGAGCTCTCATATTTATAAGGTTCTAAACTAGCTAAAAACATGATGATTTCCTTTTCCTGATTCCTAGTTCCATCAGGAAAAATATAACTTCATTTTCCTAGTTCTGTTGGGAAAAATATAACTTTCTTTTTTCTCGGGATTTGCCTTTATCAAATAAAAGGAGATCTTCCTTTTATTTCGTAAGTCGGCCTCGATGGGCTTGAGACTGGTAGTTGGACTGATCTTAATTCAAACCGGGTTAAACCGGGGAGTGCTAAACTCACCACCAACAAACCCCTATGATATTAGTAACTCCAGAAACTAATGATATTCGTAAACTCAACCTCTATACCTAATTCATGGAAAAATATGAGTGAAAAAAAACAAAGGTTTCTTGTAGTACTTGTCTTCTTGAAGAAGAAAACAAAGATGCCGTTAAAACGCAAAGAAGCGGAGAAAAATAATTTTCTCGAGAAAGAATTAGAAAGAATATATGCAGAGTATCGAAAAGAGTTATGGGAATCGAAAGTTTTGATAATCGAAAAGAATTTTTGATTATATATATACTAGTTGTTGACCGCGTTTCTCACAAAATTTTGTATTATTGTTTACTAACGTGGTTATAAGAAAATTCGACATTGACAAAACTCTGTTAAGTCACATTCACATAAAGCACGATAGAGCTAATCATCTAATGCTCCTTAGCTAAATACAACCTGATCCAATCGTCCAACAACCCAATTTACGAACATGGATCAATTAACTTTTATAAAATGCCCTACGCTAATTAAAAAATAACTCATACTAGTATGTGTTAGATGTCCATTCATTTGACATTATATGTTTTTTGAAGCGTTCGACCTTTTTTCAACAGGTCTACATTCCTCTATCTCCTTTTAATTTCACCAAACACGACATATTGAAATATAAACCACCTTATAGCTTGGTTTAAACCTAACATCTATTTTCTTTCTCTCGCTTCTCGTTTCTCTGGTTAGTTAAGTTGTCTTGTATCTAATTTGAGCTTTAGATAATATTTAGAAGATTTTCCCTTTTTGTTGTCTATAAGATTATACTGAACATGTTATCTTTCCAGGATAGTGCAACTCACTCGTAACAACCATTTTCACATACCCATAAACAGCTCGTGGTCATTATCCTAGCTTTAGAAAGCTCCCATAAGCATTCCTTAATAATCATTATGTTGGCATGCATGAATGCTTATTTTCGAGCATTGATATTTATAATTTTGTTTGTCTCTTCAAATTTGAATCACTCATCCATGAGTTTTTTGAAATCCTACAAACTTAAATTTTTCTAAATAACATATCCCATTTAGAAGATCCTGAAATTTTGTTATGAACAACAATTAATAAGTAATTTTTTTTTCTATTTGATTAATATTCAGTTTTATTATTTTTTAGTAAATATTTTTTTCCAAATATGTAGTTAGAAAATAATTGGATCTAAATGTACATTGATACATCACACCATCAATTTTTTAAGTAGATATTTTGATAGTTTTATTTTATGGGTTTTTTTATTAAAACAAATAGAGGATGTCAAAGTGAACGCTGATGTGGCGGAAGGAGGAGTGAACAAAGATAACTTTATATATATAGACAGAGAAAATCGCATGTTGTGAATCCCATGAGCTCTGAGAGAATTCACGATTTTGCGCATCACCGATACAAGATTCGCCGTGATGTTCCTGTCTTCAACGATCGATTTGGGGATTTCTAATTTCTAATTTTACTCCATTCCTTTTTTTATTCCCCTTCTATTTTATTCATTTTTTTTTAAAAGAAAATTTTGCTATTTCAAATATAATAAAATAATCACCACGTTTTAATTAAATTCAACGGAGTTAACTGTTCCGTTAACGGTGTGAACTGCTCCATTTAAAAATTTGGCGGCGCAAAGTCGAATGCTAATTTGAGGGTTTGAAGTGTCAGTTTTGTTACTTTCATGGTTCAGAGTGAGAGTGGTAAAGTCTCAATGTTTAAAGTGCTAGTGAGTTCAATTTTGAGGGTTTAAAAGGCAATTTTTAATATCTATAGCATTAAATACACATTTAATGATCTTATCTCTTCATGTTTTTTTTTTCTTCACATATCTCTCTTTCTCATGTTCTCTCTTGTCTCTCTCTTTAGCTCTGAATGGAGAAATCGGATCAAGCGGTTTAAGCGGATCAGGCGGAACAAGTGCGGATCAAGCGGATCAAGCAGAACAAGTGCGGATCAAGCGGATCCACCGGTTCAAAATATAATGTTTTTTTTTGTCAACAGCCTAAATACCTAGAACGGTTCGGAAATCCAAATCGGTGGTACCAAGTTTACAAAATTAATATTCAGTGGGTAGACACGAGCACTATTTGCTAGCTTGTGTGCCTTTGTGTTGTTCGCGCGTGGGATGAGTGAGATTGAGAAAAAAAAAACGCCTCCTTACTCTTCACGAATTCCTCCAAGTGTAATACAAAAGACGGCCAATCTTCGGGTGTAGATACCATCTTCACCAACTCGGAACAGTCTGTTGCAAAAGCTATTTTCGTCTTCTGGTTGCAAGCAAACAATGCATGGCCCATATGAGTGCTTCCAATTCTGTATGTAGGAAGGAGATGCTTCTTCGCAGATTTCTTGCTCCCATTATAGTCCCTTCGACTCCTTCCTGAAAATAATACCAACCTATTCCGGAGAAGCTATCTGTCTCCTTCCAAGAGCCATCAACATTACACCGCCAGCCTTTGTATGTCGGAGTTACCAGAGTAGGGGTAAAGTTTTGGATTATCACATCATGGTCAGTACTCTGTGCCGATTCCCAGGTTATGGCCTCAGTTTCTGCCTGCTTCGGTATTTCTTGTGGACATCTGTCCACATTTGAAAAAACCTTATCATTTCTCGTTTTCCAAATGTACCACGCAATCCATGGAAAACCAGTATCCGAATTATATGGATGGAGTCTCCAAAAAAGATGATCAAAATTAGCAAAGACCGATGACATTGGAAAAACACCCGGGGATGTTGGTATCTTAGAAAGTGCCCATGTTTGTAATGCCGGAGGACATTCGAAAAGGACATGATTGATAGTTTCATTTTCCGATCCATACCTTGCACATTATGTATCACAGTCAATTCCTCTACTTCGCAAATTGGATGAGACCGCAAGACAGCCCGATAAAGCTTGCCAAATAAAATGTCGTAATTTTGGAGAACACTTCAGCTTCCAGGTGTGAGCTTGTAGCTTCGTCACATCCGGACCATATGAGTTAGTGGGACCGATATTTCGTCATGATTGTTCAATTTGATAACCCGACTTCACCGTATACCTTCCCGATTTTGTGTAGTGCCTGGTTTGTATGTGGTACTTATCTGCAGACCCTGAATAATTGTCACGTCTGCCGGATCAATAATCGCGTTCAATAGTGCTGTATTCCACATCTGGGTTACTGGGTCAATCAGGTGATTGACCATTAAATTCGGGTAATAATTGTACCCCTTACATGTTGCTGACCTCGGCTGAGAAGATGGTATCCACTTGTCGTTCCATACTGAGATAGAACAGCCTGATCCAACTCTTTTAATTAGCCCTTTGTTGACCAGAGATCTAGCTGAGATGATACTCCTCCATCCATATGATGGGGAGTAAGATCGGATAGGGTCTAAAGGGTATGTGTTCCGAAAATATCGACCCTTGAAAACTGGCGCAAACAAAGAATCCGGTTTATCCATTAACCTCCATAATTGTTTGGTCAATAGTGCTGTATTAAAATCCTTGACTGCCCGAAAACCCATGCCTCCCTCCGATTTACTTCGACATAGTTTCTTCCATGCTATCCAATGCATTCCTTTTGATTCTCCGTTTGAACTCCACCAGAACCGTGCCGCCGCACTAGTTAGTTTTGCGGTTATGGACTTGGGTAATCAAAAATACGACATAACGAATGTTGGCATTACTGATACCACATATTTGATTAAATCCTCCTTTCCCCCTTTGGATAAAAACCTTGATGTCCATCCATTAATTCGATTTTGTTGTCTCTCTGCGACAAAATTAAATATCTTACTTTTCGCTCCTCCGAGACTTTCCGGAAGGCCTAGATATGAACCCATGCCGCCAATGGTAGAGATTCCTAGTATATGTTTAACCTCATTTTGTATCGTCTCCTCTACCGTGTGACCGAATTGTAAAGAAGATTTACCGAAATTAATTTGCTGCCCAGACACTGACCCGTATTGGTCTAGTAAATGCAATATAGTTTCACATTCCTGTTTGGTAGCCTTGCAGAAGAATAGATTGTCATCAGCAAAGAGTAAATGTGATACTGATGGGCTTGCTCTCGCAACCTTTAACCCCGTAAGTAATTTCTCTCGTTCTGCCTTCCGGATATTTCCTATTAATACCTCTGTACAGAGTATGAATAGATAAGGTGACAACGGGTCCCCTTAACGAAGCCCTCTCTTTGGAATTATCTGTCATTTGGGTTGACCATTGATAAGCACTTTGTACTCTATTGATGTAATGCACAACATCATCCATGTAATCCATTTTTCTGAAAAACCGAACTTCCTCAGAAGATGCTCAATAAAAGACCATTCCACCCGATCGTACGCTTTGTTCATATCCATTTTTATTGCCATAAATTTACCCTTGCATGACTTATTAGTCCGGATACCATGAAACATCTCTTGAGCAATCAAAATATTATCTGAAATTAATCTACCTGCCACAAAGGCTGATTGAGTCTCAGAAATGAGGTTCTGTAGCAGTCGCTTTAACCTCTGACATAAAACCTTCGAAATGATCTTATATCCCACATTACAAAGACATATAGGTCTTAAGTTCGTCATCCAACTTGGTCTTTCCGTCTTCGGGATTAGACAAATATTCGTCAAATTCAGCTGTTGATCAAAAACACCCGTCTCTAAGAAACCGTTTACCAGGCCTACTAACTCTGCCTTTATTATTTGCCAAGATCGTTGGAAAAATAGTGCTGTCATTCCGTCAGGGCCCGGTGCTTTTTCTGGGTGCATCATAAAAAGTGCCGAACGTACTTCCTCTTCGGTAGCCCTTGCCGTGAGTTTGTCATTGTTCAGCTCCGAAACTATAGACTTAATTTCGCCCAGAGCCTCCTCGAAGTCTGTCGGGGACGTAGAGGTAAATAAGTCGTCAAAATAGTTTATCGCCACTTGTTCCACCTCTTTTTATGATGTGACCCACAGTCCTGCTGCATTATTGATATTCTCATATTTTACTCACTTTAGCATGCATAATCATTGTCTTCCTTAGTGTTTTGGTCTAAATTAGAGTCTAGCTAGGTTGCATTAAGTCTTAGTGAGTCTTGCATGTTTTGGAGTCTTATTTTAGGTATTTGGAGACATCTTAGAGGTGATTGGAGACTTTGGAACCAGACCTGATCGGATTTGAAGCAAGAGGAAGTGGCCAAGGCAGAAACGCTGTTTCCAGGAGACTGTGCCGACCCATCCTGGGTCGGTATGGTGGGTCGGTATGAGGACAGAAGGTTACGCTGATCCACGATGAAATTCATGCCGATCCAGGACCAAGCGGTACACAAGCACGGATCGAACATCCTTCGTACAACGTCCCTTCCTTTGTCACTACACCGACCGGTCTTGAAGCGGCACTCCCCGATCGGTATGGAGACAGAAGCTGATACCGATCCAAAGGACACTCACGTACCGACCCAGGGTTAAACGGCACCAGAACACAGGAAAATTAGTACCGACCCAGGATGGGTCGGTACTAATCAGGCGGCACTAATCTCTCCCGGTTAAAAACCATACCGCGCACGATCCAGCACGTCCCACGTTCGACCAGACGTCATTTATGCCGGCTAACTCCGCATCCAGCTCGACCCATTCTGGACCGGCACTACCACACGGCAATAAACCCCAGCGTTCGAGCTCATCACTTCTGTCGGCTGAAACTAATCCCGCATCGACCAGTCCCTCATTCCTATCGGCTAAAAACCTCCCCCAGCCAGCAACAGATTTCTGTACCGGATAGTTTGTGCCGACCCAGAACCGGTCGGTACAAACATGTATTTTCAGGATTTTGCCCAAACCAGACCGGGTCAATACCCGGTTTGTTCCGGGTTGACCCGGTTTGCACTGTTCACTATAAATAGTTTTAGACCTAATTTTCTAGGGAGGGGTCTTCTTCTTTATGCTAAAAACCTCTTTTTGAATGTTCTAAGTATTTTGTAAGAGATTCTCCTTTTCAAACTATCAATCTATTATATTCTCAATCTCCTTTCTTAATCATCTAATCATCTAATCATCTAATCATGGGATTTAACATGTTCTTCATAGGATTTGTTAGACGCATCATGATTAGTGAGTAGTTTCCTAGAATCTAGGGATGAGTTAGGATTAGGTGACTTCCATGGATGATTTGTGATGCTTAGGGATAGATAATTGATTTCCTACTCTTAGGGAGTGTGTCTAATGCTTGATTGTGCTTGAGAAAGTCAAACTTGATCTCAAGGCATTTCCCACCCACAAGGTGTTCGATGAAATGCCTAAGTGAGCTTTCTAAGAGAAATACCCTTCTTAGCCTAAGAGATTAGTTGTCTAAGGGATTATTTAGGTGATCTTGATTAGTGAAATTAATGCTTGCTAATTAAGAGTCCACAAATGAGAATTTGATCTTGGATTAGTAATTAGCATAGGTGATTTGTACCTCGAGAGAGGATTAGTCGCGGTTAGGATCTTAACCTTGGAAATTAACCTTGATTGTGTATGAGCATCATGAATTAGACTTGGAANCTCGAAGAAGGGATTGGAGGAGCGTTGGTTTTGGCGTGAGACGGAAGGTCTTCTAGAGCTCGATCCGTCCGATTTAAGGTGAGTTGTGACCAAAGGTTAGCAATTAAGCTTGTGTGATGCTTAGTTAAGCTTGATTGTTGAATCTTGTGGCTTGTGTGACGATTTGTGTGGCGATTTCGGGGTTTAGATTTCGCGTAGGTCGTGAATCGCAGGGGAGTATCGATCGATACCAAGGGTGTATCGATCGATACCAGTCCATTGTCGGTAGACTCATGTTGAGTCGGTATCGATCGATACTAGGGGTGTATCGGTCGATACCCGTCCCTTGTCGGGAGGTTGTGTTTTGGTTTGGGCATCGATCGATACCAGGGGGTATCGATCGATACCGGTTGTGGTTGTGCGTGTGTGTTTAGTTTTTGATAGAGTTGAATTACTGATTGTGCTGGAAGTTTTAATTGGTGTTAATTAATTCTTCGTATTGTTAATTGCTCATTGTTGTTAATTGTTAGCCTGTTGTTGGGAGGATCAATCNTAATCTCTTTCACTTCTTGTTACCATCTCTATCTTATAGGTGCATGCATACTCGTTCTAAAGGTCACGACGCCCTTGTTGAGCCGATAGACGACATTCATTTGTTGAAAAGAAGAAGTAGAGCACGGAATCAAAGAGACCGGACTCAACACCTCTACAGTTTGGGTATGGAACAAGACCATCCGGCTGGTAATCTCAACGAGAACATGGAACAAGCTCACGGTGGGAATGGAAACCCCCAAGCTCGGCAAGTTAGGCCACCGAACCACCCCCCACGAGCTCGCCACCTTGTAGGTGAAGGTGATGCCGCCAATGCTCACCAAAACCGCCAAGGTATTCAAGCTCCACCGGTTGAAAACAACAACTTTGAAGTGAAACCGGGGTTGATAAATATGGTCCAAAGCAACAAGTTTCACGGGCTGTCTATGGAAGATCCGTTAGATCACATCGATCAATTTGACCGAATATGTGGTCTCACTAAGATCAATGGAGTCTCCGAAGATGGTTTCAAACTTCGTCTCTTTCCGTTCTCTTTAGGTGACAAGGCTCTATCACTTCATGGGATGACTGCAAACGTGCGTTTCTTGCCAAATTCTTTTCACCGGCTAGAACCGCCAAGCTTCGCAACGAGATATCGAGCTTCACACAACGGTCCAATGAGTCTTTCAACGAGGCTTGGGAAAGATTTCGAGGCTACACATCTCAATGCCCCCACCACAGCTTTAGCAACGCCTCTCTCTTAAGTACTCTATACCGGGGTGCTTTGCCTAAGATTCGAATGCTACTCGATACGGCATCAAATGGTAATTTCTTGGCTAAAGATGTGGAGGAAGCCATGGAGCTTGTGGAGAACTTGGCTACTAGTGATGGGACCTATGGCGACGATTATGACCGTGCCACAAGGACCACAAGCGACTTTGATGAGCACAAGAGAGCCAAAGACATGAAGGCACTAAATGAGAAGATGGATAAGCAAGCATCCTTGATAGATAAACTTCTTGCGACTACTAACAAAGAGTCTCACAAAGCGGTTCACTTCATTAGTGATTACGAAGATACTCAAGATTGCTATCAAGAGGAAGCCGTTGACACACAAGAAGAAGTGAACTACGTTGGGAACCAAGGGACTTACCAAAGACAAGGGTTTAACCACAACTACCGCACCCACCCCAACTTCTCTTACCGCAACCCCAACGTTGAGAACCCCCAAGACCAAGTCTACCCTCAACAATCTACTCAAGCTCAAGGGGTTCCACAAAAGCAATTCTAACCTCAAGGCCAAAACTTCAACTCTAACCAACAAGGTTATGTCCCACGGAACCAATTCCAAGGGAATCAAAGTGGATTTCAATCAAAGGCCCCACCCGGTTTTCAAGGATAACAACACGGATTTGTCCCCCAAGGTCAAGCAACTACGTCTAAACCGCAAGAGCTTGACTTGAACACAATGTTTCAACAACTACTCAAGGGACAAGCGGAAATCAACACACGGGTAGATTGTTCTTATAACGACCTCAACTCCAAGCTTGAGACATTAAGCTCCAAGGTTAAACAACTTGAAACCAAGGGAACCGCCTCTTCTTCAAGACCTCAAGGCCAACTACCGGGAAAACCCGAAACCAACCCCAAGGAGTATGCCAATGCAATTACACTAAGGAGTGGTACGGTCTTACCAACTCGAGAGGCTCTTCCTCACATCAACGAGGACGTTGAGAACCAAAGTGGGGGGTGGAACTCGAGATGCAAGATGAAGACTTGGTTGATGACGTGGTGGTGAGAGATCAAGACAAGGGTAAAGAAGTTGAAAAGGTCAAGCCTAGGGTCGTTGTTGCTCAAGAGAAGCCGAAGAATGTGTTTGTCCCTAAGCCCTATGTTCCTAAGTTACCATTTCCCGGGCGGTTCAAGAAGCAATTGTTGGAAAAGTACAAAGCGGTGTTTGATAGGCAAATGGAGAAGGTGGAACTTACAATGCCATTGGTTGATGCGTTTCTACTCGTACCCCAATATGCTAAGTTTCTCAAGGATGCCGTGAAAGAAAGAGCCAAAGAGATGGAGTCCATGGTGATCTTGACGCATGAATGTAGCGCCATCATCCAAAAGAAGGTGGTACCCAAGAAACTTAGAGATCCCGGATCTTTCACTCTACCGTGTGCTCTAGGTCCTCTAGCATTCGACAATTGTCTTTGTGATTTGGGTGCTAGTGTGAGTCTAATGCCGTTCTCCGTTGCTAAGAGATTGGGCTTCACGTCGTACAAAGCTTGCAACATATCTTTGACCTTGGCGGATAGAAGTGTGAGAGTACCCATCGGTTTGCTTGAAGATCTACCAATCATGGTTAGAGATTTCATTGTCCCAACGGACTTTGTTGTGCTTGAGATGGATGAAGAGCCTAAAGATCCACTCATCTTTGGGAGGCCGTTTTTGGCAACCGCGGGAGCTATCATCGACGTGAGAAAAGGGAAGATTGATTTGCATTTGGGTAAAGATGAAGTGCTTGAGTTCAACATCAATGATGTCATGAAGAAGCCCACAATTGACGGTCAATGCTTTTACATTGAGACGATGGACGAGCTCGCGGATGAGCTACTTGAAGAGATGAGTCTTGAAGATGGTTTACAAGTGGCTTTGACACAAGAACAATGCGAACATGGGCATTTGAGTGAGGAAAGCGAAGGGTACAAGCTACTTTTAGACTCACACAAGCCGGTTGATAGAGAGACTCCGTTCATTGAGTTGGATAGTCAAGTGACTAATTGTGGAGATGGGTCAAGCATAGTTTCGGTCCACAAGAGCTTCGCTATGCAAGTGGATCAAGTAGAGGACGAGATAGATGCTAGCAATGGTGAGTCTAGCAATGACGATGATTGGAGTGAGCTCAAGGCACCTAAGGTGGACCTCAAACCGCTCCCTAAAGGGCTAAAGGTGCTTACAAGGTGCGAGGAGACAAACTTGGTGTTGAATTGGGAGAAATGCCACTTTATGGTGCGGGAAGGCATCGTGCTAGGACACAAGATTTCGGAAAGGGGTATTGAAGTAGACAAGGCCAAGATCGAAGTGATGGTGAGTTTGGAACCGCCCAACTTCATCAAAGATTTCTCGAAGATCACAAGGCCTCTCACTCGGCTACTTTGCAAGGAAATTGAGTTCGTTTTTGATGAGGAGTGTATGGCGGCGTTTTTAGAAATCAAGAAGGCCTTGGTTAGTGCCCCAATTATTCAAGCTCCGGATTGGGATCTACCGTTCGAGATCATGTGTGACGCGAGCGACTTCGCGGTTGGAGCCGTCTTAGGGCAAAGGAAAGACAAGAAGACCAATGTCATCTACTATGCAAGTAGAACCTTGGATGACACCCAAGCTCGGTATGCTACTACAGAGAAGGAGTTGTTAGCGGTGGTGTTCGCTATGGAGAAATTCCGTTCGTATGTGGTTGGCTCGAAGATAGTAGTATACACGGATCACGCAGCTTTGAGGTACATACACGCCAAGAAAGACACCAAGCCAAGACTTCTCCGGTGGATTTTGCTACTTCAAGAGTTTGACATGGAGATTGTAGACAAGAAAGGTATTGAGAATGGAGTTGCGGATCACTTGTCTAGGTTGAGGATTGAAGACCTTGTTCCAATAGACGACAAACTTCCCGAAGAAAGTCTTATGTTGGTGAACGTCTTAAGGAAAGGGATAGAGGCCGCGAAGAGTCTCGAGAGTGCAAGCGGACTGTAAGAGGAGAAGCTACCTTGGTTTGCGGATTTGGTGAACTATTTGGTTTGTGGGAAGGAGCCGCCGAACTTGGATGGTTACAAGAAGAGGAAATTCTTTCATGACGTCACAAAGTACTATTGGGATGAGCCATTCTTGTACAAATTGTGTTCGGACGGTCTATATCGAAGATGCGTGGCGGAAGAAGAAACGAACGGGATCTTGTTCCATTGCCATGGCTCGGCATATGGAGGTCATTTTGCTTCCTTCAAGACGGCTACAAAAGTTCTCCAATCGGGTTTTTGGTGGCCTAATTTGTTCAAGAACGCTCATGCATTTGTCTCCGCTTGTGATGCGTGCCAAAGGAAAGGGAACATTGCTAGAAGAGATGAGATGCCTCAAAATCCTATTCTTGAAGTTGAAATTTTTGATGTTTGGGGCATTGACTTCATGGGACCGTTCCCTTCCTCTTACGGGAACCAATACATTTTGGTAGCGGTGGACTACGTGTCTAAATGGGTTGAAGCAATCGCTAGTCCTACCAATGATGCTACGGTGGTCTTAAAGCTCTTCAAATCGATCATCTTCCCACGTTTTGGAGTGCCAAGGGTCGTCATTAGTGATGGAGGAAGCCACTTCATCAACAAAGTCTTCGAGAGCCTACTCAAGAAGCACGGGGTTAAGCATAAAGTGGCCACACCATATCACCCTCAAACAAGTGGCCAAGTGGAAGTCTCGAACCGACAAATTAAAGCCATACTAGAGAAGACCGTAGGTAGCTCGAGAAAGGATTGGGCTAAGAAGCTGGATGACGCGTTGTGGGCATACCGGACAGCATTCAAGACACCTATCGGGACTACACCGTTCAACCTTCTCTACGGGAAGTCATGCCACTTACCGCTCGAGCTCGAGTACAAGGCCATTTGGGCCGTGAAGCTTCTCAATTTTGATCTCAAATCGGCACAAGAGAGGCGCCTGATCCAACTTCAAGAACTCGATGAGATTAGGCTCGAGGCCTATGAAACCTCCAAGATTTACAAAGAAAGGACCAAGGCCTTTCATGACAAGAAGATTGTGCGTAAAGACTTCAAGGCTGGAGATCGAGTCTTGCTCTTTAACTCCCGGCTGAAGCTGTTCCCCGGGAAGCTACGGTCTAAGTGGTCCGGCCCCTTTGTTATCAAGGATGTAAGGTCTTATGGAGCCGTTGTTCTCGTGAACAAGAACGGAGAAGAATTCGTTGCTAATGGCCAAAGACTCAAACCGTACCATGCCAATCAAATCGTTGAGGAGAGCGTCTCGATTCCTCTCAATGATGTTCCTTCCGCCTAAGCGGGTAACCAACGTCGAACTTAGTGACGTTAAACAAAGTGCTCTTGGGAGACACCCCAAGCTTATCCATTGTAAATATTTTTTAATTTTCTGCTTTCTTTCTCTTTTCTAGATCTTTTTGATGCTTTGTTTGAGTGTTGATAGGTTCTTGACGAGGTGCGAAGACTTAGATCAACGGTGTTGCCGGGCGAACCGATTTGTGACTGCAAAAACAAGAATTCCGGAGGACCATACCGCCCCATCCTGGGTCGGTATGGTGGGTCGGTATGGGGACAGAAGGTTACACCGACCAGGAGTACTGACCCAAAATGGACCAGCACAAAAGAGCTCCTTGCCAAACGATTTTAGCCGAAGGGACTGTACCCCGAAAAGATTTTTTGCCGGCTAATAACGAACGATGGGGAGCTCGGGGAGATTAGCACCGGATGGCTAGTGCCGGTCCAAAATGGAACGGCACAAAAGAGAAGTGCTTGTACCGCTCAGTTAGTACCGCTCCAACATAGCCCGCCGGCTAAAACGAACCAGAGCTCCGCAAGAGAAAATGCTGTACCGGTTGATTAGTGCCGATCCAGAATGGATCGGCATAAGGGAGAAACGTTGTACCGGTTGATTAGTGCCGACCTACGACGGGTCAGTGTAGAGCAGAACATTCGTGTCGAGTAAACTATGCCGGTCGAGAACCGAACGATGGGAAGAAAAAGGGGAGTACCGCACGGTTTATACCGATCGAGGATCGAACGGTGCTGAGGAAAACATCTGTACCGCTCGATTTGTGCCGCACCAAAACGGACCGGTATGAAAAAGTCAACGCGGGTCAACCATTTTCACCCGCGTGACCCGACCCGACGCGATAAAAACCCTCCTTCTCCGGCTAAGTTTATCGCGCCTCCTTCTTCCCTTTTCTCTCTCGATTTTTCTTCTTTTTGCCATAACTTTCACTCTAGTTACTCAAATCCTGCGATTCAGAGTGCTGTGAACTCGAATTTTCGTGCTCTTTTTGGATTCAGCATCGTTTTTATCGATGAAGCTTTCATCCCTAAGGTATTTCACCAGAATTTCGTGATTGTGCTCTTGAGTTGAAACTTCTTGGGAGTGGTTGTATAATGCACCTAGCTTGTTTTTAGCCTTGGGGTTTTCTAGGGGATGATTGAGTTGCTGTTTCTTGGGGCTGGGATGAGCATTCGATGGATAAGTTGTAGATTTGTGTTCTTACCTCTCGTTGAAGATTTCGTGAACATGAGGAATTTTAATGATCAATTCTTGGGAGTTTTCGGAGTTTTCGGAATTTTAATGATTATTTTTGTTGGATTAGACCACCTCTCTTTCTCACGAAATTTGTTTCAACTGTGTTGCTCTTCCTCAAATCTTGCGTTATGTTTCCATGAAATTAATTTTTCTCTTTCGAGGAATTGTAGGAACAATGGGACGAACAAGAGCCGACACAAAGGACGACGAAGCTCAAGCTCAGGCCGCGGGTACTGCTATGGTGGTCGCATCAAGTTCTCGTGCCACGAAACCCGTTGACGCGAACAGCGCTAAAGCTAAAGGCAAGCAAGTAGCCACTGTCGCCAAACCCGCGGAAAAGAAGAAAGGCAAAGCTGCGGCTAAAGACAAGGGTAAAGCCGTCGCTATTCCGGATCCCCCAACCACGGAACAATGCTTCGAGAAGCTTATTGACATGGATTTTGAGCAAGGTCGTTTCGTGGACATTGTTGTGCTCGAAAAGATGGGGATTCTAGAAGACGTGGCAACAATCTTCGATACCATGGGTCTTGGACGGTTTCTCCACATGAAGGAGCACGCCCACCATGCGCTTACTTGCCAATTCCTCTCTTCCCTCAAGGTCGCTTTCTACGACGAGTATCACAAGAAGGAAAACGCCCAAACCGGGTTTGGAGAGATTGGGTTTGAGGTGAACGGCAAGTACTATTGGATGACCTTCCATGAGATTTGCCAAGTTTTCGGTTTCCGTGAAGAAGGAACTAGCGGGAGCCCGTATTTTCATTACCCCAAGAATGAGCTCAAGCGGGTGTGGGAGACCATTGGCTACGGGAACTATCATCCGGGTGGAAACAAGACCACTCACATCCGTAACCCGGCGATTCGATACGTACATAAGGTGCTGGCCCATATGTTCTTCGCCAAGGTGGAATTCGGTACGGTTACACTCGATGAGCTCGAGTTGATGGCCCTCGGGTTAAAACCCCTTATCCCGGTTTTCCCCAATGGAACGGTCTTCAAAGGAAGTGAGCGCATCCCGTCTCTTGCGACTCTCTTGGTGAGACGATTCTTTTGCTACAAATCGTGGGCATACGAGACCAAGAACAAGAAATCCGCAATAAGCATTGGTTGGCTCGTGACGCCTATTCTCAAGGCCAAAGGGGTGAAACTGCCATATACAACAACATCGTGGAGTTTGATGGATGAGGCGTATCTCATACGCACAAGGTTCCTCAAAGGGAGGATCGGGCCATTGCTAGCATACAACATCAAGCTTGGTGGAAACGACGCGGTGCAAGTTTTGCTCCCCAACGCGGATCTCACTTGCCTTCAAAACCGTCGGAACATCACGTTCTATCCCACCAAGGACCATCTTTACAACCCGGCAATGGATCTGCCCATCGGCCTACCTCGCAAGGACAGAGCCGAGAAGAGTAGGGCCTCGAGGGCAAGCGCAAACGACGAATCATCCAACTCCGACGATGATGGTGCTAGCCCACCACCTCCTATGCCCACCTATGGGAGTGAGCGTTACCATTTTGAGCCGTTTGATGGAGCAATGGGTGACCCCGCCACTAGACACGCGCACCATCAAACACGACTCCTCCAACGGTGGTGCAAATGGCAAGACCGATCAATGCGGAAGATGGCACGGATGATCAAGAGCTTGAAGGCGACGATCAATGAACTTAAGGCGAAGGGCTCGTGTGAGGCGACTAGCGACGCACACGAAGAGACGCGGGTCGCAAACCGCCATGAAATTGGCGACGGATCACATGGCGGAGAGCTGATGGGTCATGAGGAAGCATGTCGCTCTTTGGCCCGTCGTGAGAAGGCGAAAAAACGGAAGGCCATGAGATCTCCATCACCGTGCTCTAGCAACCCTTCTTTCTCGATGGGGTCCTCCTCCTCCTCTCACGGTTACTAGGTAAGACCCCAACACCTTTGTACATAGTTTTATTCTTTTATTTTCTTGTGTCTTGCATTGTATAGTTATTTTTGTCTCTTGTTTTTGGCTCCTCCGCCGAATTTATTTCACACCGAGACGGTGCGATTTAAGTTTGGGGGAGGGACCGGCATCTAACCACGTTTATTTGGATCTTATTTTCCCATTTTTGCATTTTTGAGTCTCATACATTCATGCATTCATCTAAGGCATAGAAAAAGCGAAAAAAAAAAATTCGGAAAATTTGAAAATTTTGAAACACAAAAAGAGGTCATTTAGCTTGCATTTCATTAATAGGATCGAGTCTAGTAACATGTAGGTTGAATTGCACGTGCATAGGGAGCAATGATGATTTTTCCTTGTAGAGTATCATTTTAAGAGCTCGGTCCAATGTCCTCGTTGCTAGTTGTTTGGTGCTTTGATCTCGTGTTTGAAATAAAGGAGGAACCATGTTTTGATCTCGTGTCTCATTACTTGAGTTTTAGCTAAAACATGTGTGAATCGAATCCAATCGTATCTAAGTGAGAACCTTAATTTTGACACATTAATTATCATGATCATGCATAGCATAATGAACTCATGGATTCCGCATACATACTTAGGTCATCTTATCCCTTTGTACCACTCTTGTTGGCCCAAGTAGCCAATTCCCACCTTTGGAATGGTCCCCCACCTAAAAACTCAACCTTCTTTCAAGCCTACATGTTTAGTGAGCGTTGTGAGGCCTTATTTTTGAATGGACTTAGCAAAAAGTGTTGGGTCTAGAGCGACAAGGAAAGGCTTTCATGTAGAACTAGCTCGCGCATCATGAGCTAGATTAGGCTAAGTTAGATAGGTTGGTATTTGGGATGAGGGGAATTGATGAAAAAGGAAAGAAAAGAAGGACCATGGAATTGGAAAAAGTGGAAAGAAAGAAAGAAATTTGGGAGAATGTTTGGGGAAAGCAATAAGACCGAAATGGTTGGCAAGAAAATATTTGGTTTAGCTCTAAGTGTTGAAAAGATGGTCTCTAGCTTTGAAAAGAAAGAAAAGAAGCCAAAAGGGCTCAAGTTAGAAAAAAAAAAAAATGTAAGAGACTAGAGAAAGCAAAAGAAGAGCTAAGTCAAGGAAAGTAATGGATCCCAAACCATTTGTTGAAGAAGAAACCCCCTAAGTGCTTATAGAGAAGAAGGATGATGAAGAGGTGTGGTGTAAGAAGGCAAAAACGCCTTGTGATGGGTAGCTAGGATTGTTTCTTTGTGGGTTTAGAATTAGGGTTGATTTTGTAATGGGGCATTGGGTAGATGGAAGTCTAGCCTTGTATGCATCTATTGCTCTTCACCCTTAGCATTTTGCCAAAGTCCATTCCTTCAAAGAGAGATCCCTTGTTCGGAAAGCACCACATGTATTGAGATCATCTTTGTCTCAAAACCAAGTCCTTAACCAAATGAGTTCATTTGCATTACATGAGCGTGATCCACTCGGAACCACTAATTGAATGTCAAAGGATTGGATGAGAGGAACGCGTGTGTAGGTTGAAACTTAGGCTTGATTCATGTAGGGAAGGGATATGGCTAACTCTTTTTGAATAGACTAGTTTGATCGCATTTTAGAACTAACAACTTGGACATTGGGCTTGATTTCTTTTTATGATACTTGTGGATTTGAGCTCCCGCTTTCAAACCTCTCTCCCTACTTGCTCGTGTTTGTTCGCTTGAGGACAAGCGAAAGAGTAAGTTTGGGGGAGTTGATATTCTCATATTTTACTCACTTTAGCATGCATTCTACTTAGCATTTTGAGTCACACGCATGCATAATCATTGTCTTCCTTAGTGTTTTGGTCTAAATTAGAGTCTAGCTAGGTTGCATTAAGTCTTAGTGAGTCTTGCATGTTTTGGAGTCTTATTTTAGGTATTTGGAGACATCTTGGAGGTGATTGGAGACTTTGGAACCAGACCCGATCGGATTTGAAGCAAGAGGAAGTGGCCAAGGCAGAAACGCTGTTTCCAGGAGACTGTGCCGACCCATCCTAGGTCGGTACGGTGGGTCGGTATGAGGACAGAAGGTTACGCCGATCCACGATGAAATTCATGCCGATCCAGGACCGAGCGGTACACAAGCACAGATCGAACATCCTTCGTACGACGTCCCTTCCTTTGTCACTACACTGACCGGTCTTGAAGCGGCACTCCCCGATCGGTATGGAGACAGAAGCTGATACCGATCCAAAGGACCCTCACATACCGACCCAGGGTTAAACGGCACCGGAACACAGGAAAATTAGTACCGACCCATCCTGGGTCGGTACTAATCAGGCGGCACTAATCTCTCGCGGTTAAAAACCATACCGCGCACGATCCAGCACGTCCCACGTTCGACCAGACGTCATTTATGCCGGCTAACTCCGCATCCAGCTCGACCGACCTGCGCAAAAACGATTAGTGCCGACCCATTCTGGACCGGCACTACCACACGGCACTAAACCCCAGCGTTCGAGCTCATCACTTCTGTCGGCTGAAACTAATCCCGCATCGACCAGTCCCTCATTCCTATCGGCTAAAAACCTCCCCCAGCCAGCAACAGATTTCTGTACCGGATGGTTTGTGCCGACCCAGAACCGGTCGGTACAAACATGTATTTTCAGAACTTTGCCCAAACCAGACCGGGTCAATACCCGGTTTGTTCCGGGTTGACCCGGTTTGCACTATTCACTATAAATACCAGAAAAACCTAATTTTCATGATGTCTTCTTTATGCTAAAAAAAAAACCTCTTTTGAATGTTCTAAGTATTTTGTAAGAGATTTTCCTTTTCAATCTATCAATCTATTCTATTCTCAATATCCTTTCTTAATCATATAATCATGGGATTTAACATGTTCTTTATAGGATTTGTTAGACCCATCATGATTAGTGAGTAGTTTCCTAGAACCTAGGGATGGGTTAGGATTAGGTGACTTCCATGGATGATTTGTGATGCTTAGGGATAGATAATCAATTTCCTACTCTTAGGGAGTGTGTCTAATGCTTGATTGTGCTTGAGAAAGTCAAACTTGATCTCAAGGCATTTCCCACCCACAAGGTGTTCGATGAAATGCCTAAGAGAGCTTTCTAAGAGAAATACCCTTCTTAGCCTAAGAGATTAGTTGTCTAAGGGATTATTTAGGTGATCTTGATTAATGAAATTAATGCTTGCTAATTAAGAGTCCACAAATGAGAATTTGATCTTGGATTAGTAATTAGCATAGGTGATTAGTACCTCGAGAGAGGATTAGTCGCGGTTAGGATCTTAACCTTGGAAATTAACCTTGATTGTGTATGAGCATCATGAATTAGACTTGGAATAGCCTATATCCAATTACCCCATCCTTGGATTCGTTTTCATCATTTGAGTTCATATCTAGCTTAGTTTGTTTCGTTTTGTTTATTGCTTAATCTTGCTAGGGTATTAGTTAAAATCAACAACTCACTTATTTAGCTTAACTTATTTGAGTGACTTGTATTCTTCGTGCTTAGAATTAATCCCAATACGGATTGATAACCTTCTATACTACTCGTATTGGAGTTATTGATACCTCCTTAAGACCGAAAAGTCTTAGTATCAATTTGACATTATGCAACCCGACAATCCGGTTCCTTGCCCTCCTTTGCATTACTTGCGCATGGTAAAATTTTGAGTTTTTATCCCCCACCGTTAGCCATAGAGTGCGACTTTTCTGTTGCCAGAAATACTCCTCATCCCGATATGCTTTTATTAATTTTCCGGTAATTTCTATCAATTCCTCTTGGGTTCTATTATCATCATTTTGGGCCTCTTCTAGTGCCTGTTGTAACTCATTTATCTTCTCTTTGCCGTACGGTAAGTTATTTTTCCGCCATCTCGATATCTCCCGCCGGCAATTCCTAATTTTCTAGACAAAAGATGGTCTGTTTCCCCCTGGGTTAATCTCCCATCCCTTGGCAATCAAATCCATAAGGCCGTCTTGCCCAATCCAGCGTTTATCAAACCAAAATTGACCGCGTTTCCGAGGAATTTTGTCCTCGATTGTGGCAACAATTGGTCTATGGTCCGACCCAATCATTGCCAAATATTCGACATATGAATGTGAGAACATTCCGTGCCAGTCTCCAGTAGCTAAAGCCCGATCTAGCCGACAACGTACTGTCTTTTTGTTTCGTTTTCCTCTCCAAGACATGGTATTTCCTAAGCATGGAAATTCCAAGAAATCACAGGTTTGAATCATGAGATTAAAGGACATGAAAATTAATGCATGTCTTAAGTTTCCTCCTTGTTTCTCATCATTACCGGTTATTTCATTTAAATCACCTATTATAACCCACGGATCCAAACGGGATAAACTTGTTCCTGTTAGTCGCTCCCACACCTAATCCCGCAATTTTGGTACCGGATCTCCATAAATAAACGATAAATAAACTTTTTTTCCTTGAACGAGCGCTTCAATATCAATTATCCGATTATTTGAAAAAATTATATTAACCTGATAAGAATTATCATAATAAATGCAAGTCCACCACTTGCACCGCACGGTTCCACCGTGTGCAATTGATCATAACCGAAATGGGGTTGAAACTTCTGCACAAAGGGAAATTCTTGTTTGGTTTCTGAAAGAAACAGAAACTCTGGCTTATGTTTCTTCCAGACCTCCCGCAAGTAGCTTATTGTATACTTGCTGCCGAGCCCCTGACAATTCCAACTCAAAATTCGCATTATTTAACCGTATTTAACCGTATTTGAATTATCCAAAACACTCGTCGGGTTAAAGGCACCCATCATATCCCCAGAATGGAGGTTTTCGCCATTCCAATATTTCTTGTTTCGATACCGTTTATCGCCCAAAGAACCGAAAAACTCCTGCCCACCCACCATATCCACCCATCTCCACAACAGATCTTGACTAGGGTCAATGGGAAACAGGTTGTCAAACTTAAAATCCAGAGATCGCCTCCATCATCTCCAATATTCATGTGATTCCTCAAAAACCAGCCATTGAATTTCAAAAGACATGATTTCAAGTGTTTTACCACATCAATTAATAACTAACGTGCACACTACCGCAATCATAACGGTATGTCGATGTAGCACTTTAGGATCGAATCCATAGGGAATAAAGATTACACACCAAAGATGCGAGAAACAAACTGAGCTAGAGCAAAACGTTTTGGGTTTTTATGTAAGAAAACAAATGCAAGAAAGATAACAAAAGACAAGAAAGCAAAACACAAGACTCAAGACAAAAGTGTTGGATCATGAACTAAGCTATCAATGAGATGGTTTACAATCAAACAATGAATCATTTGGAAGCATTAGGCATCATTCTAGAACATGGAACACGAACGTAAGACTAACCCACTCCCGTGGTATCAATCTTCTTCATCGATTACCCAATTAGGCTAAACTCCCGTTTGCAATCAAAATAATCAATGAGCATTAATCACGAGTCCATTTAGTTCACTTAACACTCAAAACATCAACTCCCGCAGGTTAGGATATGCCAAGTTCACAAAAGGTTTGGGTCAAGCATTTCTTTGAAACCCTCCCGGGCGAGAAATGCCTAAGCTCTAGATACGAATGAATGAACCTAGTCTAGCACTAAACACCGTTTACTCGAATCTATCCCTAAAGCATGGGATGAGACCAAAAATCTAACTAATCTAGGGTGTAGTTCTAGCTTGGTTTGTCATGCCAAACTAGCACCTATCTAATCTAAGGTCTAGTCCTAGGTTTTGGTTTATCATGCAAATCTAGCATAGAGAATGAACCTAAGTGAAGAATCTAACAAGGATCAACCTAAATCATCATCATCTAACCATCAACCAGCCAAATCAAACCTAAACATGATCCAACAAAAAGCTTATTCACAAGAACACCAAGAACAATAAAAAAGACATAATATACAAAAGGAATGAAGAAATCTTCTCTTTGATGGCATGAACATGAAGATCCATCAAGAACACCAATTAGTGTTCTTGAGCTTTCCCAAGTTTAAGAAGAAGAAACTTCAAGAAGAAGAAAGAAGAAATCAAAGTATATATATATGAAGAATCAACCCAAGAATCTCTAGAGAGAGATCTTGGGTTGAACACACACAAAGAATTGAAGAAAACCTCTCTAATAATAATAAAACATACATACATCTGGCTCAAAACCAGTTATTAAATAGTCTTGGTCGACCAAAGTCACCAAAAGTTTGGTGGAATAGTTAAAAACACGTTTTTACACTGTTTTCGGAGGTCGGTTTTCGGTTTGATACGTCTTCACTAAATCGGCCATAACTCTTGCACCACATCTCGGAATGACTCGACATCACCTCCATTGGAAAGATAACTCAAATATCTACAACGTTCATGAAGATCGCTGAAGCTAAATCCGAATGGAAACCGTTCTTCTGAGTCGATCTTTAGAGCACTTCGGATGGTTTCGGCCCAGAAAATGGTCAACGTAGGGGATTGATCGATCCAGAGGATCGATCCCCCAAAAATATGAGATCGATCGATCTGGCTTTGTAGGTCGGTCTGGGAAATCTTCGATGTTTGGGATCGATCGATCCAAGTTTGTGGATCGATCGATCCAAGCTTGTTTCTCCACTCGCTCCTCTTGCTCGCCAGACTGGACCGTCGTCACGAAAATCGGCATAACTTTTGATCGCACCGTTGGAATGGCCTCAAACAACTTCCAAATGAAAGCTCATCCATTGATCTAGCTTGTTTTAAAATCTGAGCTCAATCCATCGGTGGGAAGTCTTTCATCCAATGCCAAACTTCTAACGTCTCAACCTGATCCTACATCTCTGTATTCCGAAATGACCTTTTATGTGGCTATTTTCACTCCTCCAACTCCTCTGACTCCAAGAACACCTGAAAATGGCTCAAGCAAGCCAAAAAGAATGCAAAGACAACCTAGGACATATAAAATGCAATGCAATGCAAATGAGACTCAAATGCATGAAAATATCCCAAAACTATACAATGTGAGATTAAAACCTATGAAAATAAATCCCTAAAAACAAGTAAAATATGGTGTTATCAAGACACTGAAACCTCAGTCTCTAAAATCGGAGACAAACCTCCCTCTTCACCACCATTGACGACCTCTCTGAGAACCCAGTGAAACCGTAAGAAAAATAATTGATTAAGTATGAAAGATAATTGTTTCCCTTGTATTTCCACTATAATACCAATTGTTCGACTATTTGCTAGTAAGAAATGGATGCGAAAATTATGATTATAAAAAAGAGCGAAACCGCCATTCATAGCACACGGTATAACCGGACCGAAATTATTAAATCCAACAAAACCTGGAAAGAGATTAGATGAACGAAACAATGGATTTTTTATCCGAAAAGAAAAGCCTGGCCAAAACTTCTTTTAGATAACCCAAAAGTAGCTTAGTGACCCCTTATTCATCAAAACAATAAACCTCCGATACACAGCTCTCATTCCTGTATTTCAGTTTTTGATGTCTCTGTCTCAGTTCTTGGTTTTCCTGACGGCTTACCAGCGGCCTGATGAGCATCACCTAGACGTCCCGAGTGCTTTGATATCCCCTTCTTCCTTGGAGATATGATACCCTGCACAAACCTCTTTTTTGAACCTGCACCAATCAACTTATTCTTCATTTTGAGAGCTTGGTTCCTCTTAACATTAGTGATCTTATTCCCGTCACTGAATTTTCCATCTTTGACCTTCCTTGAACCCTCCTCATTCACCGTGCCATCCTCCATCACTAACACCAAATCGTCATCTACTTCATCTACCAACAACAACTTAGCCCCTACCAGAGTACCTTCCTCTAATTCCATATCATCACCAGGATTCTCTAAAATTCCATTAGTAGTTTCATGTTCCACTATATCTTTTACCTCAACCGATAGTTCCGTAGTCAATTCATCTATCATCTCTAAGACACTAGGAAATGTCTCCGATGAGATTAAGACTTCAGAAGGCCCCTGCGGACAGCCTTTCCCGTGGCCGGTGCTGCCTCACCACTAGTCTCTAAGACTACATCTTCACTTTGGACTTGTTTTTCCCCGACTTTACTGCCATGAAAGGCTTCTAACATCTTCTTTTCGTGATCAGATAAACCATTCCCCACGCCAGAGGCTCGCAGCTCATTCAATCCCAAAGTAGACATCGCCTACCTTTTGTTTAACTCCTTAGGAGGTAAGTAACTCGATGAAGAAACAGTTTTGAGTCTCTGTCTTTGTATCTTCTGTCCCCTTTCCAAGTACCATATCGTAACTCTTTGCCAGCAAGATTATTTGCCCCTGCATCTCTGGAATCCAGAACCTTTCCTTTCCCCTTTTCCTACCCGTATTGATTCTTGCTTGACATTGTATATTGTTGTTTAACCTGATTTTCACCCATACCGTGAGTTGCCGCATTTGTAGCTAACGACATTCAACCCCTGTTTTGATTCCTCTGAAATGTGATCATGGTCCTCTACCCTTCCTTTCCGACGAGGGCACAATGATTGGTCGTGGCATAGGCTGAAGCAGCTCCTGCAATACCCGAACAGCCTCTCATACCGTAATGTAATGATTGTCTCTTCACCGCCGTGGAATTCGACCGAGGTCTCGAAACATAGTGGTTTAAACCCGTCCAAGATCACTTGCACTCTGCCATTATCGATGTCCACCTCCTTCACCACACCCAAAGCTTCGCCGATGCTGCGAAATGTCTGATCAGCCCAATAATGGAGGGGGATTCCCATAACCTGGATCCAGAACATGATGGCTGAGGGGTAACTGCTGTCCACAACAGGTTCCCATCGAACCAGTGAGACCATCCAATAGTCGAAGTGGAACGGCTCCATCTTCAGTATCTCCGCAATGTCTTCCTCTCTGTCAAAATCAAATTGAAACCGACCCGTTCCTAAATCCGCCGGAGCTACTCGCTCCTCCACGTTCAAAATTCGGGGAAGCATATGAAGTAGTACCTTCATATCCTGCTTCTTGGGATTCATGCACCTCCTAATCAGCGTTTTGGAGTACCCCGCTATAAGCTCATAATTATCGAATTGAGTCACCCGAATCTTCAACCTTTTCAGACTCGTTTCCATCTTCATCTCTGAACCATCTCTCTTGACCAAATGACTCTGAGACATCCTGAGAAAGATGATGAAGAGAGAGAGCACCGTAATTTTGTAGTAATGGGGAGATGTGGTGTTATGATCGTGTCTCTGTAGCTCCCATTTATACCAGTTTACCCTGCTGCTCCTCTGTGAAATCTCCGCAATCGGTAACCGATACTCTCCGTAAAAACACATCCGAAAATTAGCCTCCATGATCCGTGATTGGTTCCATGTATCTTCCCCGAGACATCCTGCCCTGAAATCTCGTATTGCTAATTCCAAATTCCGTTGATCAGAATCGAATCTTAGATCCTTATACTTCACGCTTTGCCTCAATCTCTCTGTGGAAAACGCACTCACGTGAAACCGAATCAATGTTACCCGATTTGATTTCCCGTGAGATTCTGATTGAATTCTAACATGTACTGCACCTTTGGCAAGTGTATCGAGGATATCCTCAATTGCCAGAACTCCTCACGCTGACCCTAGAATGAGTTTCAGGATCACCAAATCTACCATCAGATCCCACCAAACCCGCAAATCCACCAAAACGAGCCATATCATAACGCCCCAAACCGATCTGAGAATCTGTAGCTCCCCGAAACAGATCCAATTGCCCAGAGGATATGACAAACCGAGGAAGACCGAAATTAAAACCAAAACCGAAATCGTGATCGCCTCCGCTGAACCAAATCGGAGCTGTATCTCGCTGACCCCACCATACTCTTCCCTTACTTGAACCGCGACCGAAAGAAAAAGGACTTTAGGCCGGGGCCAGAGAGGATCGAAACTCATCCTCAAAGGTCTTCAATCGTCGCCGCCATCGCGAGAGAGAAGGGTTTTTTGGAATTTTTTGGGTAAAAACGGAGAACAAGCAGTCCAAAATATTGTACATATTTATAATAATTTAAATTAAATTAAAAATTGCTATTATATTTAGAATATAATTATCTGAACAATGTAAACAAAATTGTTTCTAATTTTAGAAAGTTTCTAATTTTAGAAATAACAAATAAAAATATTTACTTTAAAATTATAAATTATGTCAAATGGGAGGATATAAAATTTTTAAATGTGGTATAAGAAATAAACTGAGAATTATAAAGTAAGGGAGAAGAGAAGTAATAATTAATTAATTTCAAGAACTAATATAAAAAATCAGAATTTTTAATAGCCAATAATTGTTTTTTGAAGTGTGGTAGTGGATGAAATACTCCATTATTCTAGTGTGTTTAACCTATACCTAAGCAAAATACATGGAACCGAAGAACCAAACCAAATTAGGAGGTCCCGAACCGAACTGAAACTGACAAAATACCCAAACGGATCCTAAACTTCTATATTCGAAGACCGAAACCGAACCGAGAACCGAATGGGTACTTAAAATATCTGAAGTATAATTATATACCCAAAATATTAATTATATTTAGTATTGATAAAACCCAAATTACAATTATAAACCGAAGATATTAGTTATTTTAGCGTATTTTGGATATTTCATGTATATTTTTGATATTACGAATATATTTTCTTTTTCTTTTTACGGATTTTTCGGGTATTTTGGATACTTTTGGGTATGAACCAACCGTACCCTACAAAATTTTGGTTCTTCAATCAAACACATGAGCCGACCCAAACCCAGAGGAAACCAAATCGAATCCGATCCAAATTTCAAAAATATATGATCGGTACTTAAACCCCTTGAATTGAAATATCTAGAAACTGGAATACATAACCCGAACCCAATCCGAGTATCCGAATGTTCAGACCTAGTTTAACCGTAAGTGGTTCTCCATCTTTTTACATAAAAGACAAATATACAAAAATATTACCAAATATACAAAATTTAAAAAAAAAAAAATAATAATGAAGAATCGCTGTTCAACACATCATATTGGCCGTGAAAAAGATTGTTCGCATACTAAAGGGGGAGAACCACTTTTATCCTCCATTCAGTATTTTTAATGAATTGAATAATTTGTAATAATAAAATATATAGAAACGCTTTTGATTTTTTTTTAGAGGAAAATTAACGGACTAAAGGCGGAACATGCCACCCTCAAATTTGTAGAGTTCCAAGTGCAGATGATATTTTTTTAATGTTTTTAATTCAATTTTTTTTCTTATTTAACTAGCATTAAATTGGTGTACTAAAAAAAAGATTGGAAGCGGAATATAATTATTCTTGCCGCCAATTTCTTTTTGGCTTAATGTTATTCAGAAGAGCAGCGGGTGTAAAAACAATAATGTCAGGCTGTCCAACCCTGCAGCGAAATGCAACTTCCATATTGGTTTGCCATCTTGGGATATAGCCAAACGAGACACTTGGGATATATTAATCTCCATTGGTTTGCCATCTTGGGATATAGCCAAACGAGAGACTTGTTTCTCATCGAAACGCAGCACGTTTATCAGACGAATAATCTGATTCTGGAGCTTCGGCACAGAAGCATATCAGCTTCATCAAAGATCTGCAAGTGATCCAAACATTCAACAGGACATCTGCAATTCCAAAAGTGCTCAGAACACAATAAAACACAACTCTAAACAAGAAACCATACCACATATTTGACAGATCGAAGAAATTCTAGACGCCTATTTCTTTTTGGCTCAATGTTATTCAGAAGAGCAGCGGGTGTCGAAACAATAATGTCAGGTTGTTTATCTGGCCAACCCTGAAGCAAAATGCAACTTCCATATTCAGCTATATTCGAAAAGATACATACACAAAGACAGATAGATATTTGCTTCTCGGCATGAACTGTAACCTGTGAACTGCAAACACTTCAACTTTGAGAAGTGGATTACCATCCTCTCCAAGAAGACCATTAACCATCCGAACCACTTGTTCGCACAGAATCACATTTGGCATAGAATAAGAGAGATATTCGCCAGTGGAATCCGCCTTTCCTCTCCATTCATATGCTCGGAATCAAGAGCGGTGTTGGTTAATTGATCGATAATTGGAGCAAGATATCCATGTGTTCGGTTTCTGCTGCAACAATCACATCTTTCCCGGACAATATAGAAGGTATGCAAACAGCCTAACAGGTAAAACAGTAAAGAATCAGTCTCAGATTCACAATAAAACATTTGAAAACCAAACCAATTTTTCAAAACTTCAAAATCCAAAAATGCACAAAAACAGAACCAAACCAATTCAAAATCCACTAAAAACTTCAAAATCCAGAATTTCACAAAACAGCAAAATTAACACATCATTTCACAATCAACAAGTTCTTCACCAAGTTCCCTGTGAAATTCGCAAAATTTGAAAACTTTACCTGAGTAAGAGACGGTCTATCGAACCCAGTATCTCGAAGAGCCACAAAGACTTTATCCGATAACCCAAGAGACTTTCAAGAAACAGCATTATCCGCGAAGAACGTATCATAACCCTTTCTCTCTACTTCTGCCTCAGTAGCAGACGCAAACCCACGAACCAATTTCCCATCAGATCGATTAAGAGAGATCAAACGGAAAGACGCAGAAGAACCATAAGCGAGAGCAAACGAGACCTTGAGCCTCTGAGATAAGAGCTTCGGCGCCGAGGAAACTCCGCACAAATGAAGCACTGAGACAGAGCGTGAGAGAATCATCGGAAATTTATCATGAAAATGCAATCATGGCGGATAAGATAGCGAAACCTATTCCAAAAGGGTTTAGGGTTTAAGCAAAATGAGATTCCGATCCATTGACGGACGTATTGATGACCGACGACGTATAGACATTAGTTTACTGAGCTATCGAAACGACGCCGTGGTGGGAATGTGAAGTTGTTTAATTTGTCCCACATTGGTAAGTTGCAGAGAAGTTATCTACATATATAAAGTTAATGTCTTCTCTTCTTATTCTGCCATATCATTTTCTTATACTTTATATTCTTATGCTGTCATATCATTTTCTTATACTTTATATTTGTGATACATCATCAATTCATTTGTTAATGTTAAATTGTTTATTTGATTTATTATGTTATGTATTATTATAGTTCAATTCTCATAATAATTATCATCCATTAATACAATAGTTTTCTCTAAAATTTGAAAAGACATTTACTTAATAAAAAATAGATTATATAGAATTAATCTAAATAAAAAGTTCAATTTAATAATTTAGTTTTATTAGTTTATTTATATAGTTTAGAAAACTATATAATTTAGTGTTTATAAATTATGGATTAGACTTTTTTTTAACATAAAATCAAACAACTGTTGTGACTTCTAACAATCACTAAGGATTCATTCCAAATGAAATGTATAAGAGTTTTAAATCAATTTCTTAGAATATTTATAATTTGAATAAAACAAAATTACTAATTAATCGTTGTTTATGACAAACTTTTGGGATCTGTTAGTTGATTCTAAGTGAGTTATAGGGGATAAATAAAAATAATCATTTTTATGGTTAGTAATTAGTGTTCGAGAATGGAATCAAAGATTCATTCAATTAAAGAATACTCGCCGGAGTTTCTAGAAACTTGAATGACAATTCAGAGTCTTTGATGGGTATGCAAAAATGCATGTCATGATAGTCGAACTGTGGTATCCCAAAATGATAATATTTTCAAGCCAACCATTGAGAAGATGAATGGTTGAGGTCCTTACAAAAATTCTCCAGTGTTCAAGTCAGAAAAGAGATATCGAAATTCAAAAAAATGTAAAACGAGAGAAAGATAGTGAATATTATATTTAAATCAGATCAAAATGTGGTATGTGGTTCAATTTGCAATGTTGGGGAGAGAGAGAGAGAGAGAGAGAGAGAGAGAGAGAGAGAGAGAGAGAGAGAGAGAGAGAGAGAGAGAGAGAGAGAGAGAGATTATGAGTGCATCGTGGACGTGGATGTTTTCGAAATGAGTTTAATGTCAAATGAATGTACATTTGATCCATATTTGAGAAGAGTGAAGTATATGTATCAATTATTCTCTAACGTGGATTTTGAACCCTTAGAACTTCATTCTACTTTTCCATTATGTGAAATATAGAGATTTTCAAAGGATTTAATTGATCTATGTAGACCGAATTTGGTGATTGGTTATAGTCGTACTTAGTTATGAGCATTAGATGTCAAAGTGTAAGATGTTTCGGCGGATATGACTTGACGCCGATAACACCAACAAGATTGAGTATTTTTTATGCGCGTCTCATCTATTTTATAACTACATAAAACAATAATATAAAATGCCGCGCGTAGCGCGGCTAACCTACTATACTAGTGTTGTTTATGTAGTGCAGAGAGGAAAAACTTGGTCACGGCCTAACTTGTGTGTTTGGCTCAGACTTCGCTTCCTTGGGGTTTTAAGGAGCCGGCCCTTAAAACCGTTTATGCCGGATCTTCCTAAAAAAAAGACAACGTTTTTACAACGAGTGCAACTGAAATTTAAATTTAGAGTTTTTCTAATTCTGATATTTAGTTAACGTGTCGCCAACCACATTTGCATTCCATTCTCGTATCTTCCGTCGCCCAGACTTCGTATTGACGTTAGGCAATTTCTTATATGTTTGTCTATCTGTCGAATTAAACGTGTTGGAAGGTTACGATCTTCTCCATGTCTTCTTCCGTTTCTTTCTCTCCAAATGGAACGAACCGTTGATTGAAAGATATACCCTTGTAGATGAACATATTGATTCGTTCCACATCTGATATTGTGAGCGTCTTGATGATCTCTTCCCATCGTGTTGTGTATCTAACCCCAATCAAAGTTTTTGTCAAACGTGACCAAACCTCAGCCGAGAAAGAGCATTCGAAGAATAGGTGATCTCGACTTTCCAAGCCTTGGCAAAAGATACACGCTCCCATATTCCAAGTCATCATTCGATCACCTGTCGATAGTCTGTTGTGAATGGCAATCCAAGATAGGAACGATTTCGTAGCTCCCATACCCCATAACGTTTCGTCATTGCAAAAAATATCTATTTACCCTTCACCCACCAATAAATAATTCCGCAATCGTGAGATTTTCGTTTCGTCCCTTTGTTATTGTCTCAAATTTTGAAATTCATATGGATCTTTTTTAATTGTTGATACCTGTTGTTGTCCCGAAGCAACGCCATAAGTATCAATAATCTTAAAAATGTACTTTGTCGGATGGTCGCCTCGCAAAAGAAAAGGCTATCATCTGCAAAAAGCAGGTGAGAAACCCAAGGACTGGCTCTGGCAACTCGTAATCTTGTAATGCGTTTTTCCTCTTCCGCTCCCTTTAGAAGGGAGATAAGTGCTTATGTGCATAAGATGAATAGAAAGGGTGATAAGGGGTCTCCTTGCCGAGGTCCTCTAGAGGGTTTTATTCTTCTTTTCGCTTCCCATTTATGAGAACCTGATATGAGACTGAGGAGATGCAGAACATCATTAGTTTAACCCATTTTCTGCGAATCGATCCCAACTTTAGTAGGAGGGCTTCCAAGAATTTCCATTCCACACGATCGTATGATTTGCTTATATCCGTCTTTATGATCATGAAATTTGATCTACAGCTGGGGTTTGTACGAAGGGCATGAAAATTTTCTTGAGCGAGGAGGATGTTATATGTTATCAAAAGTCTAGCCATAAAGGCCGATTGGGTCTCCGAGATTAAATTCGGGAGGGCTTTTTTTAGTCTTTTGCAAAAGAGTTTGGAAATAATTTTATAGCTCACGTTGCACAAGCTAATCGGCCTAAACTCGGCCATCGCTCTTTTAAGGATGAGGCTAATGTTTGTCTGGTTAAGTTTAGGGTCAAAGTGCCATGTCGCAAAGAAGTCCTTAACCAATTTGACTATGTCTTGGCTTATGACTTGCCAGAATCTTTGATAAAATCTACTCGTCATCCCATCTGGTAATGGGGCTATTAATTAATGTCGAATAGGGCTGCTTTGATTTTGTCTTTTAATGGATCCAAGACTAGTGCATGATTCGTAGATGTTGAAACTTTCTCGGTAATATGGCAGAGTGAAACCTTGGGATCTGAGGGCTGTGAGGTGGTAAAAATCTAGTGAAATCTTCCATAGTCTTCGGAAATAAAGTCGACCAAAGGCTGCGTCGAGGCATAAAGAGAGCAATATGTATCACTAACGAAGGAGGCATGGGAATGTACTTAGGATTACCCGAGCAAATTTGCGGGTCAAAAAAGAAAGTCTTCGCGTTTGTTCAAGAGCAACTCAATAGTCGGGTCAACTCTTCGTCGGCACAACTCCTTTCCAAAGGCGGGAAAGAGGTCCAAATCAAATCCGTAACACAAGCAATTCCGACATATGTCATGTCATGTTTCCAACTCCCTCAATGCATAACCGACAAACTCAGAAGTGCTATCTCAAACTTTTGGTGGAGCTCCAAGCAAAATAGTAGAGGAATACATTGAATAGCATGGGACAAGATTTATGTTCCCCAGGAATTGGGAGGGTTGGGATTTTGAGACCTTTAAGATTTCAACCTAGCTCTGCTAGCAAAGAAATTGTGGCGCCTAATTCAGTATCCTTCATCTCTCTTGGCGCGGGTACTTCGAGGTCTTTATTATAGACAATCTGACCCGCTTGTAGACCGGAAGGCTCGTTCCCCATCTTATGGGTGGCGTAGTATTATGGCTGCAAAGCCTCTCCTTAAACTTGGATTAAGGAAGACTATAGAGTCGGGGTTCAACACAAAGGTTTGGAGTGAACCATGGATCCCATATATCCCGGTTCAGCTGGCGAGAGCATCCGTACAAGTCCGGTATAGGAATCCTCAAATTCGTGTCCATACCTTCATTAGGCAACGAGAGAGTGGAATATACCCCTTCTGCGAGACCATTTCCAACCCGAGGATATCCCTCTTATCCTAGGGTTGGGACCTAGTCGATATTCTACCCATGATGGGTACGCATGGAGCCATACAAAGTCTGGCTGTTATACAGTAAAATCCGGCTATGACCTAATAAGGAAGACAAATATTTCTCGTGAATCCAATGAAGTGAGAGAACCAAGCATAACATGCCTTCAGAGCCAAGTGTGGAAGGTACGGACGACCGAAAAGCTAAAACATTTTATGTGGCAGGCCTTGTCTGGATGTGTGGCAACTTGCAAGTGTCTTACCTATAAGCACATGGGCACTGATAAGAGTTATCCTAGGTGTGGTGCTTCTGAGGAAACGACCAACCATCTTCTTTTTAAATGCCCTCCAGCTTTACAAGTTTGGGCTATTTCGGACTATCCGTCCCTTCTGGGTTTTTTCTCGAGTACATCTATTTACCGAAATATGGATTTCCTATTTTGGCGAACTAAAGAAGTAGGTCTTGCTGACCCTCAAAAAGACATATATCCTTGTATCATATGGTACATATGGAAAGCAAAGAACAATAAAGTATTCAACGGGAAAGAAATTTCTCCGGAGGTTACATTCCAGCTCGCTACTGTGGAAGCAGAAAGTTGGAGTATTGCAAACCAACATGAATGCGAAGAAGAGATAGAAGGCCCACCAGGACAATATGAATCGAGAGTCTCTCCTATCGCCCCTCGAATCCCGACATGTCAGATTGATGCTTCTTGGATTGATCATGGCCTTGTTAGTGGCCTAGGGTGGAGTCATAGGGATCACATGGGACGAGAGATCTTCGGATTGCAAGGATGTCGCAGAAGCCTCTCAGTATTACATGTTGAGATGGATGTACTCCTTTGGGCAATGTTATGTCTAAAGGAAAAGCATATATTATTGATGCATTTTGAGACGGATTGTTCAGATTTGGTGAATATGATCGAGAACCCGACGGACTGGCCGGCGTTTATTTCGGAACTAGACTCCTTTCATGCCTTCAGAGCGCCATTTATCAATTTCAGCTTATCTTTTATTTCACGCGTATCGAATGTCCGTGCCGGCTCTCTTACAAAAAGAGCTCGAGCACGAGATTTTTTATTTTCCCATATAAGTCATACGGAGCCGATAAGGGATAATAACCTTCTACTACTATAAATCAGACATATAGCCACGACAGAGCCACAAAAACTTCTGTGGCTGGCTAAATTAGCCACATAATAGCCACTATGTACAAAGACATGAAAATCGTGGCATGATAGTGGCTATTTCCTGACTAATTAGCCAGGGCAAAGGGATGGTGGCTGACAATAGCTATATAGCCACGAAATTGTCATGAAATAGTTTTGGCTATCGTTTGCCACATACATAACCACTGTTATTCCGTAGCTAATAGTCGCGGTCCAAAACAATGGCTATTCCTGACTAATTAGCCATTACTAGCTAGAGAAAAACAGTGGCTATATAATATGTCAAATCCAATAATGGAAGTTCGATTTAGACACGAGTTGAATAGATAAATTCTGCTTATCTACTATTCCCCATTGTTCTTATTAGGTGAAATCATATCAGACATTTTCCCAATTTTAATTTTAGTGTTTTTGGTTTGTTGGCAAACAAAAACTAGTGGTTTTGTTATGGTTTGAATGGATCAGTCTTGTATTATATAAAAGCACTGCCTTAGATCATTTATCTATTCGATTCCTAGAAAAATAATGGCCAAAAGCATTCGCTAGTCTAAATCACATAAGCAAGTAATAAGCAAAATAGAATTATGATTAATAATCATCTCTTTTCTTTCTTCTCAAAGTATCAAGCTCAATAAATAATAACGAAGAAGCATAAATGCTTTAAGTACTTACAATCACTAAAAAGGGTTTCACTTAATTTTTGTAACAACCATTTTTGTGGAGTTTGTCGATCAAACCAAAGAGATAAGGATCGGGTCAACGGGTTGCAGCCAGGTCAAAGTTTTCTTATTGGGCTTCAGCCCATAAATGTTTACAAAAGAGAAAGAAGATTCGTATGTTGTTTTGGAATCCATCTTTATACCAGAAGATATATACATACAATCACAAGGAATTTTGGGATAATTAGCAGAGAGAAAACTAAGGTAAGGAGAGAATAGAAACTTCAGAGAGATACGGTCAAGAGTCTTTCTTCTTGTGATTTCATCTTCTGTGTTCGTCGTCACGTTCACGTCTCAGAACTAAGGTTGATTAGCTTCTGTTCTTTCTTCTTATTGTACCTGAAAATATAGAGAAAGAGATACCTGAAAATATAGAGAAAGAGATACGTAAGGATATATATGTGAGACAAGGAGAGATCATTGTAAACATTTCATTATTTTTAGTGGATTGTTGAGAGTACCGTCTCTCGCTAGACGTACCGAAAGGGAACTGTGTTAACAAACTTCTTGTGTCTTACTTGAATCAACAACAAACTACGTATCAAGGTCAATTGATCGAAGTAGTTCTGGTTTAAGAACTAAGATTAGAGGTTGAATTGAATATTAAAATCTCACAATTTTATACATAATTATCAATTGATACTTTAATAGTAATCACAAACTTGAAGTCTTCCAAATCTCCTCGAGCTCTCTAGCAAACTCTTGCTGTCTTTCGACAACTAAAGTAATGTGATCTTTGTTCTCAACAACCTTAACTCGTGCTCGAGGAATCCGACTAAATAGAATATCATTAACTATAGTAATGACATATTGCAAAATAATCATTTTTGCATTTTTTCCTAAATCGTTTAATTTTTTTTTCAGTGGTCTTTATATAAATAATTATGTGAGACAAACCAATTTTTTTTTAGTTACAAAATAGTATTTTAAATAAAAATATGAAGTTCAAATTTTGTGCATTATAAACTATTAATCTAAAACTATATACGTGACCCATAAAAACTTTAAAAATGTGGTGGTCCTAGGACCATCGCCTAGCTTGCCAGTCCTACGGACTGTGACTGATGCGAACGGAGAGTTCGTTGAAATCGCCTTCAGGTTAACCACACCGCGATACAACCATCTTCAGGAAGTGGTGAAGGAGGTGGCGGTGGAGGTGGAGGAGTAGAAGTGAATCTTGAAGTAAATGACGAAGATGAGATTGGTTTGGTTAATTAATATTGCAAACAAGCGACGCCGTATTTTCTAGAGAGATCATCGGATTTGATGTTTGTTTCAGGGTTTCATGTAGATATAACTCATATTGCAGATAGTTTTCTCTTTAGAATATGTAGAATTGTTGATGATTGATGAGTCTGTGCTTTTTGTTTTGTATAGTGTTCTTAATTCTCTATTCAATTTGGTTGCTGTGGGAAACACAACTCATGCAGTATGTCAAACACACATTGTAAACCTTGTTAAAGAACTATGTTTTTGCGATAGAGCAACTAACTCTCTTTTCATTTTTCAATCTACCTTAAAAATGGATACACTGTTGCGATCAAAACGGTACAAATAAAACCTCGGCAGAGGTACAAATGCTCCTGGGAGTGAGTGTTAGGCAGCCAAGCATGGAGCAGTTCAGAAGCCAAAGAGAGACACCTTAGTCCGTATGATGATGCTCTGTTTCTGATGATCGATAGGTTTGAAAGATAAAGCAATCATACACAAGACAACATCAACAGTGTTTCTCTTTGCTCACATAAGCCTCCTCAATTTACAGGCCCAAATCGCAATGCAAAGTTCTGTCTCTTTTCTATGTACAAATCTTCTTTCTTTTCATGATTAAGATTCAGAAATTTTCACCTAGATATAACTCAGTAAACCCCCATTGATCTCTGATTTCTTACTCACACTTCATCCAGGAAGTACTTGGCATGCGAACATCAGTGTAAACATTGACGATGATTGAGCTGAAAGTGTTGTTGTTATGCACTCAAACATGTCCTCATCTGATCTGTCTTCTCCAGTGCATACCACAAAATCCGGTGCCTTCCCTTCTTCAACCATTCTGCTAACAACTTTCCCAGTGACAAGACCTTTGCTTACTCCCTGTTACTCTAAAGATATCAGTTCAAGTCTAAGTAAGAACCAGACAATATAAGGATTGCTTCGACTCCATGCAATGAACCAGGGACATTATAAATCATAGAAGATTTGGAGATATTACAGAGATATCAGTTTAGGTCTATGTAAAAACCAGACAATATAAGGACTGCTTCGATTTATCGCAATGAAACAAGGACACTGTAAAATCATAGAAGATTTGGAGATTTCTCTATGGATCATTGTGTTATGGGTTCATTATTGCTCATCAACAAAAGATGGGGGTGAAGAAAGCGTATTACCTGAGGCTTAACATCAAAGATTTGGTGGCCTCTGTTGACAACAACCGGTTCATTCACGAGAACGGTTTGTAGATGGTCCAGTAGTTCCTTTGCTTGACAAGAACCAAAGTCTGGGTCTGCATCTTGATGATGCCACAATTTTCTTCTATTCATGGTCATCAGATAAGCACCTTTTTCCACAGCAAGGAGACTTATTCCCCCTGCATTACAAAGATTGTCTTCGTAGTTTCATTCTCTGGCAACAAAAGTTTTACAACACTATCAAAGAAACTTCCCCTCTCACTAAATATGTTGTTGTTTTTTGGATCACCACGTAGTGTCTTTAACACAGACATATCGAGGTCTGGTAATCAAGAAACATAGCTCTCTTGCACGATTTTCAGTTTTCTCAATGTACAGCCTTCTGAGACTAAGGGAGAATGCGAGGAGCCTAAAACCCATACTCCAACCTAAACCCGAGATGCCCTCTCCAAGTCCTGAGAAAATCTGCGCGCCCAATATGCTGCATCATGTGTACTAATGTAGTGATAGTGTTTTTTAATGTCGTAATTGCTTCTCAAAAATGAAATATGGTAATGGCAGAATATACCTACAGGGATTAACCTTAATCCTCTTCAAGAAGGTGTGCAACCAATGAACTCAGACAGAACAAGTGTGGTTTGTGCGAGGAGAATCACAACTTCGAAAACATTGGATGAACTTCGGATGAATAACATAAAAATTTAGAGAAAACCATAAAAAACAGTCATCGAGCCAGAAAATTCCCAAAACAGCAAAATCCAAAATTTCACAAAAACAGCAAAATTAACTCATCATTTCACAATCAACAAGTACTTCACCAAGTTCTCTGTTAAATTCGAAAAATTTGAAAACTTTTACCTGAGTAAGAGATGGTCCAGAATCTCGAAGAGCCACAGAGACAAACCCACGAACCCATTTCCCATCAGATCGACTGAGAGAGATTAAAAGAAAGACACAGAAGACACATAAACGAGACTTTGAACTTCGGCGCCGAGGAAACCCCACACAAATGCCCCACACAAATGAAGCACGGATACAGAGCGTGAGAAAATCACGAAGTGCAATCACGGCCAAATTCACAAATAAATCTACCGGATATTTTCCAATCGCGGTGAAGAAACCTTCCTTTGTTTGGTCAGTATTGAGCTATGGAACGACGACGTATGACATTACTTCATTGAGGTAGCAAAACGACGGCGTATTAGAAGTTGTTTACTTTTGTCCCACGTCGGTAATATATAGATAAGCTGTGTTGTTTATCAACATGTGAGAGGAAAGGAGGTCACGACCCTGAAACCTGGTTGATGAATCACGACCGTTTGATTTGAGTGTGATTGACGGCTACGCTTCTCCTTGGAATCTTCTTGCTGTAGCTAACTTTTTTTTGGCCTCTTAACTTTTGGTTTCGTACATTTTCGCTCCATTACTTTTTTTAATCGTTACAAAAAACCTCTGCTTTCTCTTCACCGTCCTTGATTCCTTCATCAATCGGATCGAAGCAGACCCATAATCTTGAGTCGAAAAATAACAAAATTAAGTACCTTTTTGCTTTCTTACTCGTTTACAGAGCAGCGATTGTACTGATGCGCTGTGATTATGGTTCTTCTTCTTCTTCTCCTTCGGAGTATTGTTCTTCTACTTTGACTGGCTCGGGTCGAACCATGTTGCAAGGTGCATAAGTGATTGGTTCTAGATCATTTAAAGTGTCGGTTGAAACGTCAGGAGCAGATAGCTTTATCGAAGAGACGAGATCGGGCGAGAGGGGGTTGAAGTTGCGACGAGCAGCGTTCTGTGTGGAGTTTAGGTGACAGAGGAGTGGCGGAACAGGGGTTTACCGCGGGTCGAGGTGACGCGACCACGGTAAACGGTAGGTCGGCCGCGGCTGTAGAAGTCAGAGCCGCGGTGGAGGCTGTTCGAGGGACGATGTTCGAATCGTCTTGCTTTTCGTCTTTAGTGCTTCTAGCTTGTTCCATGGGGTCATTTGGCTTCTCTTCTAGCTCAGGATCATGGGCATCAAGTGTAGTATCATGCTCCTCATGATTTTTGGATATCTTTTCTACCTTCTCTTCCACTCATCAAGTGCATAAACAACTCGATCTAAGGTAGAATCAAGTTCTTCCGCCTTATCTTGGACTTTTCCTACTCCTTCCCATAGTTCTATAGTGTAGTCATAGACCTTGTTACTGTTCTCATTGATAGCATCGTCCATGTCTTCAAGTTTGTAGCCTAGGGTGCGTACGCCATTCTTAGCTTGGCGAATATCATAACTTTGCTTTGCTTGTTCTTCTTTAGCTGCTTACATCCTCTCTTTGAGTGTGGCAGCGTCTTTAAGGGTCTGCTCTTCAAGGGCTTTGACATGGTCAGCAAGATCATCAAACTTCTTGTTAAATTCGATGGAGATACCATCGATCTTCTTATGCAAGGCAGCTTCGGAGACGACTTGAGAGTCGAGATATTGGTTGATCACGGCTTCTAGTCATTATAATCGGAGGCTGACTTGGTAGCTCTCATCGTTTTTGTTCAAGATTTGATAAGGAAGAGGGTAATATCGCGGTCGAGAGTTGACCATTGGAGACGCAAAAGGCTCGTCTCGGTAATAGGGGACATCGCGGCGTCCTCGAGAAAAGTGGTTCAGGGTAGGGTTCCGATCCATGTAGAATGAATAATAGCAGGGGTGTGAATCGTGAGAGTGGTGAGCAGTGTATGGGTCATAGTACCCTTGCTCGTAGTAACGATCTCGCGCTAGAGGGAGATCCATGTTTCAGAGATCTGAAACGAAGAAAAACAAAAGAAATAATTTAAAGAAAAATGGTGTCTTAGAGTCGGTTTACTAACCTTAGAAGTTTGACATAACAAGAACGATTGCCTCCCCGGCAACGGCGCCAAAAAATTGATGCGTTGTGATTAGGGTTTAGGAATATCGAGCGGTTCTAGTTTTAAATTTATAAAACCCTAGACACCTGCAAGTGCACAGATGTACGTTGTAGTACTTAGGGTGTCGATCCACAGGGAGAGAACGCTTTTCTGCAGAAACTTTAGACAGAAAATTAGTAAATGTGTTTTTATAAGGGTTTTTGGTGTCACAAAAATTGTAAAGAATGTAATCAGGAAAAAGGAAAAATACTAAGTAAAATCGATGTAAGCTAATGATAAACGAATGTTGGGTTGACATGGATATCTAGGGGATGCTCGATTCATAACATGATACAAAGCTCTTAAAAACGATTCTAACAAACTTTGGAACTCGAAATCACGGATGTATGACTAGCCTACTGTCGTAGCACTAACCAACTAATCTCTATCGACTCGACCAGTAGCTTTTGTCTCTGGCCACGCAGCAGATCATGCAATATTATCAAGTTTTGTCTACGCTCATGATACTCTATAAGTAGCTTTCTTCTCCTATAGCAATTTTGCTATTCTGAAGCTATGTTCGATTAACAAATACAGCACTGTCGTGGGTTTATTACTCCTAAAATCAGTTGCTATTTCATGACGCTAACTTCATGCAGTATGAATAAACTTAGAAGAAAATAGATCTAGAAATTGGCTAAGTAAAACATGTAATCCTTATCGAACATTATATCCCCATCAATTTTCCCTTAAACCCAACGATAAAATTACTCAGCCATGGCTGAGCTTAACATGATAAAAAGATAAATAAAGCAGTAGAGAGATGAAGAAAAACTTCTCGCATTTTAGAACAAAGTCGTGAGAAGACTTCTCTACAAATCTCGAAAACGAAAGTAGAAGCTTAAAGTAAATATGCAAAAACTAAGAACAATAAAAGAAAACTACTAAGGGTTTAAGGCACTGTCGAATTAGGGTTCTAAAGACATGTATTTATAGTGCTTATGGTCTCTTGTCGCGTCACTTAGGGTTTCTCCGGAGAATAAATCGAACGGGAATCGAACGGGCTTGAAATTGGGCTTCCGGGACATTTTAGGTCGGCCGCGGGTCGATCTATCCCAGCCACGGTGGATGGTGTGTTCGCCGCGGGTCGAGCTGCTCCAGCCGTGGTCGGCAGTCTGTTTGCCGCGGGTCCGTGGCTTCTTGGCCTGCTTGACGGGACTTTTTGTTCTTCGCATATCTTTTGATTGAACTATTGGATCGTCCTCAAACCAAGTGCATTGGAAAGGTAAATGGTCCCTATTTAATGTCTGCAAATTTGGGCTGGATCAGACGGTGAAAATATCTTTATTTGATGTTGAACTTCTGATTAATTGACGCTGAGTCAAAAATCTGGTTTTTCTCCTATTTGCAATGCTTTTTCCTAAGTAACATGAAAAGAGTCTTGAAACTACAAATACACGAAAATCGTAATAAAAACACTTAAAACCAAATAAAACGCTTGTAAAAGCATAAGAAAACCATAGTGAAAATGGATAAAAACACGGTGTTATCATATACAAATTTGCTGAAAACGATGAGAATTTTTGAAAATTCATATGTTCTTCTTTATTGTTGATAATTGAACCAATTGATGGGTTTTGTTCATGAGATGGAGACATCTAAGAACCGTCTTAAGACATTTACCCAAGAAGGACATGTAGTTTGAGAGTTGAATGATTAACAAAGTGATTAGTGCCTTGAGAGAGGATTAGTCATAATTAGTGATCATAACCTAAGGATTAGCATTGTATGTATTGAGCATCATAGATTAGTCATTCAGTCACTCTAGTTCCATAACCTCATCCTTGGATTCGCCTTTTATTTGCACTTAATCTCGTTTAGTGTTGCTAGTTCTTGTTTCTTGTTTAATTTGGATCATTTAGGTTGCTAGAAACATTAAAACCACTTGTTGTTTAACTTAGGAAGTTTTATGCATTCTTGGTGATTGAGACATTAAACCCATTTTGATTGATCCTTAAATACCACAATGACATGATCAGTGAGATTTGAGTAATTGAAGTAGACCAAAAAATCCTATTATCAATTTGGCGACGTTGCCGGGGATCGAACCCGGGTCACCAGCGTGACAGGCGGGAATACTTACCACTATACTACAACGACATTGCCTACTTGGGTTTAGCGCCATTGCCAATTGGGTTTAGCTTTCAACATTAAGATTTTAGATCTTTTTGAGATTAAGCTTTCTTTTTATTTTGGTTACTAATCTCTTTCACCTTTTGTTGCTATCTCTCTATTCTAGGTGTATGCATACGCGTTCTAGAGGCAACGATAACCTAGTTGAGCCAATAGAAGATATCCATCTCTTGGAACGAGGACGTAAAGCAAGAAGAGAAAGGGGACGGGTTCAAGACGTTGCCGACTTGGGTATGGAAGACGTTGAAGATATTCCGATCGGTGACATACACGACAACGTGCAACAAGGCAATGGTGGCAATGGAAACTACCAAGCTCAAGGTGGCCAAGCCCAACGCAACCCACCACCACCTGCCCGGAAAATGAGAGCCCCTAACCATCCCCCTAGGGCTCAAAACGTGGTTGGTGCGGGTGATGCTGCCAACGCTCATCAAAACCGGCAAGGGATCCAAGCCCCTCCGGTGGAGAACAATAACTTTGAAGTGAAGGTGGGATTGATCAATATGGTTCAAAGTAACAAATTCCATGGCCTATCTATGGAGGACCCGTTGGATCATATTGATCAATTTGATAGGATATGCGGGCTAACAAAGATGAACGGTGTATCGGAAAACGGTTTCAAGCTAAGACTCTTCCCATTTTCCCTTGGAGATAAGACACATCAATGGGAGAAGAATCTTCCTCAAGGCTTAATCACGTCATGGGATGATTGCAAGCGAGCTTTCCTTGCTAAGTTCTTTTCACCGGCTCAAACCACCAAGTTGAGGAACAAAATCTCAAGCTTCATTCAACGATCTAATGAGTCTTTCAACGAAGCATGGGAAAGATTTCGAAGCTACACTTCTCAATACCCTCATCATGGCTTCTCAAATGCATTTCTCTTAAGTACTCTCTACTGTGGTGCGTTGTCCAAGATAAGAATGCTTCTAGACACGGCCTCCAATGGGAACTTCTTAGCCAAAGATGTTGATGAAGCCATGGAACTCGTAGAGAATCTCTTTCAAAGCGACGGAATGTATGGTGATGATTATGATCGTGCAACAAGAACGACTAGTGATTTTGATGAGCACAAGAGGTCTAAGGAGATGAAGATTCTCACCGAGAAGATGGACAAGCAAGCTTCTATTTGACAAGCTCCTTAGCGCTTCTAAAAAACCGGTTCACTTTGTTGGCGACTTTGAGGAAAACCAAGGTTACCAAGAGGAAGAAGGGGACGTGGGTACACAAGAAGAGATGAATTATGTGGGTAATCAAGGCTACCAAAGAGGCGGTTTCAACAACAACTACCGCAACCACCCAAATTTCTCTTACCGGAACCAAAACGTGGAGAATCCACAAGATCAAGTCTACCCTCAACAACAACAAAGCAATCAAGCTCCCCAACAAAAGCAATTTACTCAACAACAACAAGGTCAAGCTTCTAACTCACACCAACAAGGTTTTGTTCCCAAGAACACTTTCCAAGGGAACCAAAGTGAGTTCCAAACCAAGCAAGCCTTTGCTCCACCCGGTTTCATGCCATAAGCTCAAGGCAACACCTCCACGCCTCAAGATGTTGATATGAAGAACATTCTCCAACAAATTCTTCAAGGTCAAGCCAATGGAGCAATGAACATTAGTAAGAAGATGGCGGAAATCCACAACAAAGTGGATTGCTCCTACAATGATCTCACGTCTAAGTTTGAGACATTGAGCTCTAAAATCAAGCAACTTGAAGGCAAAGGTTTAGCTTCTTCTTCACGGACACAAGGTCAATTGCCGGGCAAGCCCGAGACTAATCCCAAGGAATATGTAAACGCCATCACACTTCGATGTGGCAAGGAACTTCCCCCTCGTGAAGCCCCTAAGTTGGGGGGGGGGGGAGACGCTTGAAACCGAAGAAGTTGTGATTAAGGATGGTCTTGAGGATATAAATGACAAGAAGAAAGAGGTTGCTACTCAAGAAAAAGGCCAAGGAGAAGCCTAAGAAGAAGGAAACTCCATTCGTTCCACCGCCTTACGTACCGAAGCTACCATTTCCGGGCCGCTTCAAGAAGTAATTTTTGGAAAAGTATAGGGCGGTATTCGATAGACAAATGGAAAAGGTTGAACTCACCATGCCCTTGGTTGATGCATTCCTACTTGTGCCACAATACGCTAAATTTCTTAAGGACGCCATCAAAGAGAGATCGAAGGATATGGAAAGCATGGTGGTGCTAACTCACGAATGTAGTGCCGTCATTCAAAAGAAGGTTATCCCAAAGAAGCTTGGTGACCCCGATAGTTTCACTCTGCCTTGTACTCTTGGACCACTCACCTTCAACAAATGTCTATGTGATCTTGGAGCAAGTCTTAGCTTGATGCCGCTCTCGGTTGCAAAGAGTCTTGGGTTTGTAGTACCGTAAAATACCGGATTGAAAACTTGTGATTAATAACAATGATTAAACGATACAACACGAAACGAATTATGGAAGACAACATTCGAGACATAGCTATTCCATGATAAAATGGATACACGGAGTCGGGATATGATCTCTTTCCTTAATTCAATAAATCCCCCGTAGTGATACGGAACTGTAGGATTTTTGAATCCCATGATACAACCGTGGCGAGACCGTTTCACACTCACTTGAAAGCGGAATCTACGAACTATATACTACGATATACTCTCGACGTAAAAACTTACGATTTAAAGACTAAGAAGGACACGAGGGAGAGAGATTGTTGTTCTTATTGAACAAGTTGTTGTTGGTGTCTTTTGAAATGAAGAGAAGAAGGCCGTTTATATAGGCGAGGAGGAGTACGTCGATGACGCACGCCATGACGCACCGAACACCGGTGGCACCGCAAGGTGGCGTTGATGACACATGCCATGACGCACCGCCGCGCAAGGTGGCGTTTGATGACGCATGCCATGACGTTTTATGCAGACCGGTAGCACCGTAAGTAGCGCGCAAGGTGGCACCGCAAGAGGCACGCAAGGTGGCACCGTAAGCATAGCGCAAGGTGGCACCGTAAGCATAGCGCAAGGTGGCACCGCAAGCATAGCGCAAGGTGGCACCGCAAGCATAGCGCAAGGTGACGCCGCAAGGTGTCGCGCAAAGAGAGTTTATACCGACATATGAGATAACAAGATTTGTTTTCCGTATCAGTGGTAAACCGATCTACGGGAAAATTTTGTTAGTTACACGGGATTAAATGTTCAGTTTTGAGACAAAACGTTTGTAAAAATTTGTCCCTGACAAAACGTTTGTAAAAATTTGTCCCAAAAAGAACTTTTTATTGGGCCGATGGCCCTGACCACGAGCCCACGAGCCCAGAGCTCGAGCTAGGCTAGGCGGTGGCGGCGCGCGTAGGGGTCCCCATCCTCTCTTTAACACACCAAGGGTGTTAGCCTTTTGAACAAAGACATTGATTCCTCCATATATATACATGTGTATTTTTCCCCATACTTTCAATGTGGGACAAATGTACATGCTTTTCATTTAGCCAACAAACATTTGATGGGCTAATTTCTTTTCACTTCCACTATTTTAATAAGCCCATTTGTCTTACTAAAACTGTTCCAACAATCCCCCACATGAATAGAAATAACTCTAAACATACGAAGACTTGATAGACTTGACAGACTATTCTGACTAGACGTAACTGACTAGACAGAAAACAGTCGAGAGTATAAACGAAAATTCACTGTATCTGAGATGGTAGCATTTTTTTCAGCCTTGAACCATTCATTGTTATAATTGTCGGGTTTACTTGGCCAGGAGGTGAACATGATGTCTTGAACCCCCTAGATTTTGATGTAAACCGAGAGAACAACTATAACACAGCTCCATTTCTCGTAGAACTTTGTTCTATATTGTGTTCATTTTGGCTTTGAACATGTCTGGTTAATCATGAGTGAACTTGGAAAATATAGCCTCAATATCATTTTCCTAGAAACGGCTCTATTTCACACTCATAAGGTGATTTGCCATTAGCCTGTAATTTTTAAGGGGTATCCTGTAATACTCTATTTTACAAAGCTTGGACTCAAATCATTAAAAGCTTACGCTTATCCTGAAAACACACAGGTAGCACTGTTTATCATCCTGAGAACTGGGAAGAGACAAAGTCTCACAGTGCTTTTAGGAGATTTAGTTGGACTTAGTTTTCCCTTTGAACCTACTTCTTGGGATCTCCAGTCCGTATGTGGGGTTACCGCCAAACCTCCTCTTATGTCATAGGCTTTAATCCCATTCCTCTTGATGATTTTACAACTTGATCTCGTGACAAACATTTAGTGAACGGATCTGCTAGGTTGTCTGTCGATTTGATGTAATCAATTGTGATTACACCACTTGAGATCAAATGTCTAATGGTTTTATGACGTCTTCTTATATGACGAGATTTACCATTATAAAGATTACTCTGTGCCCGAGCTATAGCCGATTGACTATCACAGTGTACTCGTAATGCTGGCACTGGTTTCTCCCACATTGGAATATCTTCCAAAAAATTCTGAAGCCATTCTGCTTCCTCTGCGGCTTTGTCTAGTGCTATAAACTCAGATTCCATGGTTGATCTGGCCAACAGAGTTTGTTTGGTAGATTTCCACGATACTGCTCCACCACCATGTTTGGAGTCAGAAATCCAGTTAGCGTCACTGTATCCTTCCAAAACTCCCGGTTCTTTACCGTAGTGTATGCCATAACTTTTAGTATGACGTACATAGTCCAATACTCTTGTTATGGCTTTCCAGTGTGTATGTCCTGGATTACTAGTGTAGCGACTCAGTACATTGACTGCGTGCGCTAAATCGGGTCTTGTACAATTGGTTAAGTACATTAGACTTCCGATTACTCTTGCATATTCCAGTTGTGACACTGCTTCACCTGTATTTTTTGTTAGGTGAAGTTGAGAGTCAACATGAGTTTTTGCTGTCTCATTTGAGTAGTCTTTAAACCGCTCAAGGATCTTTTCAGCATAATGTTTTTGGGATAGAATGATTCCTTCAGAATTTCTAGTGATCTTAATCCCTAGAATGACATTAGTCCCATATCTTTCATATCAAACTTACTGCTTAGCATGTTTTTCGTTCGATTGATCATGTCTTTATTGCTACCAATAATTAACATATCATCAACGTACAAACATAGCAAAATATATCCGTGAGGAGTAATTTTGATGTATATGCATTTATCACATTCATTTATACTGAAACCATCTAACATCATTACGTTGTCAAATTTTTCATGCCATTGTTTTGGAGCTTGCTTGAGTCCATACAACGACTTTACAAGTCGACATACTTTGTGTTCTTGTCCCGGGACAACACACCCTTCAGGTTGTTTCATATAAATCTCCTCTTCTAAATCACCATTTAGAAAGGCAGTTTTCACATCCATTTGATGGATTTCTAGGTTTCTTAAAGCTGCTAAACTAATCAGCATTCGAATTGAAGTTATTCTCGTTACCGGAGAATAGGTGTCAAAGAAATCTAGGCCTTCTTTTTGCCGGAAACCTTGCACCACAAGCCTAGCCTTGTACTTATCGATTGAGCCATCGGTTTTTAATTTTGTTTTGAAAATCCATTTACACCCTAGTGATTTAAACCCTTGTGGTAAATCGGTTATCTCCCATGTATGGTTTTGCATAATGGAGTCGATTTCACTATTAACGGCTTCCTTCCAAAAAGGTGCGTCTGGTGTAGACATGGCTTCAGTGAAACTTAGAGTTTCATTCTCTAAAAGAAAGACCATTAAGAAATCTTCACCATAAGATTTTTTCTTACGAGCTCTTTTGCTACGTCTAGGTTCATCTGAAACTTCTTCTGCATCATCTAAAAATGTGCCAGAAGTGCTTGCTTCAGTTACAGAGGTAATTGCAACTTTCTCTTCACGAGTTCGTTTCAGATTTTTATCTTTACATGGAAACACATGTTCAAAGAAAGAAGCATTCCTTGATTCCATGGTTGTATTAACATAGATGTTCGGTATGTCTGATTTATGAACCAGAAACCGATAAGCACTACTGTTGTGTGTGTATCCGATGAAAATACAATCCACTGTCTTAGGTCCAATTGTGACCTTTTTAGGAAGTGGTACTGCAACTTTTGCGAGACACCCCCACACTTTCAGGTATTTGTACGAAGGTACAACACCTTTCCAAAGTTCATATGGTGTTTTACCAGTGACTTTGTGCGGTATTTTGTTGAGGATATCATTGGTGGTAAGCAACGCTTCCCCCCACATGTTCTGGGGTAACCTAGATTCCTGTAACATTGCATTCATCATCTCTTTAAGAGTTCGGTTTTTTCGTTCCGCAACTCCGTTAGATTCAGGTGAATAGGGAGCGGTCGTTTGATGGATAATTCCATGTTCTTTACATAATGCATTAAATGGTCCATCATATTCGCCTCCTCTATCACTTCGAACTACTTTAATAGTTCTATCGAGTTGGTTTTCAACCTCGATTTTATATTCCTTGAATTTTTCCAAGGCTTCATCTTTGCTTCGTAGCAAATAGATGTAACAATATTTTGTACTATCATCTATGAAAGTCACAAAATATTTTTTACCGCCTCGAGTTTGAACAAATTTTAAATCACACAAATCTGTATGAATGAAACCGAGAGGTTCAGTTGTTCTCTCTACACGAGAGGATGGAGTTTTTGTGAGTTTTGCCTGTACGCATACTTCACATTTCTCTTTACTTGTTTTGTAAGTCGGGATTAGGTTTAAGTTCATTAGTCTTTTTATCGACTTAGAATTAACGTGTCCTAACCGTTCATGCCAAATGTTAAATGACTCAAGCAAATAAGCAACTGGATCTTTCTTATTGATGGAAATGTTTGAAACAGACTCAACAACAGAAGTTACATCATTAGAAGTCGATGCTTCATTATTACGAATGACTGTCATAACACACATTTTGATCAGGCCATTCTTCACATACCCTTTGCCTAGGTACACCCCATACTTCTTCAGAACCAGCTTGTCTGAGTCGAAGTAGACAGCAAATCCGGCCTTGCTCATCAGAGTACCGGAGATCAGATTCTTTCTCATGTCTGGGACATGCTTCACGTTTTGAAGGATGACTTCCTTTCCCGAAGTCAGCTTTAACACCACTTTCCCACGACCAGCAATCTTGGAAAATGCAGAGTTCCCCATAAAAAGCTGCTCCTCAGACTTGCTCTTCTGATACGTGCTAAACATGCGCATATCAGTGCATATGTGGGTTGTGGCACCTGTGTCGTACCACCACTCCAGAGAACAAGGTTGAATCCATGCTTGAACAGCTTCTTGAGGGACATCAGAAGATGACAGCAGACTTTAATGGGAAGATGGATGCTATGTACACGGATCTGAATGGGAAAATCAAAGCTCTTAGCATTCATCAGAAGAGGCTGGAAACTCAGGTAGCTCAGACTGCAGCAGCTGTCAAGGGAAAGATGGTTCATGCACAGAATGAACACGTCAATGCAATCACCTTAAGAAGTGATGAAGAGGTCGATCCAGGAGTGAAAATTGGCCTAACTGCAGAGAATCTCGTCGATCTTGCTGAAGATGACGACGATGAGGCTCCCGAAATCGCCCCAGTATCGATCGATACCACCCGGCATCGGTCGATACCCGTCCAAGGATCTGCCAAGGACGTTTCAAATCCACGAGTATCGATCGACACCCCCTAGTGTCGACCGATACAGAGACGACAGAGAAGCTTGGTATCGATCGACACCAACCTGGTGTCGGTCGACACCCCTCGTAGACTGACCCAGAAATTGCGAAGAAGCCGCAGATTGTCGAGGAAAGGGTTTACAAGCCTAAGGTACCATACCCTCGACCACCTAGACATCTCATGAACCCTATTACTGCAGAGAAGTTGCTCGCTTTTGAGAAGATGGTCAAGAGGTTCCCCACACTATATCTTTTGAATAAGCTTTTGAAAACCGTCCTTTGGAGTATTACTTCCAAAATTGCAGAGAAACTGAGGAAGAAATCAAGGCACTCTTCATCAAGGCAAGAAGCACACCACCACCGATGAAACAGCTGATTAAGAGGGAAGACCCAGGAATATTCTCAGTTCCATGCTCTATCTCTGGAGTTGAATTCAAAGAGTCTATCGTTGACTCGGGGGCTAGCGTCAATGTCATGTCAAGGGCAATTGCAGAAAGATTGGAAGCTGGTATTCGATCTCCCAAGACATCTCTCACATTCGCGAACTGTTCCACCTCACTTCCATACGGTACAATCCCTGATTTGATGGTTAAAGTAGGAGATTGTCTGGTTCCTACTGATTTTCAGGTTGTGGAGATGAGTGCAAAATCTAGTACGCAATTGATTCTTGGAAGACCGTTTATGGCTACGGTTGGTGCCATTATGGACACACCCAGCAAGAGAATCTCGTTCTCATACATTGACAAGGGGGTGTACTATAAAGCCATTCCTACTAGAGGAGCTACCACGCATGTCTCTTGCATCGCTGTTGTCACAGGAGGGACGTTGGTAGCTGATCCTTTGGAAGAACCTCCTGACGTGCCAACTGTCATGGACATTCTAGATAGTCCTTCTGTCATCACCAAGAAAGACGTCAAAACAGCTAAGGCAAAGAAGAAGGTAAAGAGCAAAGGAGTAAAAGGTGTTCCCTCTATGACTTTAATCCCTCAGAAGTGTGATGGGGACTCGATTGAGTACAAGGTGAAGTGCAAAGGAACCTCAAAACCATTCTCCAAGGCTAGAGTCATTCTTACTCTGGAGCTGAAAGAGAAAGGAAAAGAGGTTATAAAGAGCATGTTGAGTATAACTCTGAGTCTGCAAGTGTCTAGTTGTAGAACTTGCATGGGAGTGAGTTCTCAACCTCGCTCTGACTAATCACCTGAGCAAAGTCAAGCTCGTGACGTTAAATAAGCGCTTGGTGGGAGGCAACCCACTGGTAAGTTTGTACATAAGTTTTTTCTATTATTTTTGTTTTTGTTTTTGGTTTTGTGTCTTGTGTTTCACGTGCAACAGATTCAGAAGAGCAGTATCGATCGACACCCACCTGGTATCGATCGACACCATCCACACGACAAAGAAGCTGGGTATTTCTTAAGGGACCGTGAGCAACAGATCGATCGATGTCAAAATTGCATCGACCAATATCCCTTGTATCGATCGATACCAGCATGGTATCAGTCGATACCCGTCACCAAGTACGCCTCCTTCACTTTTCACCAATCCACTCAGCTATTCTGATTTCTTTTACCAACTTTAGGCTAAATAACACTGGGGACATTGTTGTTTAAGTCTGGGGGAGGTAGTTGCTGGCAACGTGATTGTTTTTTTTAGAGTCAGTCGTTTTGTGTCAAATTTGTTTTATTGAGTCAAAATTTTGTTGGAGATTATGATCGTGTTCTTGAATCTTTTGTTCTGACTTTGCTTCTAAGTGACCACTGTTACAGAATCAGTTACAGATCGACTAATGAAAAATCCAAAGGCTGACCAGTTAACTAGAAGACACACATGTTTCCAACAGAGTTCTTTTAAAGCCTGAGCCAAATTTCTGCACTTCATCGACGTGGTTAGTATTCATAGAGCTTGATTCCTCATTCATATCTGACAAAGGAACCCATGTGTTTAAAAGTAATAGTATCTCTCTCCCCTTCTGTTAATTAATAAATAAGTGCATGAAAATATGAGATGATTTTCTCCTAAGTAGAGGGTTAGGAATGTTTACAGCGATCCCATTATTCTACTTGGTGAGGAATGATCACACAAAGGTTGGAAGCGAGGCTAGGATTTTCCTATGATGCCATTATTCGCCTACACCCTTTGATACATTGAGTGGGAAGAACCGAGGATTCGGTGGCAAACACCATCAATACTCGCGTCTCATACCTTAATGTGTATATGCGGATCTGAAAAAAAAATAAAAAAGAGAATATGATAAGAAATAAGTCTGGGGGAGAGGAAAAGTGATACAAAAAGTGTAAAATTGGGTGGTTCCTTGTCATGATATTGTATGGGAAAGAATCTATAAGGTTCTTGGTATTAATCACAGCGATGAAACTAGCGATGATGGGTTTAATTGAATGAAGCTGCGAAATAATGTGTGTAGTCTGGGGAAGCTGCGAATGCCTAAGGAGAAGTACATGGTGGTTAATCTTGGAACTAGTTAGGTGACATTTGGGTGCTTGGGAAAAGGGTCATTGCAATGTTTCATGAACAGGTGAGTCTCCGTGTTTTCAAACCTTTTTCTCTGGTTTAGTCTTCTATTTGCTTGAGGGCAAGCAAAGGCTAAGTCTGGGGAAGTTGATATATCATGGTTTTTACCCCTTTTTAGCCATGATATAAGTTCGTTTTATAGAGTCTTTCTACTATTTTGTAGTGTTTTAGAGTCTTTTACAGGTTTTAACACGTTTGGAGCATAATTGGAGATATTGGAGCTTTCTAGAGCATTTTAGAGCAAAACAGAAGTTCGTGTAGCTGAGTACCCAATTTGAAGTCTCAGTATCGATCGACACTGACTAGTATCGGTCGATACTCACTGCAGCAGACACGAGTCGCGACTTTTATGAAGAGTTGAAGAATTGCAAAATTGCCCAGAAGACTTTATTATTTACAATTTAGCCCAAAATGTGTTTTAGGAGTTTAAGTTAGGTTTTTAAGCCACTTTGGCGAGGACGCTTGATTACGCTTTATTTTACTTAGGTTTTATGTGAGAGAGATTTTGAGGGAGACAAGTCTGAGACTCTGTTCGTCCGAGAGAAGATTTCGAACCCTCTTGTTACTCTACTTTTTATTATTTATCTGAGTATTATTTCAGTCATGTTTATTGTTTCAATTACCATGTCTGAGTAGTTCTCTTGTTAGGTTCAGGGTTCTCATAAGGGTTTTCTCTGAATGTTAGGTTAATTGATTGATTAGGATTCACCATATGAATTAGTTCTTCGCCTTAGGTTGTTCTCAAAGCTAATTCTAGACTGATCACATAGAACTTAGATCTTAGGATAATTGGTTAGGCACGAGAGTGCGATTAATTACCTGATAGAACTTAGGGTGAGCAAAATAACTATTCGCAAAGAGATTTGTTTAGTTGTTTTGTGAATAAATCAAACATGAACTAAAAGCTGGTTTAGACTTTAGGATTCGCAAAGAGATTTGGAATTCTAGGATTTAGACTTAGATAGTTTTCGCAACGAGAGTTGGTTAGCTATACTTTAGTGATTTGAGTTCAAGAACCGCGCTAAATCTGAATCATGTTAGTTAGTTTATCTACATTCATTGAATTCCTGAGAAATACCATGAGTCTATCTTCTTTCCAATTGACTTACAACTTGTTTAATCTACGCACTCGCATCTAATTACATTGTTTGGTTTAGATTAATTCGAGTCTATATAATCTATTGTGACTTTCTTGAGTTCATGTGTTCGACCCCTACATATACTACAATAACTGTTTTAGTACTTATAAGGTATTAATTTGAGCATATCACATAACCCGCATTTTAAAACTTTCCGCCCTGCGAAACCCGTTTTTTTGCAATTGAAATTGTTTTGAGCCACCCGCTCGCGGGGTTTAAACGGGGTGGGACATGCGGGTTATGAACCAAATTGACATGTATCCACTTCAATTATGCTTTATTCCGGTATTGTTGTAAATCGGTTCTCTATTTGGTTAAGTTTGTTAGTTGGTACTAGCCCTGGGCATAATATCCAGATCCAAAAAACCATACCCGAAAAACCGAAAAAAATCGGGTTCAGTTCGGGTTCGGATCTATGAAAATAATCGAATGGATCTTTAGTGTGAGTAACTTCGGATATCGGTTCGGTTCGGTTAATACCCGAAAATCCAAAGTACAATCGAACTAACCAAACATATAATATTTCGGTTATACTTCGGATCAGTTTTTTCGGTTTTTTCATATATTTTCGGTTTTTTGGTTGTATTCGTTTGCAATATAACCAAATAATCTGAATCCGAAATTTTTCATAAATCCGAAGTTTTCATAAAACCAAAAATTTTCATAAATCCGAAGTTCGGTTTTTTCAATTTTTTCCGATTTTTTCGGATATTTTTTTGTTGTATTCGGTTGCAATATAACTGAATCATCCGAATAATCTGAATCCGAATTTTTTCGGATTAATCTCGGATCTTGATTTCAATATCCAAACCAATCCGAATCCGATTAAAACCGAATCGAACTGAACTGATCCAAAAAATACAAAATATCTGAATGGATACTAAACCGATTAACCGAAAATCCAAAACATCTTATCGGTTCGGGTTTGGATATCTGAATGTCCGGGCTAATTGGTACGATTGTAAGGTCTTCTCTGGGGCCTTTTCTGTCTCTTTTTATTTCTCTCTCATCTTCTTCTACGGATTTCAGGCTCAAAAGGTGATTCTCTCTTCTCTTCTATCATTCTGGACTGATCTTCCCCTTATCTGAGATTCCCGGTTAGTCTTTGGTTTTGGGATTCATCATCACATATTTACGGTTTCAATTTCTCTCTTACGTTCACCTTGCGTTTTCTGTGATATAATTTTTTTTTTGTTTTGTCCTTAATTCGAATTCCTTTTCGTATTGCCTGGTTGGGTGGGGTTTCTTTGAAATTGGGGGGTTTTCCCTTTGATTTTCCATATCTTGACTTCTCTTGCTGCTGGTTTGGTTTGGATTTGAATTTTGGAGTCTAATCTTCTCATCGATGGATCTGGGTTTGAAATCGAGGTCATAGTTTCTTCGATTTTGAGCAAATAGCATCTCTGGTAGTTCATGTCCATGGGTATTATTTCACGGTCGGTGGCATTAGCATAGGTTCTTCGAACAAGTTTTCATCTCTCTGTTTGCTTTACTGTGTGAGCCAATATCGAGTGAGGGTTTAGCCTTGAATCATTAAAAAAACGTATCTTGTGACCAATTTCCAAGAACTAGCTCCTGCCGTTTTCCTTGTTCTGCAGTGTGCTTCTGCTTTAGTTTCTAGTTTGTTCTCTTTGCGAAAAGTAATCTTCTAGCTTCAATGCAGGAGATTGTTTTTAAACCTAATACTGGTTCCTCGGCTGGTAAATGTAAGTATCTGGTTTGTTAATCCCATGGAAATATCAGTCCCGGTGCGGAAAACCGTTGTGCTCGAACCATTTATCAAGTAACTCTCTATACCATATAACTCTTTGTTTTGGTCCAGAATTTTCATGTATATGATCAAACAGTGCCATTATCGATTTGTTTTTGGGTTTCCTATGTTAATTTTCAGGCTAGTGAGGCTTGTAGCAAGGGTTTTCTATGATAATTATACTACGGTAAGCGATAATCAGCAGAAATCTGCAAGAAGTGACAGCAGAGGGACTGCCGTCGTGGTGCTGGATGCGCTTACGAGGTTTGTATGCATCTCTTCGATTTCTACCCCCAAAAGTCTATTAGGTGAATTTTGATAAGATCTGAAGTTGTCACAATAGTTTCCAGACAATTTTTTGTGAGTCCACTGCGTTATTAGGTTTGTTGAATAAATGGCTCATATCTCCCTGTGACCTGGGGTTAGAGGAGAATGGTAGACTAACTCGCGGAACTTGATTATGGGCTGTTTCAGGTTGATATTGCTTAGATTGGTTACTTAAACCCGCTATGTTTTCACTGACTTTCATTTCTTGTATTTCTTTTGTTCTATGTCTGCTAGGCGGCAATGGGTTAGAGAAGAAGACTTGGCAAAAGACTTGAGGTCGAACACCAAGCAACTCCGAAAAATATTAAGATATTTTGAAGAACAAAAATTGGTCATGCGTGTCCACAGGAAAGAGGTGTGTGCAGAAACTATGCTCTTTCAGATTGATATATAGCACTTATTGCACAATATTGTTCTTGCTAAGCCTATAACTCAACAACTCTTATAGTCTTATGATAAATAGCATATTGTCATAAAATATCTAGAGTATAAAGATGGTTGAAGAACATGAGTGTGAGAGAATGATAGGTTGGGTACTTTTTTTCCCAAGTGTTGCGTTCTTCTATTTTCCTGATTGATGCTCATTCATTCCTGTAAATCTTTTTTTTTTCTTTTTCCCTTTTGCAACGTGTGGTTGTATTTTTCACCACGTTTTCTACATTTCTCTATTTGATTGTTTCCTTCTCTTTGATCCTGTAACACTTCTTTCCTCACACTGCTGTTTTATTGATTCTCGATCTTTTCAATAGAATGCAAAGCGTGCGAAGATGTATAGTGCTGCAGTGGCTGCTACAACTGATGGCCGAGCAGAGGACAAAATTAATTTCCACACGCACTCGTATTGCTGTCTTGATTATCAACAGGTATGCTTCATATCCCTAGTAGTTTTTTTTTGTTTTCGGTTTGCTGTTTTACCTTATTTAAAAAAAAACAATTATATGAAATTATATAGCACTTCTTCTCTCTTACAGATATATGATATTGTTCGTTGTAAGCTGGACCGGATTAAAAAAAACTCAAAGATGAACTAGAAGATAAGAATACTGTTCAGGAATATGGCTGTCCTAACTGCCAAAGGAAGTAAAGTCCACTACTCTTTATGTTATAAAATCTTTACATTGACGAGTTGTATTATGCTCACTAAACCTGAATAGTTTCTCATTTCTGGTATAGATATAATGCACTGGATTCCCTGAGATTAATTTCTATGGAAGACGATTCTTTTCATTGTGAAAATTGCAATGGTGAACTTGTTGTGGAATGTAACAAGCTAACGTCCGAAGAAGTAGTAGATGGAGGTGACAATGCAAAGAGACTGGCAGCGGGAAAAATTCAAAGTCTTACTTGAGAATGCGGAGGTCTGTGTATACTGTTTTAGTGGCTCAGTACAATGAAAATTTGATAAAACAGAAATTGATTTGCCTTCACTGAAGCTGTGCATCGTTCCATATTCATGATGATATCAGAACGATCTATGATCTTGGTTTAGTTATCTATATGAGATCCGTTATTAAATGTCTAATGCTTGAGATTACAAAACAAAACAAAAAAGTATGTGGCTGTATTTAAATGTCTCCTTGGTGGTTGGTATTATATTTTCGCAACAAGTAATTTGTGGCTTATGTTCAAATACTTTGATTCATGCGTAATTATTATTTTTGGTTAAAGAATGGATATCCGCACTTTAGTCATGCTGATATATTAGCTCATTCTCGGCATCATCTCATTTACTTCTAAGTTGATGAGTTAGGAAAAAATTGTCTCTGTTGTGTCATTTTATGCCTTGCTGTTTTTAGTGATTAGTTTTGCTTGATTGGTGTTTTCTGTATTCTGGCATTAGTTATGTAGTTTGTGCGTTGACACAATTGTGAAGTGCAGGTTCGACTGGACCTCTGATGGATCAAATAAATAGAGTAAAAGACCTACCGTTTCCTGGCGTTGAATCTCTACATGCATGGGAGGCTCGTGCAGCTATGGCTGCCCGTGCAAACGGTGATCTTTGCCCTAATGATCCTTTGAGGTCACAGGGTGGGTATGGTTCAACACCGATGCCCTTTCTCGGAGAGACAAAGGTGCTCATTAGTTACACTTCTCAATGTATATAGAAATTCTATGTTATTATGGAAAATGAGGTGATGGCAGGCTCCTGTGGCAGGTCAGTTTGATTTTACTATTACTTCATTTCCAATTCGTTAAAACTAGTCGATCACATTACTTAGGTAGAAGGAACGTTGTTTAGTTTTTCCAAGTTTGAAACCGAAACAGAGCTTTCTTTGAGTATGCAGATCATCAACAAGAAGATACTTGTTAAGACATGCATATAGTTTTAACTATATTAGTGGGCCATAAATGATAAAGAGAGAGCTTATCTCATGAGATATACGGATTATGTGATGCTCATCTTGGTTACTTTTCATGTAACTTAATTTGCAGCAAATGGAGACTACAAGGTGGACTTGAATGTGGAAGCAGATGAAGAAGAAGAAGAAGAAGACGACGTCGAGTGGGAAGAAGGCTGAAAGCAAATGGATCAACCATTAATCATAGACCTCGTACTCGGCTCCGTTGTGGTCTTGGAGCCCTTCTTCTTACTCTTCTGAAAAGCATTCTGAGCCGCCAACATCGGATCCGAGCTCTTCATCCTCTGCTCCGTCGTCGTTTGGGTTTTCAAGCTTTTTCTGATTCTGATGGTTTTCGCAGCGTTTGTTTTGGTTTTTGTATTCCTCTCACACCCAAAAAGCTAGCGTCCTTAAACTACAGGTGACGTCCTTGTTTATTTCGAAACTCTCTAGCTGCTCTCATCAAGAGTTGTCTTCTGGGACTTTAGCCTTTGAACTGTGTTTGACTGTTTGTTTGGTAGACCGATGAATAATTGGAATAACCAGAATGATCTAATAGGAGAAGCTGAAAAAAGTTTTGGGATAATTGGCAAAATACAATATTTAGGTTTTTGAATTAGTAAAATACATTTTTTTAAATTTTTTTGAAAACTACAGTTTTGGTATATGTAAAAACTTTTTTAACCAAAGTTAATTAGAAATTACATTATTTTAATAAATGAAAATAAAATTCGAATTTATTAATATTATGATTATTTTTATGTTTGAGATAAAGATATATTATTATTTAATATCTTAAATTTTATAACTGGATAAATCTTTAAAATATTTTAAAATTATCTTTACAAAAAAATAGTTTTATTAGTGTTATATAAACATGATACGTAAATCAACAATTCAATTTTCTAATAAAAAACAACTTTGGTGAAGCCATACTGTAAATATACAAAACAAAATTTAGGAAACTGATTTAGGAAAAAAGTTCAAAACAAAATGAGGCGTACCTGTTGAAGATCTGTAAATATATTTTTATTTTTTAATAAAATTTATGATTTATATTGATGGTGTTGTAGGGAACTGTTTCTGAGGTATGAGACAATGCACATGTATGTATGTACATTTTTATGTTGTCTTCATGAATTAGGGATGTCATTACAGTTTTAAGTTCTGTATCCTTTCAAGTTCAAACTCATTCAGACTATCTTGGATTAGAATCAATTTGATGGTTAGTTTCGGTCGGCTATGCAACATCTCTAAGGCTAGTTGGGCATGTTTTTTTTTCTGGAATTACTGAAATTTGAAGAATTGTTTGGTGTTTGTGTGTTCTAAAAAAACATTGAGTTATAGCTCTAAATTTGAGAGGATTATAAGACTCAGTTTTCGAGTTTAGAGTATAAAGAGCTGTTTGGTTTGGACTTTGAGAAGGCCAAATTGTGTCTTGCCTATAAAAAAAAAAACTTTGAATCCAAGATAATGTAAAGAGCTGTTTTAGTTCAGCAAAGGTAGTATTGTTGATACCAATGGGAGAAAACGAGCGGTAGGCATGATCCTCAGCACAAAGTTCACAAGAGTCACTGCATATATTATAGGTTGTGTTTGCAGAGAAGCTATTTGTTCTTCTTTGGGTTTGTGTTTGCAGAGAAGCTATTTGTTCTTCTTTGGGTTTCTTGTTATTGAGAGAAAGGAAAACTATTAGGCTATGACTGATTCGAATGTTGTATTTTCTTGCAAAGATGCATAACTTAACATTTTTGCTTTGTGTCATTGCCTGATTTCCTGACAGATTCTTAGGACATTCTTGCACATTCTGATACACTTCATCGACATGGCAGACACTCTCGACGAAAAGGGATTATCTAGGAGGACCGCAAGCTGCACGAGCAGTTGTTAAATGGACACAGCATCATGTGGACAGTGACCGGAAGCATTGGACTGGTACTGATTAGTTATTATCAAAACCTTAAAGCATGAAACTTTTATTGATCTTTAGAGTTAATTAGTTCTGCTGAAACATAATTCTAATGTAAAAATCTCAAAATGATTTCAGAATATTGTTTGTATGATATCAGTATTTCTTCCCTTGAGCCAGGTTCACTCTAATCGCCCGACCTTCCAGCCCAAATCCATCAAGCGATTCAAGTGCAGTTTCCATTTCCGATTTGGAAGAGTAACATACAAAGCCATAACCCCGTGATTTGGAAGAGTAACATACAAAGCCATAACCCCGTCATACACAACTCTAGCCCCAACCACATCTCCACACTCTCGAAACGCTCCAGCTAATGACTCAGAAGTGACTGTCCACGACAAGTTACCAACAAACAGCTTGTACTCTGTCTCTGGATACATAGGCTCTTTGTTAGGTTTTGGTTTATCTGCAAAGTTCACCTTCAAAGCCCGACCAAGATACTCCGGAGAGAAAAAAAAAAAAAAACAATCCAAACAAAAAAGTGATTTCTGATTTCTTTTGTAAAGCTTCAAACTTTAACTCACACTTACAGTTCCATCGAGGTTTTCGATAATGATGTTGCAATCTTTGACATTGCTCATGGTTACAAAAGCGAATCCACGACTCTGTTCTGTGTCTCTGTTGTAAAGAACTTCGACGAGCTCAGGATTAGCGAAATCTTGGATGATTTGAGCGAGAGTTGCACTGTCTACATTGTAAGGGAAGTTCCCAAAGTAGAGCTTAGTGTTAATGGTGGCAGGAGGATCAAGATCAACCGTTTTCCCATTTTCCTCTCCCAATTTCACGGTGATGGTCTCCGGCAGGACCTTCAATCGCCGAGAGCCGTCACGTGAGGAGATGAAGAGAGGTTTTGGAGGTGAAAATTGGAAGCTGAAGAGTGTTTGGTTAGATGAGCTGTTGCAGCAAAGAAGGAGATTTCGTTGATGATGGAGTTTGAAGCAGGGAAGTGTTACTGTTGAAAGGGCCATTTCTCTCAGGACAGAGAGACACAGAAAGAGAGAGACAGAGATTGGCTTATGACAAGAGACGATTCTACCCACAGAAGAGTTTGGATAAGGCCAAAAGAGTGATTGGCCTATCATAACATCTATAGAAGAACCATATGGTTCTACGATCTACTGCTTGGTAATTACTAATTTGATAAGGGGTTATTTCGGTTTAGTTTAGCTTGTTCGGTTTGACATTTAATATTTCCGGTTATAAGTGGAATTTTCAATTTTTTATTTGTTCGGATTGGGATTCCTACGTTTTGTTTTGTTTTGTCCTATAAAAATAGAAAGCTTTTATGGATTATTTACGATCAGTCTTGGAAACAGAGTATAACCCCCTAATCCAAAAAGCTTAATTGAAACAGAGAAACAAGAGATAGATGGATAAAAAGCCATCGAAATCCTAATAAATATGGTGTTCTGTTCGATACAAACTTGTATCATACAAAAAAAAGGGAAATAAAAACAGAAGCAAATGACAAAAGTAAAGCTTAGAAATTAAAATGATCAACAAGAAAGTCGAGGGAGCGGGTTTAGCCAGCGTGGTAGCACATACTATGAAAAGTAGAAACTGTAGTACCACCGCATATGGGATTGGAATAAGCTCAATAGATGGAGTCCATATCCTCCTTGCAACCGCTAAGTCTAAAACTGCTTCGTAACATCTTTTTTTCTTCAGCTCCTCTCTAAAATATATGGTGGCACTTGTTTTCTCTGTCGCTTAAGTAATTAGCCGGCTTGTTTTCTATCTCACTTAAGTAATTAGCCACAAGGTAAAATCCATCTTCTTCAATTTCTTTGTTAGCGAGAGCTATACCATCCACGTCATCTACGGCTTCAACATCCTCTTCTCCACCTCCCCCTCCTCCACCTCCTCCACCGTCCCCTCCTCCACCACCCCCAATGATATTAGTAACTCCAGAAACTAATGATATTCGTAAACTCAACCTCTATACCCAATTCATGGAGAAATATTAGTGAAAAGAAAACAGAGGTTTAGTACCTTGTCTTCTTGAAGAAGAAAACAGAGCCGCCGTTAAAACGCGAAGAAGCGGAGAAAAAATAATTTTCTCGAGAAAGAATAAGAAAGAATCTCTGCAGAGTATCGAAAATTTTGATTATATATATACTAGTTGGTGACCGCGTTTCGCATGCAATTTTGTATTATTGTTTACTAACGTGGTTATAAGAAAATTCAACATTGACAAAACTATCACCGCTAAGTCACATTCACATAAAGCACGATAGAGCTAATCATCTAACGCTCTTTAGAAAATAACTCATACTTGTATGGGTTAGATGTCCATTCATTTGACATTATATGTTTTTTGAAGCGTTTGACCTTTTTTCAATAGGTCCTCATTCCTCTATCTCATTTTAATTTCACCAACACGACATATTAAAATATAAACCACATTTTAGCTTGGTTTAAACCTAACATCTATTTTCTTTCTCTCGCTTCTCGTTTCTCCGGTTAGTTAAGTGGTCTTGTATATGATTTGAGTGTTAGATAATATTTTAAAAGATTTTCCCCTTTTGTTGTCTATAAGATTATACTGAACATGTTATATTTCCAGGATAGCGCAACACCTCTCGTAACAACAATTTTCACACATCCATAAACAGCTCGTGGTCATTATCCTAGCTTTAGAAAGCTTTTGTAAGCATTCCTTAATAATCATTATGTTGGCATGCATGAATGCTTATTTTCGAACATTGATATTTGTAATTTTGTTTGTCTTTTCAAATTTGAATTACTCATCCATGAGTTTGTCGAAATCCTACAAATTTTAATTTTTTTAAAGAGCATATCCCATTTAGAATTAACCGTATTAAAGATCTTGAAATTTTGTACTGAACAACAATTAATTAGTAATTCTTTTTTATTTCTATTTGATTAATATTCAGTTTTTTTTATTTAATTGTTGCCCGTTTTGGCTTAACGACACTGTTGATGAAAGGGTTAAATCATAAAGGAAACTTACTTGAGGGGTTTCTACATTACAAATATAGTTGAGGGTTTCTACCCGATCCATCTTTAGTTGAGGGGTTTTTTCATTAAAAACTCTTGTTTCTTTATAAAATTTGTGTCATTTAAGCATGTATGTGTGTCGTTTTTTTACAAAAACAAAACGTTGATTTAACGACACTGTTGACGGAGGGGTTAAATCATTAAATAAACTTACTTGAGGGTGTTCTACATTACAAATATAGTTGAGGGGTCTCTATCTGATTCATCTTTAGTTGAGAGTAGGGTTGGGCACTTATCAGATACCCTACATTTTAATCGTACACGGATCCGGATCCGTCGGATCCAAAAAATTATTATCCGGATCCGGATCCGCCAATACCTGTGGATACCCGGATCAGATCCACTCAAAATAGCTAAAAACAATTAAAATAATATTATTTAATTTTAAAAATAATAAATTAGCTAAAATATCAAATAAAAAATAAGAAAATAATTAATTTTGGTGATATTTTAAATTTTAAAAAAATAATATATATATATATATATTAAGAAAATTATATATGAAAGTGGATCCAGATCGGTATCCTGATCATTTAATTTTAATTGTCCGGATCCAGATCCGGGGACCTCATATATCCTACTTTTTGGATCGGATCACGGATATTTTGTCCACCCCTAAAAAATAACCGTTTATAAATGATTGTTTCATATTTGGTTTGGTTTGATGCAAATTCCGATACTTTTTGGTTTATTTGATTTTCTTCTTTTGACATAATTAAGTAGAATAAAGAGAAAAACCAATTTAATTCAGTTTGATTTCGATTCAAAGAAAATATTTACAAGTTTTTTAAAAGTCTACTGTTTTTCGGTATAAGAAAATAACACAGTAGTCCAAAATAAATTTGGTTATTTAATTTTTTAAAAATAGGTTTCTCATAAATGCTTGAAAGGATGTGTTACCTACCGATGATCATTCCAACTCAATGCAATTCTTACAACCATTTATACTTCACAGACATCTAAATCAAATGTTTTTGGATTCATTTAACAAATTTCTTTGAATTTTATCCTCTTGCTACAGTTTTATTCCATGAACTTGTCTAAACATAATAAGTTGTATTGTTACAAAAAAAAACATAATAAATTGTAACACAAAGCTCTGTTCCTTCTTAACACCAACAAAAACATCTGTTTTTACAATCTTTTTTTTCGATCGATTTCTTCATCTGGAGAACTTATATACATTGACGAGACAACAAAAAAAAGGACTCAGTTTTTAATCTCTGCTTAGGTTTTTACATCTTAATCTATAAAATCTCATCTCCTATGTAATAATCAGAGAAGAACACAAGAGAAGAAAAAGAGTTTATTCAGAGAGGAGAGTTTATATCTCTTTTCTTCTGATGATGATCTCACACAGAGACTATGTTTCTTGTCCCTCAAGTAAAAGAACCGGAAAAAAAACATCAACTCGTAGCTTCAGAGATGCTCTGCAATGATGGCCTCCATGTTTTTGATTTCGACGAAGCTGAACTCGTTAACACTGAACGTTGTTTCTCTTCTTTCGTTTTCTGTATAATTAAAATAAAAACATTTAAGTATTAACAGAAAGAAAAGAACACTAATTTTATAGGTTTGAGTCAAGAAAGAGAGTGAAAAAAGCTTAATCTTTTGGCCAAACCCATATCTAATTAATTACTTTTAAAATTCGATTAAAGCTTGATCCTTTAGCTAAACCCATGTCTTAAATTCGAGTAAAGATTCCTTACCAGATGATTCTGATTCTTGTCAGATTCTTCAGCAACTTTATTCTCCAGCGATGGCTTCTTCTTCTCTTTAGTCGTTTCATTCTGATGCTTCTTTGTCTTTGCATACTTCTTCGCTCTTAAAACCTTCATAACCTCTGATGCAAAATCAATCATTAACTTAATCAGAAACCCATTATTCGACATAAAGAATAAGAAGCTAGAAAGAGTTCTAAAAGTTCAAAAAAAAAAAAAAAACCGAACCTTGTGAAGTGATGAGACGGTAAGCATGACCAAGTACGAGATTCTCCGTTGGTCGGAGAAGTTTCACGCGCGTGAACCTCACGACCCTTCTCTGACTCTTATTATCCGTCTCCGTCGTCGTAGTCGCCGGAATATTCGTCTCCGGCAAAGGAATAATAAGAGAAACGTAGTGACCAGGATACATACGCATGATTTCCGCGACGGAGACAGGACCGTAATATCTATCGATTTTTCCGTCGGGATGTTGTAGAACTAACGCCGCCGCATCAACCGCCTGACAATTTCCCATCTCTTCCTCCCAAAAAAAAAACAACTTTTTTCTTTTCTTTGCTCTGTATTTCCAAAAAAATGCTATGATTGAGATTTGAGAGTGAACAAAAGAAAAACAGAGTAGAGAATGAGAAAAGAGGAAGAGAGAAAAAAAGAGTCTTTTTCGGGACAGCGTGAAGAGTTGGGTCCACCACACACAGCTTTGCTTATAAAACATGTGAAACCCAAAATTATATCATATAAATCACTATTTATTACTTTATGATGTTGTGATTATTTTATTGGACTGTCATTTCGGAGTTAATGATAAGAATAATACTAATATTAATTAAGATTTGTAACCATATTGTTTTGCAGATTTGACTGTTGTTGCTGGGGCCATCTCTGACGTTTACTTTTCTTTCTTTCATTTTTTTTTTGTTGTTTGGAATTTAAAATTTAATGGAATAGAGTAATATATAGGATGGTCGGAAATTAAATAGTTGATTAGAACGGGTGGGTGCCGGCACCGGAGATCAGGGACCGATGATTTTGACATTTTTGTTTTTGTTCTTACTGTTTTAAAATAATTGTCTTTTATTAATTTGTTGCATTTTATTTTCTTACTCTTTTTAAATCATGTAATTTATTTAAGAGTGTTGTAACTTGTAATAAGCCAAAAAAAAAAAAAAAACATTGATAGCAGGTAATTAGCAATTTGACTTATTTTTACGAATTGAATTATACTACTACACCACAACCTATTTTTCCGAAGTTGATTTTTTTTTTTTTGGTGTAATTTAACAAAAATCAGTTACATAAAGAGTGAATTGCATGAATATTACTTTTGGCATAGCTAATTAGGTAACTACATTTTCAATGCAGTCAATTAAGTTTTTAACAATAGTCAACTGTCTAAAAATTGTCGAAAAAGCTCTTACTCCCTTATTCTGGACATTGTTTTTTCTCTGACTGAAAGGAACATGTCTGTGTAAAAGGTGTAGATACTAGTGTCTATTTTCGTTCAATAGCAGGAAAACTTTTAGAATTTGTCTTTCTCTTTCTTCTTCCTCTTCCTCTTTTCATTCTCTTTCTCTTATCTTTGTGTGAATGAGAAACGTAGTTGGCTATTTAATTATTAACTGATGCCATCATTCGTACCACTCATAACTCATGCCATCAATAAGTTTTATATACTTGAAAATAGTTTTCTATTTGTGTGAGTAATTAATGTTGACTACTTTTACTTGTAGTTGAATCGTTTATTTTTGTTAAATAGTTGGTTATTTAATTATTTATGTATGAGTCATTATCTTTAGTTTGATGCGTTGGGGTATAACCGTATGGAGTAGTCCCCTATTTATTTGACTGACTATATTAAAAGTATTCATCTATAAATTTTTGGGGGGGGGGGGGGGTTAATAGTAAAAGCAGTTGAGTATATTGACTTCTCACATGTTTTGTATAATTAACTACTAAGTGCGGATAGACAAATCTTGATATTTGAATATGTATCTTGTTTTTGTAGTATTGGGTTTGTCGACGTGAAAATAGTCGTCTATTTGTGTGAGTAATTAGTTTTGACTACTCTTACTTGTAGTTGAATCGTTTATTTTTGCTAAATAGTTGGTTATTTAATTATATATGTATGAGTCAATATCTTTATTTTGCTGCGTTGGGGGTATAACTGTATGGAGTAGTCACATATTTATTTGACTGACTATATTAAAAGTATTCATCTATAAAAAAAAAAATTTGGAGGGGGGGGGTTAATAGTGAAATCAGTTGAGTATATTGACTTCTCACATGTTTTTTTATAATTAACTATTATGTGCGGATAGACAAATCTTGATATTTGAATGTATCTTGTTTCTGTAGTATTGGGTTTTGTCCACGTGAAAATAGTCGTCTATTTGTATTAGTAATTAGTTTTGACTACTCTTACTTATAGTTGAATCGTTTATTTTTGCTAAATAGTTGGTTATTTAATTATATATGTATGAATCCTTATCTTTAGTTTGCTGCATTGGGGGTATAACCGTATGGAATAGTCACCTATTTATTTGACTGACTATATTGAAAATATTCATCTATAAATTTTGGGGGTTAATAGTGAAATCAGTTGAGTATATTGACTTCTCACATGTGTTGTATAATTAACTATTAAGTGCGAATAGAAAACTCTTGATATTTGAATGTATCTTGTTTATGTAGTATTGGGTTTTGTCCACGTGAAAATAGTCGTCTATTTGTATTAGTAATTAGTTTTGACTACTCTTACTTATAGTTGAATCGTTTATTTTTGCTAAATAGTTGGTTATTTAATTATATATGTATGAATCCTTATCTTTAGTTTGCTGCGTTGGGGGTATAACCGTATGGAGTAGTCACCTATTTATTTGACTGACTATATTGAAAATATTCATCTATAAATTTTGGGGGTTAATAGTGAAATCAGTTGAGTATATTGACTTCTCACATGTGTTGTATAATTAACTATTAAGTGCGAATAGAAAACTCTTGATATTTGAATATGTATCTTGTTTATGTAGTATTGGGTTTTGTCCACATGAAATAGTCGTCTATTTGTGTGAGTAATTAGTTTTGACTACTCTTACTTGTAGTTGAACCGTTTATTTTTGCTAAATAGTTTGTTATTTAATTTTTTATGTATGAGTTCTTATCTTTAGTTTTCTGCGTTGGGGATATAACCGTAACCGTATGGAGTAGTCACCTATTTATTTGACTAACTATATTTAAAGTATTCATCTATAAATTTTGGGGGTTAATAGTGAAAGTAGTTGAGTATATTGACTTCTCACATTTTTGTATAATTAACTACTAAGTACGGATAGACAACTCTTGATATTTGAATATGTATCAGAATAAGATAATCTGCTACGCAATCACAACTATATAATGTACTAAATAGTATATCGATGAAAAAAATGAATTATATAGTGAATTATCTTTATAATTATCTATTATAGTCAGATATTTGTTATATAATGTACTAAATAGTAACTATTATACTAGTTAACTATACAATATTTAACTATTTAGAAAAAAATAGTTAACTACAATTTCATCTAGCTAATGAATGTTGCTACACCACAAATATCTCTTTTGCTTTTTTAGTTCAATCTTCATCTCCATCTCCATCTTCAAGCTCACCAGTGTTGGCCACATTTGGATTGTGCAAAGTTTCTAAAATTGAGAAAATGGGATATGTAAGTTTGGAGCAGCTAACTATATGTGAAAATAGTTAACTACGTAAAAATATTTGACTATTTATGGTTAACTATTTGGGGTATATAGTTAACTACATGTGAAAATATAACCGATTATTTGTAATTACAATTCATAGTTATCCAATATATTTGATTATATGACAAAAAATGAATTATATAGGGAATTATCTTTATAATTGTCTATTATAGTCAACTATTTGTTATATAATGTACTAAATAGTAACTACTATACTAGTTAACTATAAATTAGGTAACTATTTTGAAAAAATAGTTAATTACAATTTCATATAAGTTTAGAGCAGCTTGGAAATGGAATTGAAGCTAGGAGGTGGTGGAGAGTCCGTAGAAGCATCTACAGTCCGTAAAAGGATCTTCAGTCTTGGTGGAGAGTCCGTAGAAGGATCTATGAAAAGGAGGGATTTTGATTTTACCCAAGAGATCTATGGACAGAAGAAAACAGATCAGATCTTGGATCTAATTTTATTATAAGAAAAGCAAAAGTAAAGGAGAGATTTTTATTTTACCCAAGAGAATAGCTTGAAGAACGGTAAGCTCTGTTTTGTCTTCTTCTCTGCCTCCACTGGCGGAACGGCATTCGAATCGCCATAGTTGTCGTCGCCTCCGACATTTTTTTTGGATCCGAGCTGCTGGGTGAGAAAATAGGAAGAAGAAGAAAAAGATGTCGATGGAGAGAGAAGACATTATTGAGACTCATATATGTAGAGTTCATCTTTGTTTTTGAAAAACTATTGAGAAGACATGTTCATCTTCCTTTCATGATCCATTTTTAGTTCCAACTATTAAATCTTCAAAACTTATATGTAGAGTTTATCTTCGTTTTTGAAAAACCATTGTGAAGACATATCAGTAGACTTGCAAACACTCGGTAGATTTGCGTAAAGTATACAAGTTTTTTGCAGACTTCAATAGCCAATACTGTAGACTCATATTTAGTCTGCGAACATTCGACAGACTTTCATGAAGTTTACAGGTTTTCGGTAGACTTATGTTTAGCCTACATACATTCGGCAGACTTTGGCGAAGTCTACAAGTCTTTGGTAAACTTCAAAATCAGATCACGTAAACTGATTCTAAGTTCGCAAACACTTGGCAGACATTCGTGAAGTCTACAAGTTTTTGGAAGACTTGAAAAACCAATCCCGCAGACTTACTTTCGATTTGCGGATGATCGGCAGATTTGCGTGAAGTCTACGTGATTTTGACAGACATCAAAATTTGAGCCAGCAGACTTACATTATGTCTGCATATATTAGGTAGACTTACGTAAAGTCTGCGTGTTTTTGGCAGATTTGAAAACTCCATCCACATACTTGAGTAAAGTCTACTAGATAGGATTTTCAAATATGTCAAACATGTGTAGACTATAGGAAAGTCTGTCGAATTTTTGCGGACTAAGTATAAGTATGCCGGCTCGGATTTTGAAGTCTGTAAAAAACATGTAGACTTCACGCAAGTCTACCGATCATCCACAAATCGAAAGTAAGTATGCGTGATTAGTTTTTGAAGTCTGTCGAAAATTTGTAGAAGTCGTTGGCGGAAAAATTAACGACATAAAACGATGACACAATTAAATTTTTGTGTTGCTTAATTTAGGATAAATAAAATAAATAAAAATATAAATACTTAGCATAATTAAGATTATTAATCAATTTTCTAATTCTAATAATAATAAAAACAAAAACAATTTGGTTTGGTCATAAATAATTACCAATTTTATTCCAAACTTATAATAAGGATAATTTTGAAATTAATGAAAACACAAAATAGTAAATAGGTTATCTAAGTAATATAAATTTTGATGGGTTATCTTAGCTATTCACAATTGTTTTTAGGTTATCTTAGGTAATTTTCTCTTTGTAATTTAAACTTTTTAAAACATTTTATGAATCGAAAAAAAAAATTAGTTTGAAACGACAGTTGTTCAAACGATTTAAACAAGTGTTGTTTCAAACTAATATTTCTTTCATGTATAGATCATTTGACCTAGCATTGTTTTCTTAAGTCTAATACACTTGATATTAAAGTTAGTCCTTCTTAAAGCCACCGAAGCTTAAGTATCATTCTGCATATTTCAAATTTAGCCGAATATAACATTTAATGCAACGTTGAACTTGGACCATGGACAAAAAGGTATGGTATATAGATGAGACGAAAACAAGAAAATTCATATATAGCTGAAGATAAACCTAACTAATAGATCCAAAATATCAATTTTGGTACCACTCATGACGACTAAAAATACAAAAATATTATTCTTTAGGTAAATTGGAGACATATTATAGAGATATCTCAAAAAATAAAATAAATAAAGAAAAAAATGTGGATTGGGTGGACTGCAACTTCTTATCTCCTTTTATTCACTTTCACGGACTTCAATGCTTTCTCTTGACATTTTATTTTTGTTTTTATTTACTTTTGTATGTTCCATTCGGTCAGTGCCGGTTTGGTTCTTTTGAACCAAGATTAGTTCAGTGTTAAGAATGGGTCGGCCTGTTCTTATTTTGATTGACAATGTAATAATACACACGAGTAACAAAATGCTATGGAGTAATTATATTAGATTTATATACATAAAGTTACAAAATACATTTTTTATCTACCCTATTTTTATTATATAAAGTCGAATGTTTCAAAGTTAGCAATTCACCATATCGCGACACGTGTTGTGTCAATCAATCAGATTTTGACACGTGTAAAAAAAATTGAATTAGAAATTGCCACATAATATTAACATTAAAAAAGAAAAATTTATAATCGATCTAAATTTAATAGAAAAGAAAAATTAAAAATTCAGAAAAAAATTATAACCGATCCCTAATCCTAAAAGGTAAAATAACTAAACAAAAAGAAAAATTTTAAATTTAAATTTATCATAAAAGGTAAAGTAATAAAAAAAAACATAATTCAAATAAGAATAGGAAAAACTAAATATTTAGAAAATGTTTCAAAGTTAGTAACTCGGTTGATCGCGACACGTGTGAAGTCAATAAATCAGATTTTGACACGTGTAAAACAATTTCCAATTAGAATTTGCCACATGATATTAACAGTAAAAAAATAAATTTATAATCAATCCAAAGTAAATAGAAAAAATATTAAAAATTCAGAAAAATTATAACTAATTCTTGATTCTAAAAGGTAAAGTTACTAAACAAAAAGAAAAAAATAGAAAATTTAAATTTAAATTTATCATAAAATGCAAAGTTAATAAAAAACAAATAAAAACATAATTCAAAATAAGAATAGGAAAAAAATAAATATTTGGAAACATGTGACACAATTTAATTCGAAACCAATTAATAGAAAAAATAAAATATTCAAAATAAATAAATAACTATTACTTTATTAGGCTTTTCAATCGGTAGTTGATTTCGTATTAATGACGTTCTCAATCTTATTTTATATATTTTCATGGGTGATTTTATGTTTTCGTTTTTGGTTTTTTTTTTCACGAGTTATAAAAATAAAATTATAAACCATGCGTATACGCGAAACCTAATCTAGTATAGATATAAAAGTAATATTAATTTCTTAAATTAAGATAACTACATATGAAAATAATACACTCGCATATAAAAGCTAGTTTTCTTAAACTAAGATATTGAAAAATGTATACAATAATGAATTCAGATATCAACTGTAAGAAAACCAGATGAGAAGATAAAAATATTGTGTTAAAAAAACTACAAACTAATTAAGCTCCATCTAGGAATTAAAGCAATTAATTGAATTTTTGGAATGTCCATTAGGGGTGGGCCGGATTTGGATATCCGGAAATTTCAGGATATCCGGATTTGGATCCGGATCCGAGTTTAAACTATCCGGATCCGGATCCGTTGCTCCCGGATATCCGGATTTCGGATATCCGTCTAGAAATTAAGATATTCGTCGGATATCCGGATCCGAAAAAAAAAATTAAAAAAAAAATAATAAAAAAAANTTATTAATAAAATATTATTTTAATATATTTAAAGGAACCGGATCCGGATATCCGAACCTTAAAATCAGAATATCCGGATCCAGATCCGGCCCCTCCGGATATCCGTTTTTTCGGATCGGATCTCAACGGATCCCGGATCGGATCTCAGATCCCGGATCGGATCTCGGATCCCGGATAATATGTCCCACCCCTAATGTCCATTGTTTCCACTAAGCATCACTTATTAATTTTTGCATACTCAATAGTTATTTTATCTCTTTTTATAAATTTAAAGTTTATTATATCGTTATCTTCTTTTATTTTTTAAAACTATCGGGAAAAAATATATATCACACCACTTTAATGATGCCTACGTATGGAAGATATATGCTAGGAATTAGGGTTCAATTATGAGACGACCAAAAGTGAGATTTGAAGAAATGATTAGATACGAGATTATATAGTCTATTAAGCGTGAGAACTAAGAACTAGTGGAAGAATGTTGAGAAATCTATAAAGCTTTTTTCGTTTCTTTTCTCTTTTTTTCGACTAAATTTTCAGTAACATCTATTTTAATTGAATTGTTATGGTACCTTTTCTAAGTTTAGGTAAACTTCATACAATATATCATTCACTAAAGAGAATATATAGGATACTGTTCTGTAATGTATCTAAGGTATATTTAATTAATATTTACATTAATCGAAGATATACTCTTAACACTTTCCTCCCATCAAAGCGGTGAAAGAACGAACAGTGAAACTATCCCCAAAGTCAAGAAACAACAAAGATGGTAGGGCTTTGGTGAAAATATCAATAAACTGCTGAGCCGAAAAAACATGGAGAACACGCACTCGACCAATTGCAACATTTTTCCGGATAAAATGTATATTAATTTCCATGTGTTTAATATGTTGATGTTATACCAGATTAGACGAGCGATAAATGGCACCACTACAAAAAAAATTACCTATTTCCAACAAAATTTTACGACGATTTTAAATCGATGTAAGTTTACATCAAAATTACGACGGTATTAAAACGAAATATGTATTCGATGTAAACGCGTCGTAAATATTTGTCGTCATATAATCGTCGTAATTTAACGACGATTATACGACGATATCAAAAATCGTCGTAATATCGATGTAACTTTACATCGTATTTACGATACGACGAATATGACTTTCGCATATTACGTTGTAAACTCGATGTAATTTTACATCGATATTACAACGATTAGTATTCGATGTAAATTAACGACGATTTAACGTCGAATGTTTCTAGTTAGGTAGAACACGTTTTTAATAGGTTCACCTAATCATTTACACCGATATATACGGCGTAAATCCGATGCAAATCCGTTGGTAATTCTGAAATTTTTTCTATAAATACATCCTAACTTCAAACGAAATTTTCAAAAAAAAAAAAAACAAACACTAATAAAAAAAAACACTATAAATCTTTTTTTATAAAATGTCTATATACGATTTACGAAGATGAATGTATACGCAAAATGATTCAGAGGGAGCGTTGACGAAAGAATTCAAAGAGGGGCTTGAAATATTCATGTATCAGGCCGGAAATATGCAAACAACCCTGGAAAGCGGTAAGATGTTCTGTCCTTGTCGTAAATGCAAGAATACAATATATATTTTTATTGAGACAGTGTGGAAGCATTTACTAAATAGAGGGTTTATGCCGCAATATTATGTTTGGTATCAACATGAAGAGGGTTTTGAAAGGAATCAAGCTGATTGTAGTAGTAATTATCAAGGTCATGTAGATTTTTGATGAATCAAATGATCAGGGTACTAGTTATCATTATGGTCAACATCAATTTGATCAGGGTCAAGATCATGATAGGATGCATGACATGGTTACTGATGCATTTCATGAAACAAATGCTGATAATAGTGTTGAGGAACCCAACGTAGATGCGAAGCGATTTTATGATATGCTAGACGCTGCAAATCAGCCACTCTACGATGGATGTAGAGAATGTCAGTCTAAATTGTCGTTAGCAGTTAGGATGATGGTAATTAAAACTGATCATAACTTAGCTGAGGTTTGCATGGATGATTGGGCTGATCTTATTAAAGAATATTTGTCATAGGATAATTTGAAGACATCTCTTGAAGTCTTTGGATGAAAACAAATGTCTCCTGGTCTCCAAATAAATGTCTGCAAAAATCCATTTATGGAAAGATCCGAAAATGGACCGTTTAGAGTCAACAGAGTTTGATGGGTTGTTGTGGCCCGCTTTGAACTGATTCATGTTATGTCTTGGTTCATTGCGTGCTTCTGATGGATCATGAGTACATAACAAATCAGCTATGAGCTTTTATCTCTCTGGTTGGATCGAAATCCTTCGAGAGATGCACATATGTCATTTTCAGGTTCGATTGACATAGTGCAATTGATTTTATTGAACTCCGGTTCAGCTGTTGGTCTGATTTTACAAAATTCAAATATTGTTTTTAACAATCACAGTTATTGCCAACGATATACAATCAACATGGACCATTTTTGCTACATTTCCGAAGTTATTGTCCTCTCTAAAATCAAGATAAAGAATATGCATTTACTCACATGACGTCATTAATTCCTGTAATAAGTAGGACCAAAGATTCGGATATCTTAAGACCATATGCAATAGGTAGGCAATTAATGTGTATTTGCACCCAATAGAAAGGCAAATTGCCAACTCACGGGTGAAAAGCAAATTTTCACTTTCCATGAATTCTGACTGGTCCCACCAAAATAATAACATGGTGATTTCTAGTTCGCTGGCTGTATTTATTTTTTCTTTTCCACATTTTTCTTAAATGCTATTTTTACCTAATAATTGATCAAAATTAAAAAAAAATTTCACAATTATTTTTTATTTTGAAACATCTATAAATAGAGTTTATATTTATAACATTTGGACACCAAAAAAAATCTCAAGATTTAACACTCTCTTTTCATTTCTTCTCCTACATTATCACTCTCTTTCGTATTTTTTTTTTCAATTTTCAACATCCTTATGAATCCATCTTGCAATTACAATTTCCTACCAAATTATAGTTTTCCAAACCCTCAAAATCCAAACATACAACCACCAAATCCAAATACACAACTCCGAAAAAATCCTATAAATTCGGGAATGCATCCAAATTTTCAAATGCCATATATGATGCCACCAAATTTTGGCATGCAATACCCATACAATCATCCATATATGCCATATGGCTACCCACCAGTTCCGGGAAACACTAATGTTTCACCTAATATGAACTACCCTAACAGTCAACCCATTAACGAGCCAATCGGTTTTAGTAGTGGATCGACTGATACTCCACAATTTTGCACCCAAATCTCTTTGGGAGATGCTGGCGGGGATACTCCTATTCTTCAACCAACCCAACAATCAGCAAAGAAGAAGGCAAGTTACACTACTTGGAGTTCTGAAGACAACAAAGCGCTACTAAATGGTTATTTCCACTTCAGTACTGATAGTGAATTGGGGAATAATAAAAAAAGTGATACTTTTTGGGGGAAAATTGTTAAGTACATGAACGAGAGCACCGACAGCAGAAAAATATTCACTGCAACAAAATGCCAAAGTCACTTTCGTGACATAAACAAGAAAATTTTCACATTTGTTGGTTGTTACAGTACTGCAACCAGGGAGAGGCGTAGTGGTTTGTCCGATGATGACTACATAATCAATGCTCTTGGTTTGTATGAAGCAAAAGAAGGCTGTGTGTTTGCTTATGTGGATGAATGGAAATTAGTTCGCCATCAGCCCAAATATATGTTGGGATCAAATGAATCTGGTAGCAGTGGCTCTAAGCGAAAAAGTGGTAGTGATGATGTTGAATCACCATTTCAATCCTTTGTTCGTCCAGCAGGTAGGGAGGCAACGAAGAAGAAAGCTAGGGCTTCTTCCAGTAAATCATCTACTACCAGAAAATCTAAGCATGCTATTGAAGAAGAGTTGTCCAATTTAGCCTCTATTCATGAAAACCTTCAAACAAACAGGGCAAATACTCTTTCAGCTATCTTAGAGTCTGCTAGCCAGAAGGAAGTTGCACGTTCTAAGAACATGGAGTTGTGGATCCAACTGCATAACAAATCTCGTGATGATGCAGAACAAGAAGCATACATGATGTTGACAAATGCGTTGTTTAACCGTTAGTTTTAATATGTTGTGTTCTAAATTTAATAAAAGTATTGTGTTTCAATAATTGACCAGACCCATTACTTACGACAAGATATGACTACTCACTGCAAATATTAATTCAAATTTTGAATAACTGATCAGACCCACTACTTTCGACAAGATGTGACTACTCACTGCAAAGATTAATTCAAATTTTGAATAATACATCAGACCCACTACTTCTGACAAGATGTGAATATTCATTGCAAAGATTAATTCAAATTCTGAATAATGCATAAGACTCACTACTTCCGACAAGATGTGAATATTCATTGCAAAGATTAATTCAAATATTGAATAATTGATCTGACTCACGAAGGTAATAATTCATCATACCCCCAAGACTTATCTACATATTCAATTTAGTTAAGTAAAACGGTTGGAGTCCATAACTCATTTATTATAAAAATGGTAGTTCACATCATATCAACATAACTCACTCCAAACATTCATACTTTCTTCTTCTTATCATTCAATGGATGTACCACCAAATTTGTTTAACTTCGAAGAGTTCGAACAACAGTGGAAGTTGGAAGAATCGCTAATCCAAAGGCAACAAGAACTTCTTAAGGAACTGCAAAGAAAAAACGAAAGATCCCATTCCAAAAATTATATTTATAAGGATCATGTAGCTGCCCATCAAAGGCTCATGGCCGACTACTTTGACGAGTCATGCACTTACACCGACATGCAGTTCCAAAGAATATATCGAATGAAAAGGCCATTGTTTCTAAGAATTGTAGAATCTTTATCCAATTACGACGTGTACTTCACTCAAAGGCGCAATAATTCTGGGAAGCCTGGTCTTTCCCTTGTCCAAAAGTGTACAACTGCTCTCTGCATGCTCGCATATGGCTGCCCAGCTGATGCTTGTGACGAGTATGTGAAGATTGGCAAAAGCACTGCTCTCGAGTGTACTAAAAAATTTTGTGAAGGGATAATTACCTTGTTTCAAGATGAATATTTACGAAGACCAAATGTGACAGATTTGGAGAGGTTACTCTAAGTTGGTCAGGATCGTGGTTTCCTCGGAATGATTGGTAGTATTGATTGTATGCACTGGAAATGGAAGAATTGTCCCAAGGCTTGGCATGGACAGTTCACTAGTGGACACAAAGGCTCGGCAACAGTCATTCTTGAGGATGTGGCGTCATATGATTTGTGGATATGACATGCTTTCTTTGGGTTGCATGGTACATTGAATGACATTAATGTACTCGATAGGTCACCAGTGTTTGACGACATCATTTCTGGTGAAGCCCCGGAGGTGAACTTCATCGTAAATGGTCGGCAATACAATCGGGCATACTATCTTGTCGATGGAATCTATCCTAAATGGCCTGTATTCGTTCAGTCAATTCAAGTTCTAGTAGGCAACAAAGCACAATTGTTTGCCAAACAACAAGAATCATGTAGGAAGGACGTGGAACGAGCATTCAGTGTTCTCTAGGCACGATTTACTATTATTCGACAACCATCTAGAATGTGGGATATCGAAGTATTAGGTAAAATAATGCGAGCCTGCATTATTTTACATAACATGGTAGTGGAGGATGAACGTGATACATATTCGCGGAATTGAGAAAATATCGACTTCGAACCTTCAAACAATTCTGCATCAAGCTCCTCGATCAACGTTGACACCCAAATATTGCCACAATTTGAAGTCCATGTGCAAGGCCGGTCAGAATCGGATATTCATGTTAGAGCCAATTTATGTGATAGGGGTCAACATATTCAATCGAAGAAGGATCTCGTCGAGCATATTTGGCAAAGATTCGGAGCAACTTTCAATTAGAAATATCAAAATTTATTTCTAAGTTTATTAATGTTTGGTGTTTGTTTTGTTGTAAGATTTTAATGAATTATGTATGTTTGGTTTGTCTTTATTAATAATAACGAGTGTTGTTTATTTATTTAGAAANATATATAAAATAATAAAGATAAAATAAATAAATATAATGAATTTTATATGATGGAGTGATGTAGAGGAAAGAGAAATGATTTGCCTTTCTATTGTGGAGTTGGGTGTGAAATGATGTGGAGGGAGAATAAAGTGATGTGGAGGGAATATAGGATGGGAAATTTCCCTTCCTACATCCTCATGGTAAAGATTAATAATCATATTTTTAGATAAATTAAAACTGTTACTGGCTGACTCGTGATCAATGTCCTTTCAAATCATATTTAAAACTAGGATTTAAACCGCACTAATTATATAGCTGAGTAATTTTTTTTAAAGAAATTGTTTTGAAATTTAAGAAAATTGCTTTTATCTGAATTTTACAATATGACTAACTAATGATTATAGATAAAACTGTCAATTGTAATAATTTGTCTATTTAACCCGTTTGCAGTGAACTAAAATATTATTCAGATTAACTCGCAAAAACTTATAATCTTGAAAACATAACTCTAATATGCACCATTAAATGACTTTGGTTTTTGTGGTTAATCTAAAAACTTTTTTAAAAAAAAAGTTTTCTTGTGTCTAACTTTTTATAAAATTAATAAAATATTTTTCGATTTTTGTTTTGATATATATTCAAATAAAATATAATAAATTATAGTGAAAAGTAGAGCAAGATTTTGAATATATTTTTTTTCTTAAAATATATATGGATTGATTAGTATTTTAAAATATATAATATTAAAAATAATTAAGAAATTAAATAATAAATAACCTCTTTAATGTAAAATATATATTTTTTATATTCTAATCAATAATTTTAAAAGATTATTATATCATTTTCTATTTCAATTATTCTTTGTTATTTGTAATAGCATTTCATGTAATAACTTACAAAAACAAAGTTCATTTTCAAAAATGTCTTCTTAAATAATATTATATATATATATATAGATTGCAAAAAATTAAAAAATTAAAATTAAAATTAAAATAAAAAAGGGTTCTCCTTCGTGGATGCATCCTTACGACCCTACCTAATATTTCCATCATTAATTCATTGATATTGTACACACTTTTTGTAAAACAAATAATAATTAACTAAAGGTAAAATTCAGATTTGCATATATACGGAGACCGAATCACGTTGACGTTTGTACGGCGACCAACACGCAAAAAATAAAGATTTTGGATCGCAAATTATGTCTTTTGGTTCTTCATCCACCCAACATCATAAATTATAATAATCTTTTTTACTTTTGTTAAACACAAACAAAACCAGCTATTTTCCAGAGCATCTTGGACTTGTTGGTGAAAAATCTTGACAGATGTTTATATAATACTATAGGAATAATTAAACAAATTAACTAATTGAAATTCCGAGGATTTAGCTAATATTTATACTTAAGACTTTAATTTGTTGACATGTGTGAACACATGATCTGATACAACGGTCAGAGTTTGTGTGTGCCATGTGAAGGTGTTTGGGAGGTTTTTGGTTTCTCAACTTATTTAATGTCTTTGACGATTGTAACTTCATTTTCAAGTTTGTTCACTACATCGATATAACTGCACAACCCAATCCATAACCAAATAATAAATTCACTAAGACTACATACAATTCAATGGTGGTTATTAATTTTTTTTTTCAACTGTTGTAAGAGTGCAATTTGAAATCACTTATTGAATATGATGTGATAAATTTGGTGCCGTAAAACTTCAACGGTGTGAATTTTCGGTGAGTGGGGAAGGCTTGCCACGTGTTGCGTGAATATTGGTCAAAAAAATTATTAGATAATGATAAATGGATTGGAACATGTGTTGTATTCTCGTTGGCCGTTAAGATTTTTGATATTTTTTTCCGTCCGAATCACTTAAGATCAATTATTCATAGTAAATTATATTTCTTATATATATATTTTATACAAAAATTTATCATTTTTTATACTCTATAAGTAGATATTTGTTTCATTTGATTTAGACACAGAAAAAATCCGTTTTTTTTTACTATACTTTTTGAATTAGCATCCAATAAACTTTTGTTTTTAGTTTTAAACATCGTTTTAGTGAAATGGATCCTAACATCCAAAATTCTTCTAATTACCCTTTTAACTACCAAAATCTCAACAATTATCAATTTCAAAATTAATCTTCCAACCAACTCCAAAATATACCAAATTATGGCTATCCACCAAATCTTCCAGCTCGCATGTGGGACATAGCCGATTTGGCTATTATCATGGGGTCGTGTATCATATTGTATGATTGTTGAAGATGAACAAGATACATATGCTCAACATTGGACAGATTATGATCAATCTGAGGCAAGTGAGTCTACTACACCGCAACCATTCTCGACCGAGGTGCTACCTGCATTTGCAAATCATGTGTGTACTAGATCCGAGTTGCGTGATTCAAATGTACATCACGAATTGCAAGCATGTCTAGTCAAACACTTATGGGCAAAAATTGGAATTATTTGTGGTTAAAGAGATTTTTAAGTTTGTGAGTTGAGTCTATTGTACTAATTAAGTTATGTGTGTTTTATTAGTTGTGTTGTGTGCTTATTAGTTTATTGTATTGCATTTTAAGTTTTTCGTCACTGTATTTGTTTTTATAATGACTATCTCTATTTTTCGTCTTTATTAATTGCAATTTTTTTAATTTATATATATAAAATAAAAAATAAAACAAAAATTATGATACAAATTTATTTAACTCTTAATTATTTTAATTTAATTTCAATTGATAATTGTTATTAATAATATGTAATCACAAAAAAATGGGTGGGGTATGGTGTTGAATTTTATTAAACACAACCATTTGTAGAGTGTAAAAATTGAGTGTGTATTGAATTATTAAGTGGAAGAGGGAGAAAATGATGTGGATGAGAGAAAATGATGTGAAGTGTTAAAAAGTATAAAATATGGTGTTGTAAAAAAATCAATGTACATAGTCTAATGATGACTTATTTAACCACTAAGAACTTAAATTATACTTCATCTATTTCAAACTAATATATTAGGAAAACAAATTAAAATTTGATTATAAATACATCATTTTTTATTAATAATTTTATATAACTCTAAACCAATAGTAATTCGATAAACTCAGTTTTGGTTTTTGAATTTTACAATTTATCATCATTATTAACTAATAAAAGTTTCATAGGAAACTTAAAAAAATATATCTTTTGAAATAACTTTTTTTCTAAAACATCTACTTCATTAATTTGAAACGGATGGAGTAATTGATAACTCTTCTTGTAACCTTTATATTAAATTAGATTAGGTCTCGCGTATACACGAGGTTTATAATTTAATATTTTATAATCCGTGAAAAAGAAACTAAAAACAAAAAAGTGAAAAAATATTCAGATCATCTGTGAAAATAAATAAAATAAGATTGAGAGCGCTTATACAAAATCACCAACCGGTAGAAAAGCCTAACAAACTAACAATTATTTATTTATTTTGATTTTCTTTTTCTTCCAATTAAATTTTGTCACATCTTTTCAATTTTTCCTTGTGTTTACTTTTATTAGTTAACTACTATATATATATAATTTATTTCAAAATCATGAATTTTCATATTTCTATTTGAATTATATTTAATATTTTTTAGTTAAATCATTTTTTTCTTCTTTATTTTCTGGACTGACATCAAAAATTATTATTATTTTTATTATTTATCTAATTGATAAAAAAATTATATGTGTCGAAATATGATCGATTAACTGATATGTGTAGCGATCATGTTAATTACTAAATTTGAGATATCAAACTTTATATAATAAGATCAATTGGACTAACAAAAAAAAAATTGGTCTTCAGTCTGCACACATTTTCCTTACAACTTCACAATGAAAAATTTAGACCGGAATCGTTTTAGTAATTTTTTGTTTTTGAACTTATATTTTTAGAAACTTCAACCGATTGATCCAAATTCACTGGACTCCGCGTTAACAATTTGATAACAAGATGCAATGTGTATTATTGTATATATAATTATCAATCCTAACATGACATGAACTCCATTTTTCTGTATTATTGTTTGTTTTGGACAACGTTTTGTATTATTGTGTATATCTTTAAAAGAACCAAAGTGGAAGTGGCTTCAAATAATTATGATCTAAACTCGGATAAAGGTAGTGGTTGAATTGGACCCGGAATATCCTCATCACGAATTTTATTTATCCACTATCCTCATCACTATTTCTTTGCTTACAAAAACTTTTAATACTAGTATATTATAAAATTAAATTGTGTCTACCTAAATAACATTTTTGGGGTTTGAATACAAAGCCGAGTAAGAATAATCATTCGACATGCATGTAAAGTTCAGGTGAGGCATAATCATCTTTTTCTTTGTTTTCAGCAACGAATGTGTGTTTTATCTATGCATGCATCCCCCAATGATATTGTTTGGTTAATGTTTAATTTGCTTTATGCTTAAGTTATTAAAAAAAATGGTGGGCCAAGTTATTCTTTCATTCAATTTTACCCAATTTGTATGAGATACTACTATTATAGACTAGTATCACTGCAAGAAAACAAGCTATTCCAGTCGGCCGAAACCGTCGGAATTCGACATTCTCAACCGATTCCCGAAGAATTTAAGTCGTCAGGACTATCTCGTCGGGAATCAAAATCCGTCAGGAATTTCCAAAATTTATGAGGGATTTCCAATGACTAATATCGGTCCGAAAATTCTCGACGGATTTCCGAGGGAAATATTTCTGACGGATTTCCGACGGATTTATGAGGGATGTATTCCCAACGGATTTCCAAGTGAATTATTCCCGATGGATTTCCGAGGGATATAACATTTATTTTTTATTAAAAAATAATTTAAATACAATTTATTTTATAAAAATTTGTAAAAATCGAAAATGAAAATTAAATTATAATAAAAAATCTTATTAAATTTAAAACTGTTTGTAATTTTTGAAATTGTAACAAAATTACAAAAAAAAAAACATCATGATAAATCCGACGGGAAATCTGGTAACTTGGATTTCATGAAATCCGTCATCCTCATGAGCTTTGCCTTTGCAGTGAGGAGCGCTTCTTGCGTTTGTGCTTTCGCCGCCTCTAAAGCCTTGACTTTCTCCTTAAGCTCTTCGTTCTGCCGGACCATGACTTCATCGTACGCGAAACCAGCCGAAGAAGTTGGGTCGTCGCTATGCGCAACCATACTCAACCCCTGGTGACAGCCTTAGAAAGCGCATGACTTGGACTCGGAGTGGCGGAAGTGCTCCTCTGTCGCGGTTCCGCCAATTGAGACAAACAACAACCACATCTGAAATGAAAATTCGCGTACGACCTACAAAAATAAAACCACAAAAAATGTATTAATATGAAAAAAATAATTTTAAATTAGCTAAAAAATTTAGAATTTTTTTTTTTAAAAACAAAAATATTGAAAAAATTACAAAACCAATAAAACATTTTTATATATCATTCTAATTGGCCAAAGCGTGGATAAGTTCAAAAATATCAAAGTCCGTCGGAAATCCGTCAAAAATTTCCAACGGATTTCTAACGAACCTTGATAATTTCGTGAAAACACGCTAAGTATATATTTATATATATATGAATCCGTCGGAAATCCTTCGGGAATTTCCAACGGATTTCCAACCATATTAGGGTATAGGGTTTAGAATTTGAAGATTTCAGACAATTCATGGTTTAAAAGACATTAACGTATTATACAATTAAGAAATATCTTATAAAACCCCACAAACACAAGTTATTTCGAGTTTTGTAACAATTGATTTAACAATGAGATCAACCATTGATAAAGAAACATATAACTTATACTTATACTTATGTGTTTGTTGTAGGGTTTACATTGGAAATTCCAAATTGAGTGAATTTTTGAATTTTTTTACACAAAATAGTTTGAATATGTAACCTCTAACTTTTTCAAGAACGAACCTTTTCAGAAAAATCAATTTGAGGTTTCGATACCCTAAACGGTTGGAAATCCCTCAGAAATCCGTCGGAAATTCCCGAGGGATTTTCGACGGATTTATTTAATCACATGCTGACATTCTAATTCAACACGTTTCTATAAGATGTTAAAAAATATCTGAATCCGTCGAAAATCCCTCGGGAATGTCTGACGGATTTCTGAGGGAATTAACAAAATCCATTGGAAATCTGTCGGATTTTCCCGAGGAATTTCCGACGGATTCAAATAAATTCTTAAACAAAACTGAACTAGTATTATGTTTGTAAATGCAAAGTTTTTAAATTTTTTTGTAAAATTCAATCACATGTGAAAATGCTAAGTTTATTAAAATTGAAAAATACATGCTATCGTAATTCTGAAAATTAAAACTATGTATTAAATTCAAAATCCCTCGAGAATTTCTGATGGATCTAGTAATTTGATGATTAATATGCCTAGTTAATTTGATGTATAAAATCCCTCGGAAGTCCGTTGGAAATTCCTCGGGAATTTCCAACGGATTTAGATATTTTTGAGTAATTTGATGATTAATATGCCTAATTTGATGTATAAAATCCCTCGGAAATCCGTTGGAAATTCCCGAGGTATTTCCGACGGATGTAGATATTTTTTACACAAAATAGTTTGAATATGTAATCTCTAACTTTTTCAAGAACGAACCTTTTCAGAAAAATTCAATTTGAGGTTTCGATACCCTAAATGGTTGGAAATCCCTCGGAAATCCGTCAGGAATTCCCGATGAATTTTTAACGGATTTATTTAATCACATGTCAAAATTCTAATTCAACACGTTTCTAAAAGATGTTCAAAAAATATATGATTCCGTCGGAAATCCCTCAGGAATTTCCGATGGATTTCCGAGGGAATTAACAAAATCTTACAAAATTTGAACTAGTATTATGTTTGTAAATGCAAAGTTTTTAAATTTTTGTAAAATTCAATCACATGTGAAAATGCTAAGTTTATTAAAATTGAAAAAATACATGATATCGTGATTCTGAAAAAATTCAAACTATGTATTAAATTTCAAAATCCCTCGGGAATGTCCGACGGATTTCCGAGAGATCTAATAAAATCCCTCGGAAATCCGTTGGAAATTCCCGAGGAATTTCCAACGGATAGATATTTTTGAGTAATTTGATGATTAATATGCCTAGTTAATTTGATGTATAAAATCCCTCAGAAATCTGTTGGAAATTCCCGAGGGATTTCCGACGGATGTAGATACTTTTGAGTAATTTTATGATTAATATGCCTAGTTAATTTGATGTTTGGAAAACTTAATGTTTGATGTATATTTTTATATGTATCACATATGAATGTATCTATAATTATTTTTTTGAATTTATCTATATCCGTCGGAAATCCCTCGGAAATTCCCAAGGGATTTCCAACGGATTTAGATATTTTTGAGTAATTTGATGATTAATAACCCTAGTTAATTTGATGTTTGGAAAAATTAATGTTTGATGTATATTTTATATGTATCACATATGAATGTATCTATAACTATTTTTTCGAATTTATGTACATCCGTTGAAAATCCCTCGGGAATTTCCAACGGATTTCCGAGGGATTTCCCACAGATTTAGATATTTTTGAGTAATTTGATGATTAATATGCCTAGTTACTTTGATGTTTGGAAAAAATAATGTTTGATGTATATTTTTATATGTATCACATATGAATGTATCTATAACTATTTTTTGAGATATATTATCGTTGCAAATTGGTTGAAAAATTCCGACGGATTGGTAGCCATCGGAAACCTGTCGGGAATTTACAACCATTTTTCCGACGACTTTGGATTTTTCAGAAATTTTCAACCGATTTCCAACGACCGTAAATTCATCTAAAATTGGTCAAAAATCCGTATGAAATTTCCGACGGATAAAAGTCATCGGAAATGAATGTGTTTTTTGTAGTGTATGCATACAAGTTAATTCGTATTTCGTAATGATTGTTGTCACCATTAAATTTACGGTTGCTGTTATTAAGATGGCATAACCGCAAAAACTACATGTAGCCAAAAATTACAAAATTTAGTGGTGGATGATACAACCGCACCCTTGAACAAAAAAAATTAGTCATGGAAATCACATACATTTAGGCTCTGCTCGTTTTTTTTAATCTAGATTTAGCATCTGTTGAGTAATACGCTTGTGGAATACTTGCTAAAGAAAGAACACACGGTTTGATCACCGAGTTCCTGGCTTCGAACCGGTACGTCTTAGGGGAGCACTCTCGCTCCTAACTTCTCTATCTCAAAGTGTTACAAAGAACACCACTAATACTTTATGTGGTTTCTCTCTTGTTACATGTTCTTCAACTCACAAAGAAGCAGAAGTAAGGAAATCCACCACACGTACAAAGACACAAAGAAAAACATCAAGTAGACATATGTTTTTCTCTTCTTTCTATGTTTGTATTCCTTTGAGATTTTCCCATACTTCATTGTCTGTACTTCTTCTCTTCCTCTGCTAGCTTTGTATCTTGTGCAAAGCATGCACACATTCTGTAACTTAATCAAACGATGTCTCTGCTTTTGCTTCGGCTTGGGCCATGTTGTTTTTCTCTTCAAACTCGACTGGCCCATGAAAGCCCATCTTCACAGAAACGTGGATTGTCAAACCAAATAGCCCACCAACAAACTCCACCTTTGACAAACACGGTCATGTGAAGTTGTAACCTAGACATCACCTCTCTCCTTTTGCTCTACGCGTGAAGTCAAACTAGCAGCCGCCGACTCCAAAGCTCCACCGGTAGGCTGCTCTGACGGTCACCCATCTGCTCCGGTGAGCCGCCTCTCGCTTCTAGATCTCTCACTTCTTCGGCGGTCAACACCTTCCTTTCAAGGACTCCGAGATTTCAGATCGAGGACAAACGAACCTCTGCATCTACTCGTTTGGTGAGAGAAATGCAGATCCTTGACCATCTCCACCAGATCGGACCGTCTCTGTCTTCTCCGGCAAACCAGAACACCGCTGGCGCACTTCCGGTGACTCCTCCTCGCCGAGAATCAGCAATCCCATCGCCGGCGATTCCTTGCGTCTGCCTTCTGTCCTTGTCGCCGAATCTTTTCAAGTTCAGGCGAGGACTTGCATCTCCGACGAACTCCACCTGTGACGGCGAACCTCCATCACCACCGAAACTCAAGTAATTCTCTGATTTTCGTTTTCCCCTTTGTTGATTTCAGATTTCAGAAACCCTAGCCTCCGATTTCACATGTTTCAGTTTCCATCGATCAGATGAGCTCCACCGTGCTCAACGACTCAAAGTCTTGTCGCCGGCTTCCTCTTAGTCCGTCGCCGGCGTCGCTCCACCATCTCCGATCAACAGCCGCCTCAATTTCCGGTAAGTCCTCCTCCTTCGTCTTACTCGGTTTGCTTCTGCGATCCACGGTTTTGGGTTTCATGGGCCGACTTTGCTTTTTCTTCTTCAGATGGACCTGTTTCAAAACTTTGGCCCACATGCAATATCTGAAAAATAGGCCCATGTGCAACTTGAGCCCAGCTCAGTTCTCTTTGCGTTGACCCTTTGTCTCTCTCGACGCTGCATCTGGGTTCCTTTTTTTTTTTTTTCTGCGACAAAACAACATGACGATTCACTCTGATTATCAACCACTGACTCCACCGGAATCCTGAATCACTCGCATCCTGACAACCCAATCTTCAGGTAACCTCCTATACTCTGAACCTTTAATCACCATGATTTTGACTTATCGACATAAGAACCTCTTCTGAAACTAACTTGTTTCCTTGTTCTTCTTTCCTGCTCGAGCAACTTGTCGATTACAGATTCTCTACCAGCTCCACCTGGAACCAGAATCAACATTCTATGACTTTTGATTCCTCACAGGTAACCTGCTTCCTTTTCCATCTCCTTGGATGTTCATTATCTCCTGACAAAAGCTTATAGAAACCGACCTGTTTCTCTGCCTTTTGTCCTTGCTAGCATACCACGACAATGAGGTCACCTTGAAAACATGACTTACTTGTGGAACCTTATTCTCATATTTTTCTTTTCCTGTCAGCCTCTTCTGACGAGAGACCAACCTTCTCTCATGCTTCTGGTAATTTTAAGGTAACTCCTTTACCTCCAAACTACATACTCTCGACTTCTTCCTTTAAATTCAAGAACACTCCGAAGAACTAACTTCTTCTCTCTTGAATCTGCCAACAGCTCCACCTGGAATCAATGTCTCTTCATTGCAATTACAGATGCCTACAGGTAACTCCTCAAACCCATTAATCGCTTCTGATTTTTTTTTCTTTTTCTTATCGACATAAGAACAAACTAACCTTTTCCTTTGTTCTTCTTGCGAGAGTACCATGTCGATACTGGAGTTACATGGAGCCGAATCCTTCTCAAGCGTTGTTTGGAAACTTGCAGCAAACCTGAAGCTTCTGTCCAGGTACTGCTCTTGTTACAAGTTCTGCTGGAACCTTATTTGTGTGAACCTTAGATAGAACTGGATTTCCCTTAGCTCTACCTCCAAAGATACACGTTCCCAATATCTTTGAAACTTTTCCCAAGCCTCTTTTTGAACTCTCATCTGCTTCAACACTCTTCCACTGCTTCTGTTTCTTACTTGTCAAGTAATCATCCACTAAAGATCCTGTCCCAGATTCTTCCTTGCTCTCTTTAGACTCAATTTCTTCTAAACTTTCAGATTCTTCTGATGAAGAAGAATCTCCTCCTTGAGCTGATGAATCCCTTGTCACAAAACCGCATAGAGTAGGTCCTTGAATCAGATTCTCACTGAATGTCACCATCTTTAACTTCTTCTTTTTATCTTCTACCTCAGCCCTTGGCACGTTCACTTCAGCCTTAGAAACTTTGCCTTGAAGATAATACAAACCACCTTTGTATTTTCCAGATATCACCTTCTTCCTGCCTTTGTAGAACTGAACCCTGAAGCCACTTCCTTCATACTTGCAACCAGATTTTTCTAACATCCCATAAGAAATCAGAATCCTGCTCACCTCCGGTATGTATCTCACATCCTTGAGTATCACCACCGAACCATCTGGATTCTGAATCCGAATGTTTCCCATACCTTTGATGTTACCATGAGTGTTGTTAGCCATTAGAACTCTACTACCATCAAACTCCTTGAAGTCAAACAAGACTTCCTTGTCTGATGTACTGTGATATGAACTGGCCGAGTCCATAACCCATTCCTTCATCGAATCTTGACTGCTAACAGTTAACACCATAGGTTGCTTAGAAGTAGTTGCAACATTTGCAGAATCTGCATATTTCTTCTTTTGAGGGCATTCCCTTTTCCAATGCCCTTCTTCTCCACAGATAAAACAGCATTTGTTGTTCTTATCAAACCTTTGCTTTGAATTCCCCATACTGTTGGATTTTCCTCTCCACTGATTTGAGCTTCCACTTCCATTTTCTGACCTCTTTGCTGATCTGCCTCTAGCATCAACATATTAACCCTCATCAACTGATCTGCTCTTCTTTAACAACCCTATTTGCTTAAGCTTAGCTTCTTTGGAATAAGCTGAAGTGACAACTTCATCTACCGTGAATGTCTCTTTCCCGGTTCCATACTGAAGAGTATGAACCAACTGATCATAAGCTGGTGGTAAACCTGACAGCAGCTGAATGGCCTGGTCTTCATCAGAAATGGTGACTTTCAGACTCTCCAAGTCTGCAATGAGCTTCAGAAAAATGTCAACATTCTCCTCTATTGTCTTGCCCTCTTAAATCTTGTAACACAAAAACTGCTTCTTCAAATAAATTCTGTTTGGAAGAGACTTAGCCTGATAAATCTTTTCAAGCGCCTTCCACTGTCCCCTAATAGTTTCCTCGTGCATAATCTTCTTTAGGATAGAATCACTTAAGCATGTTCCTAGGAGACTTCTTACCCTCAGATCCTTGTTTGGGGGAATTGATATACTGAGTTTTTACCGTTTTCTAACACATGTTTTGGTGTCTCTTTTGAGTCTTTTATTGAGTTAAAGTGTTTTTTAGAGTCTTTTAGTATTTTATCGAGTCTTTTCAGTTTTTACGAGACTTTGGGAGAAAAAGAGCCGTTTTGGATGAAAATGAGCATATGGAGGTGCATAATCATGCAGAGACGTCAGAAGTTTATCAGTCTTTGAAGGTCTTCCTACCAATGGATCGAGCTGAAAGTTCGACACAGGATAGAGCTTTGAATTAGCTTTCATATGCAAATGGTTTGAAGAAAATCCAACGGTGCGATCAAAAGTTATACCCAATTTACTGAAGACAAGTCAATCTGCCTCGCAGAAGAAGCATGTGCGGAACATGGAGTTTAGCATCGATCGATGCACATGTCCAGAAACTTCAAAATCGACCGATGCACACTTGCATTGATCGATGCACTTCCCAGACGCGAAAAAGGCAGTTTCTGTAGTTTCTAAACTTCTTATTTTGCCCCAAAATCATCATAACTTAACCTAATTCGACCCAAGACCTATTTATACTTATTTTTCAGCCACTTTTGAGGCTAAGCTTTATTTTTTCTTAGACATCTTTCATCTCTTTCAATTGTATGCTTGGGAGTAGATCTCTGAACCACTTCTGACAAACTTGGAGAAGATTTCTGAACCCTCTTATTATCTATTGAATTTCTTTATGATTTCTCTCATATCTATTTGCTTATTCTCTGCAACTATGTGTGAGTAGATTTCATAGTTAGGTTTAGGGTTTTCAAAGGGATCCATGAATCATTGAATTAGACACAAATATGGATTTATCTTTTGAGGTTTTCGCTTATTGTTATGTTTATTGCTTAGGCTGAATTGATCACTTAGTCTCTGATCTAGGGCTTAATCTATACCACGGAAGTGTCGTAGGCTGCTAGAAAGAACATAAGCGAGCGAATTATCCTTAGCCTGCGGAAGTTGATGCTAAGGCAATTCGTGAACATATCGAACATGTTCGTTAATGCTGATATAGAATTCTATGCCAACGGAAGTTAGGATTTTAGGTTGCTAGATTTAGTAATCAATGCAACGTAAGTGGATTGGTTAGATATTTATGTTTGAGTTTGAAACTTGTGCTTAATCATTCCCTGAATAGTTGTCTGGTTCGTGATCTCTGGATTCCTACGAATGAACCCTTGACCTAACGCTTTTCCCTTATTGAATTTACATCGTTTTTAATTGCTTTCGTTACTTTTCCAAAATCAAACCATATTCTTGTCTTAGCTTAATTTCATCTTGTGAGAATTGTAGTGTAACATTGGTCTCTGTGGATTCGATCCTAAAGTACTGCACTGACAACCGTTATGATTGCGGTAATGTGAACTTTAGTTATTAATTGACTAGGTGAAAACACTGAAATCAGCCTTTTTCTGATCGATCTGAGCATCTTCTCCTTCTTGCTCTTCAGATTCTGACGAGACAATAAAACCTTCCTTGACAACCGAGAGTAAACCCTGGATTTCTAGTTGACCCATCATCTTGTATTTCCACATTCCGAAATCCCCTTTACCATCAAACTTATCCACCTCAAACCTTCCTTGTGTTGGTTCCATGTCTAACTGTTTTCTTTTCCTTTTGTAACAGGTACACAAAGAGATGACAGCTACTGAAAACTTTCAGCAACTAACCAGACAGCTTCACGCAGCACTGAAAACCAGAAGACTACACAACACACCTTGAAGAAACAGATAAGTACCTCGGCTTCTCTCTTACCCTAACTTGAACCTCTTGAGAATGTCTTTGCAAACCATGACCTGAACTTCTTCAGCAGCCTTGCACCACGCCTGGCGCTCTGATACCACTTGTAGAGTAATACGCTTGCGGAATACTTGCTAAAGAAAGAACACACGACACGTCTCGGGGGAGCACTCTCGCTCCCAACTTCTCTATCTCAAAGAGTTACAAAGAACACCACTAATACTTTTTGTGGTTTCTCTCTTCTTACAGGTTCTTCAACTCACAAAGAAGCAGAAGTAAGGAAATCCACCACACGTACAAAGACACAAAGAAAAACATCAAATAGACATATGTTTTTCTCTTCTTTCTATGTTTGTATACCTTTGAGATTTTCTCATACTTCATTGTCTGTACTTCTTCTCTTCCTCTACTTTGTATCTTGTGCAAAGCATGCACACCTTCTGTAACTTAATCAAACGATGTCTCTGCTTGTGCTTGGGCTTGGGCCATGTTGTTTTTCTCTTCAAACTCGACTGCCCATGAAAGCCTATCTTCACAGAAACGTGGATTGTCAAATCAAATAGCCCACCAACAGCATCTAGGTGCAATTTCTAGATACAACATCTAGATATTATTCGTTTTTAAAACTAGTTTTTGCATTAAGATGTTGTGTTTAGATGCAAACACGAACGTAACTTTAATATTTTAGATTTTGTTTGATTATAATATTATGTTAAGAAAGTTCATAAATATTTATCTAAATTTGCTATGAGATTCCTAATCATACTAATGACTAGTTAATGTAGTATAACCGAACTAGACGATTCTTGATAATTAAAATTAAATCGACTTTAACCTGTTTCTTTGTTATCGCTTTCCATTACCTCATTTTTAGTTAAGTGAGAGTAAAATGAGCTCAAATTGGATCCAACAAATTATATATAATATATCGCCCTTGTTTTATAAAATATCAAAAAGTAAAGTTATTCTTTTGACAAAAATAAAGGTAAAGTTATTCTATGATGTTAGTTAGTAATCTTCGTATAGATAAGGGGACCCACTTATTAAGTGGACAATGTGGTGTTTAGGAGTGTCTAAAGTTAGTTTAGAATGTCGATTTGTTGCTTTGCCACTAAACGTTCAAAACTCTAAATATTTTTTTTAGTTTTAATAAAAGCTCTAATATTACATCTTTATACAATGTCTTTTGGCTTCATCTACCAAACCATTAACATTGAACCAAAGCATCCTTGTTCTTTTCCTTCTCTCTATATGTAATATTAAATAGCAAAAACAAAACATATAAGGAGAAAAAGAATTAAGTCGCAAATCATAATCTTATGTGGCCAATCCATGGCTACACCACATATTAATTTAGCCACAAAATTTTTTCGTGGCTGTTTTTTTGAATCTAGAGACATAAAATTTAAATTTTCGCTATATGTAGAATTTCTAGTAGTATTTCACGATTATATTCCAATTGGTAATACTAATCGTAACTAGTAGAAGTTGCATGAATGATAAATCCATGGCATTTTATACATAGATATTTGAGTTCATTTTTCTGTACGAAGACTAACTAATACTATTAAAAAGGGACTAACCAATTTTGACTGCGACAAAGAATCTTGCAAGGTAAAAACAATACTTAGATTGTACTATTACATTAACAATTTTCATCCAGTTATAATTTCTTTCTCTCCCTGTATATTATTACGTAATTTTGTTTTGTATCATTACAAACAAATCGTGTGAAATGTCAAATCGTTTCCCGACAAAGAGAATCCGTACCAGAATTACATCAGCAATCACCTACTACTATTCAAGATCCTATAGAGCATATAATATATGTCAACTTTTTCGAAATGGTTTTATGTAAATATTTATAAGTTTTCCAATCATGTTAGATAATTATTGCACAATAATTTTTAAAAAAGTACCAAAAGTTTTGTTAAAAGTTTTCGGTAATGTTAAATCCATCGCCAAATAAACCTATACAGTATACAGTTATATAGAGCTNATGTTAATATCAATGATATCATAGTAGATATTCTCCTATAAGGTAGATAATCAAAGTTATTAATGCATAACTTGACAATGAGACCATCAAAGGTTCAACATGACCGGGAAGTTTGGCGGCTAGTTAATAATTCGCGAAGAGGTAAATCAAACTTATTATAATAAGCTATCTTATGAATTGGAAATTCAATTTCGATGTGTTTAGTACGTCGATTAAAAAATAGTTTTGAGGCGATATGGAGTGCATGTTAATGTCATAATACAGCTGAATATAATTTTGTCTGTTCAACACAAAAAGAGTGTAAAAGCTCCCGTAACAATTTGACTTCACTTTTCGTCGCCATAAAACAAAACTACGGTTTGCTTTTGTATCTTCCATGATAAGTGATCTACCAAAAAAGTAGATAGCCTATTAAAGAACATTTTGCAAGCGATAAGCTGTCTAATCTAAATCACAATACCTCGTAAGATTCAAACCACTATGAACTACGAGTTTGATAAATTGACCGGGATATCTTTTCAAGTATCTAATTTCATTCATGGTCGCATCCCATTGTGAGATGCGAGACTGATACAAGAATTGAGATAGCATATGGACTACGTAAACAAACTTAGGTCTAGTAATGTCAAGATAAATGAGCCTGCCAATACTTCTCCGGATCCCAATAAAAACCATTTGTAGTAGCGGCAAGATGGTGATTTTTTTTTTCTATTGGAGTTTGCCCCAAACGAACTCTAAGAAGCCAACATTCAAAATATATATATTCAAAGCATACATTAGTTTGAAAAAAAGAAGCTGCCATCATGATTTTCTACAATTTCTCTAAAGAAAATTTAATAACATAACAAATGTTTCAGAGAAAAATAATAAGGCGGGTGGGCTTCTTCCAAGTAATTTAACGTAGGAACCATCTACAGTTATATATATATCTTTAAAAAAAAAATCATCTCCAATTATCAGAAAACACGATGAATTCCGACGGACTTTATCCCGTCGGACAATTCCGACGGATTTACGACGCGTATTCGACGTATAAAAGAGTCGTCGGAAATTTGTATCCGTCGGATAGGTCCGACACATTTCCGGATCCCAATAAAAACCATTTGTAGTAGCGGCAAGATGGTGATTTTTTTTTCTATTGGAGTTTGCCCCAAACGAACTCTAAGAAGCCAACATTCAAAATATATATATTCAAAGCATACATTAGTTTGAAAAAAAGAAGCTGCCATCATGATTTTCTACAATTTCTCTAAAGAAAATTTAATAACATAACAAATGTTTCAGAGAAAAATAATAAGGCGGGTGGGCTTCTTCCAAGTAATTTAACGTAGGAACCATCTACAGTTATATATATATCTTTAAAAAAAAAATCATCTCCAATTATCAGAAAACACGACGAATTCCGACGGACTTTATTCCGTCGGACAATTCCGACGGATTTACGACGCGTATTCGACGTATAAAAGAGTCGTCGGAAATTTGTATCCGTCGGATAGGTCCGACACATTTCCGACGGATTTCCGACCGTTTTTTATGGAATTTATATCCGTTTCAAAACGAATATAGATGTTACTAGCCGTTTGAATTTGTCAGGTTCCGTCGGAATTCCATCGGAAATCCATCGGAGGCAGCACATAATTTTCTTATAAAAACGTCTCCACCCTCTCTCATTCCTTACAATTACCAAAAACAAAAACACTCTCATCTAAAAACCTTATAAAATGTCTTCTTCAGATCCATATTATTATTTTCGATCGTGGATGGATAAGCCTCATCAAATTCCGGAGACGGGCCTACTTACAGAAGAGTACAAAGAAGGTCTCCAGCAATTCATGGCATTTGCAACCACATAGAAGAAAGCCATAAAATCCGGTAAAATATATTGTCCATGTACTAATTGTCGGAATCGTAGATTCATGGTGATAGACGAAGTATGGTCACACCAATTTATCAATGGGTTTGTGCTGTATCAGATGATAGATGTGTGCATCGACAACTATATGATCTACTGGGGAGAGGACTCAGACCGTTTGACATGTCGTTTTTGTCATAAACCTCGGTATAAGGAAACAAGTGGAAGAGTGAAACTCCCATATAAACGGATGTGGTATTTGCCGTTAACAGAGAGATTGAAGAGGTTATATCAATCCGAGCGCACAACGGGAGCAATGAGATGGCATGCAAAGCATACAACGGGTGGAGAAATTTCTCATCCCTCAGATGCAGGAACAAGGAAACATTTTCAATCCATGTATCCCAGTTTTGAGTATGAGGCGAGGAACGTATACCTTGGGTTATTGATTTCGTGTGTTTTACCCGCACCAATTAACCTAATGCGCACACTACCACAATCATAACAGTATGTCGATGTAGCACTTTAGGATCGATCCCACAGAGAATAAAGGTTACACACCAAAGATACGAGAAACAAACTAAGTTAGAGCAAAACGTTTTTTTTATGTTTTATACAAAAAGAAAGAAGAAAGATGCAAGAAAGAAAATAAAACACAAAGAGAAAACGTTGGATCATGGCTTAAAATATCGAAGAGACGATTAACAATTAAACAATGAGTGATTCGGAAGCATCAATCTCTATCTTAGAACATGGAACACAAACATAAGACTAATCCACTCTCGTGGTATCAATCTCTTCATCGATTACTCGATTAAGCTAAACTCTCGTTTGCGATCAAAGATAATTGATGAGCATTAATCACAAGTCCATTTAGTTCACTAAACACACTAGACTACAATGGCCAACTGTGCATGATATGTAAACCTCACAAAAGGTTCGGTTCAAGCAATTCATCTAACTCCTCTCGGGTGTGAAATGGCTAAGTTCAAGACTCGAATGAACAAACCTAATCTAGCACTAACACCGTTTACTCGAATCTATCCCTAATGCATGGGATGAGACAAAAAAATTCTAGGGTGTAGCTCTAGCTCGGTTTGTCACGCCAAACTAGAACTACCTAATCATGTCAAATCTAGCATTAAGAATCAACCTAAGAACCAAAGTGAAAGAATTATACAAGATCATCCTAAATCACCATCATCTAACCATCAAGACGATTTACTAGTGATGCATAAACATTCAATGCACATTCATTCTTTTCGCAAGAACACACAAATAGCTTAACTCACTCTCATGATGCTAAACTTTTTATTGATAATTTGAATTAGCGTATCTCTCAATTGCAACCAAATTATAACCAAGCATAAAACGCAAGTCCTTTTTAAGCCAACAATTCAGCTTAATCACGATGGCCATCGGTTAAGAATGAAAAGCACGTTTATAAATCTTCTAGACAATCTACCAAACCTCTCTCGAGTGTAAATCGACCAATGATCTAGAAATTGAGTAGCTAATTCAACTCTCGCATTAAGATCACTTCTAAACATGTGAACAAATAATTATCTAAGCCTAAACATCAACAAGCAACCATCAAACCATCCAAATCAAGCCTAATTATGATCCAACAAAAAGCTATTCACAAGAACACCAAGAACATGAAGAACACAAAAATTCAACTCACAAAAACAACAAAAATCACAAAACTAAACCATAGAAAAGAAAGAAGAAGAATCAAATAGATATAATATGAAATAAAAGTGAAGAAATCTTCCCTTATGTGAAATATACATGAAGATCCATTCAAGAACACCAAGAGGTGTTTTTGAGCTCTCCCAAGAGAGACTTTTTGTTTTGGAGAAAGAAGACTTATGTTTTTAGTGAGTAAAAATGACTTAAATACAAAAAGGGGCACTAAAAGAGACGGCATCAGTTTGGGGGATCGGTTTGAAACCGATCAAGATTGGATTGGTCGTTCTGGCAAGTGCTCGCGGTCGTTCTGGAGAATCGGTCGGACACGTCTTCACTAAATCGGCCATAACTCTTGAACCACAGCCTTGAATGACACGAATACAATGCTCACGCGAAGCTAACTCAATTGTCTACCGTGTGTCCCAACTTGAGATTAAACTGGGTACGGGAAGACTTCCATCCGGCATGATCTTTCAGCTGCTTTGGATTGCCGCTGCGTTTTCCGGTAATGACATGTCTCCAGCAAATCAAACGCATCTCTTGAACCGCTGATGCGAATGACTGGAACCACTTCCAGTGGAAAGTTAACTCAATTTAGCAGAACTTTCATTAAGAGCTCCCAGTCTAATTCAAAGGGCAAGGTGTTTATCCGGTTGGATCTTTCAGGCACATCGTCTTGATCAGGAAATCTTGATCGGTTTCAGTGATCGGTTGTGAAACCGATCAGACATGTATTTTGCTCATTTTGCTCCTCTTTCGATCTTCCTTCGAACTCCAAGTGTCTCCTTTGATCCAAGCTGTTCCAAGCACTCCTAAATACCCGAGAAAGGCTCTAGCAAGCCAAAAACGACACAAAACTCTTTAGGACTTCTAAAATGCAAGTTAAAACAAAATGAGACTCAAATGCATGAAAAGATCCTAAAACTATACAAAGTGAGATTAAAAACTATGAAAACAAAACCTTAAAAAGATGTAAAATATGGTGTTATCAACTCCCCCGGACTTGCCTTTTGCTTGTCCGCAAGCAAACAAGAAAAGACAAACCGAAAGAGAGGTTTGAAAGTGGGAATTGTCCACTAAAAGACACGTCAAAGCGATCACTATAATAACCCAACATAATAATAAGACATTGCAAGAACACATCTCAACATGGCTCTAACTTCACTAGGCTTATCGCAACTCCTAATCTTTTCCTTAGACACATAGCCAAGCATACCGTTAGCCATCTTATTCACCAACTCCACACATTCAATTTTTTTTTCTTTCAAAGTGTAGTCTCACAAATGGGCAATCGATCTATTCCATTTGGCTTGGTAGAAAAAAAAAAAAGGTTATGATATATAAGTGGTGGTTCATGTGTTTGTGGTTACTCTCAAAATCAAACGCAAGTCATTATACAAAAGCAATAGAGAACGGAAAACAAATGGTTTTTGCTAGAACTTCTTATCACAACATGGTTTTTGCTATATTTTTTTTTATTCCACTTCCCATTTTTCATTCTCAAACCAGTCCCACCAATCCCAACCAATAACCTTTGTAACCCCCTATCAATTGGAAGAAAGAGCTTGTCGTTTCTATCTCGAAATATTTTGTACATGAAAGCGCATAGAAAAAGACCTCACTCAACGATTTAGCACAATGGTTCAAAATGAAAGGTTTCGGGTTTGGGTGCGGAACCATCTTAAAAGGGAAGATGGCCATCCGAGTTAACAAGTGTGGCATAAAAGGATAAGATAACTCGAATGTTCATGTAAAACCACAGTTAATATCTAAAGCCCATAAGTGAGAGAATTATTATTCAATTAAGTCCATAAGTTTGGGAGATGGTTTCAAATGAAGCTATCTTGAACAAGACCATGTGGTTCAAGTGGAGAGATCAAAGCACAAAGTCTACAAGTCTTTTAAGATTTATTCAAGCAATGTAAAACCATTATAGAGGATATCACAATGAAAGCTAATCATATATCATTTACTAACTTTTTTTTTGTTTTTATGCAATTGAAAATATACAATGCAATGACTCAAGAAAATAAAACAAAACAACTAAAAAGAAAATTAGTAACGGTTTCCTCCCCCGGACTTACTTATCACCGTCTCGGTGAGAAAGTAGGCCCGAGAAAGAAAACAAAATACGAGAAACAAAATAAAAAATGAAATTTATATACAAAAAAGAATGTTAGAGGTACCTTGGAGTGGAGTGTGTGGATTCACAATGAGGAGGTTTGGCACGTTAAGCTCACCGGTTTTTGCTGTTATTCACCCCCATTTTTTTGTTTACTTACATGGGCACGAAATCGGTTGCAAACCGATCGGAGTTTTGGGCTAACTGATCGCATTTTTGAAAACGATTTGAAAAACCGATCTGGGCAACTTCTGATCGGTTGCAAACCGATCCGGCATGTCTGGACTTGTGATTTTTCTTGTTTTGATCCCGAACGTTCTCCTGCGAATGCCCATGCCCTGTAACACTGAAACACACTAAAACTAAGATGAAATCAAGCTTAAAACAAACATATAAACATATATACAAAGGATAGAATTGGGGGAGTCCCCAATGACGCGTTTAACGTCTCTAGCTTGACGGTTGTGTCTCTTATTCACTCTCTCCTTGCATGTTCTCTCTATTCCTAGTTTCGAACCTAAGAGATCAAGATCACAAGAAACAAAAAAGGTTAGTAACAGAAGAAAATAAAAGGCTCTAGACTTAAAATGAATCCTAACTCTAATGGCAATAGTTTATTCCCCGACAACGGCGCCAAATTGATTTCGTGTGTTTTACCCGCACCGATTAACCTAATGCGCACACTACCGAAATAATAACGGTATATGGATGTAGTACTTTAGGATCGATCCCACAGAGAATAAAGATTACACACCAAAGATACGAGAAACAAACTAAGCTAGAGCAAAACGTTTTTTTATGCTTTATACAAAAAGAAAGAAGAAAGATGCAAGAAAGAAAATAAAACACAAAGAGAAAACGTTGGATCATGGCTTAAAATATCGAAGAGACGATTAACATTTAAACAATGAGTGATTCGGAAGCATTAATCGCTATCTTAGAACATGGAACACAAACATAAGACTAATCCACTCTCATGGTATCAATCTCTTCATCGATTACTCGATTAAGCTAAACTCTCGTTTGCAATCAAAGATAATTGATGAGTATTAATCACAAGTCCATTTAGCTCACTAAACACACTAGACTACAATGGCCAATTGTGCATGATATGTAAACCTCACAAAAGGTTCGGTTCAAGCAATTCATCTAACTCCTCTCGGGTGTGAAATGCCTAAGTTCAAGACTCGAATGAACAAACCTAATCTAGCACTAACACCGTTTACTCGAATCTATCCCTAATGCATGGGATGATACCAAAAATCCTAGGGCGTAGCTCTAGCTCAGTTTGTCACGCCAAAATAGAACTACCTAATCTAGGTGCAGTTCTAAACTTCGGTTTATCATGTCAAATCTAGCATTAAAAATCAACCTAAAAGCCTAAGTGAAAGAATTATACAAGATCATCCTAAATCACCATCATCTAACCATCAAGACGATTTACTAGTGATGCATAAACATTCAATGCACATTCATTCTTTTGGCAAAGAACACACAAATAGTTTAACTCACTCTCATGATGCTAAACCTTTTATTGATAATTTGAATTAGCTAATATTTTAATTGCAATTAAATTATCAACAAGCATAAAACGCACGTCCTTTTTAAGCCAACAATTCACCTTAATCACGATGGCCATCAGTTAAGATTGAAAAGCACGCTTAGAAATCTTCTAGACAATCTACCAAACCTCTCTCGAGTGTAAATCGACCATGATCTAGAAATTGAGTAGCTAATTCAACTCTAGCATTAAGATCACTTCTAAACATGTGAACAAATGATTATCTAAGCCTAAACATCAACAAGCAACCATCAAACCATCCAAATCAAGCCTAATATTGATCCAACAAAAAGCTATTCACAAGAACACCAAGAACATGAAGAACACAAAAAGTCAACTCACAAAAACAACAAAAATCACAAAACTAAACCATAGAAAAGAAAGAAGAAGAATCAAATAGATATAATATGAAATAAAGTGAAGAAATCTTCTCTTATGTGAAATATACATGAAGATCCATTCAAGAACACCAAGAGGTGTTCTTGAGCTCTCCCAAGAGAGACTTTTCGTTTTGGGGAAAGAAGACTTATGTTTTTAGTGAGTAAAAATGACTTAAATACAAAAAGGGGCACTAAAAGAGACAGCATCGGTTTGGGGGATCGGTTTGAAACCGATCAAGATTAGATTGGTCATTCTGGCAAGTGCTCGCGGTCGTTCTGGAGAATCGGTCGGACACGTCTTCACTAAATCGGCCATAACTCTTGAACCACAGCTCTGAATGACACGAATACAACACTCACGCGAAGCTAACTCAATTGTCTATCGTGTGTTCAAACTTGAGATTAAACTGGGTGCGGGAAGGCTTCCATCCGAAATGATCTTTCAGCTGCTTCAGATTTCCGCTGCGTTTTCCGGTAATGACATGTGTCCAGCAAATCAAACGCACCTTTTGAACCGCTGATGCGAATGACATGGAACCACTTCCAGTGGAAAGTTAACTCAATTTAGCATAACTTTCATTAAGAGCTCCCAGTCTAATTCAAAGGGAAAGGTGTTCATCCGGTTGGATCTTTTAGGCACATCGTCTTGATCAGAAAATCTTAATCGGTTTCAGTGATCGGTTGTGAAACCGATCGGACATGTATTTTGCTCCTTTTGCTCCTCTTTCGATCTTCCTTCGAACTCAAAGTGTCTCCTTTGATCCAAGCTGCTTCAAGCACTCCTAAATACCTGAGAAAGGCTCCAGCAAGCAAAAAAACGACACAAAACTCTCTAGGACTTCTAAAATGCAAGTTAAAACAAAATGAGACTCAAATGCATGAAAAGATCCCAAAACTATACAAAGTGGGATTAAAAACTATGAAAACAAAGCCTTGAAAAGATGTAAAATATGGTGTTATCAGTTATGTACTGATGGTTTCAACCCTTTTGGGAAGCATGAGAGACATTATTCATTGTGGCCTGTAATTGTAACACCTTACAATTTGCCGTCATCTTTGTGCATGAGGCGAGAGTTCTTGTTCCTTAGCATTCTTGTTCCTGGATCAGAGCATCCGAAGAGATCACTTGATGTGTTTTTGCAGCCATTGATTTATGAGCTGCAAATGTTATGGGAGCAAGGTGTTGAGGCGTTTGATGTTTATTGTCAACAGAATTTCATCATGCGGTCGGTACTTATGTGGACCATTAGCGATTTTCCAGCATATGGCATGTTATCCGGATGGACAACGCCAGGAAGGTTATCGTGCCCGTACTGTCAAGATAGCACATATGCGTTTCAATTGTAGCATGGGCGAAAACGTCTTGGTTTGATTGTCATAGGCGATTTCTACCAAACGATCATCTTTATCGTCGGAGCACCACATTGTTTAGGAAGAACCGTCGAGTATTTGATTGTCCACCTCCTGAGTTAGATGGACATTATTTGTTGGATCAATTCAGTGATTTTGGTGCAGAGAGGACCGTTGATTGTGGTGGTATAAGACATCATCCTATTGACGGTTGAGGCAACCTACATAATTGGCACAAGAAGAGTATTTTTTGGGATTTGCCTTATTGGAAGGACCATCTATTGAGGCATAATCTAGATGTCATGCACATTGAGAATATTTTGTTTTACAACATTATGAACACCGTTCTCAATGTCCAAGGGAAGACGAAGGACAATATGAAGCCTAGATTGGACTTGCCAGACATTTGTTCTCATAGAGAACTACATGTGACATGTAGCGGAAAGCCTCCGGTCCCGGCTTTTCGGTTGGATGCACCTTCGAAGGCCCAGTTTTTTTACTGGATTTCTGATGGAGTTAAATTTCCGGACGGATACACATCTAACCTTCGTAATTGCGTTGATCATGGAGAAGGAAAGTTTTCTGGGATAAGAGTCATGGTTGCTATGTTGTGATGCAGCGCCTCCTTCCATTTGCCTTTGCTTGTCTTCTACCACGTAATATCCACGAAGCAATTGCAGGTACACTAATTATCTTAATGATATTTATTATTATTGTATTAATTAATTACGTAACATATTATATTAATTATATATTCATTTTTTAATGTCTACTTTGGTACATGGATTGGTGGTTTTTTTTGAGATATATGCCCGCGATCTCTTACAAATGACGGTATTCGAAACCTTGCGGAAAATATACAAGTAATCATTTGCAATCTGGAGAAGATATTTCCACCTTCTTTCTTCGATGTTATGGAACATCTACCAATTCATCTTCCTAGAGAAGCAGAACTTGGGGGCCCTGTTCAGTACCGTTGGATGTATCATTTCGAACGGTATATGTTTCATCTAAAGAAGAAGATGAAAAATTTGAGCAAAGTCGAGGGTTCTATAGTCACACAGAGCATCAATGAAGAAACCTCAAATTTCGCTGAATTCTACTTTAATTTCCAACACAAGTCAAAACGAAGAGTCGAAGACCAGCTCGACATGATGACGGAGAGGAACCACCTTATTATCCGGCCTAGTTCCTAGTATCTTCTCACATATTGGTCGCCTTAGTGGAAAAGGCAAGAACCGAAGGCTTTCAGCACATGAGCGAAATCATTTGCATACGTATATTCTGACAATCTGCGAGGAAGTTCAAGAATTTGAGAGGTATTATATGTGACCATGCTAAATATTATCTTCTTATATATTTGCTAGCTAATTAATTAATTATATTACCAATAATTAATGTGTGCGCTTCCATTTTCACATGATTTATATGGCACAAATCCGTTATGCATATCCGCTAAAAACAAAGGACGAGCTTATCGAGCTCAAGCATGAAGAGTTTGCACGTTGGTTAAGACATCATGTAAGTGCATGTGTTTTAATTCCCTAGATCTCATGAAATTTAATAAATGTTTTAATTAATTAATTTCCATATTTGTTCATGCAGGTATAGACAGAGTTGTCTAATGGCCAGTCATTTCCCACGTGGTTAGAAGAGATAGTGCAATTCCCCCTAACTATCGTAAAGTCACATGTGATATTTTGCACACGGGGCTACGCTTTTAAGATTTTTCGGGATGATAGGAGCATGCCAACTTCTGACTACGGTGTATTTGTTCAATATGGTGATCTTTCATACTATGGTGTTCTTCGTGAGATTTTGGATGTTCATTATCCGGGAATGCTCAACTTGAGATGCGTTGCATTTTTATGCGATTGGTACGACCCATTAGTTGGAAGTGGTGTGCAACAAGATCAATTTGGTGTTACATCAATACATAGCAGAAGACGACTCCAGAAATACGACCCTTTCATCCTTGCTTCGCAAGCAGACTAGGTTCGTATATATAGGTTTATTTTATTTGTAGTTTGTTTGAATACCTTATTAATATTTAATTTCTAGGATTTAAAGCTTTCTCGGTATCTAAATCTGAGATCTTTGTAGGTATGCTACATTCCCTATCCTCGATTGAAAAACAAGCAAGACCCCTGGATTACAGTGACTAAGATAAATCCGAGAGGAAGGGTTTATGGGATTTCAGATCATGAACCTTTGCAGCAGAACTCCATTGGATTAGGTTCAATCGATCATTCCCTCGAAGTCGATCTCGTGGTTGACTTCACCGTAGACGCATACGCTCAAGTATTTGAGGATTCAGAGAAAGAAATTAAAGAATTTGAAGAAGATCGTGATTCAGAATATTCATCGAACTCATCAAGTTCAGAGTAGTACTTTCTTATGTATAATCCCGTATTATTTTAAGAATAATTAAGTTTGTTTTATTTGAACAAAAAAAACATGTAATATATTCATATGATTTTATCTATATTCCATAGTTATGAAATATTTAATTATTATGCATACAACATTTTTTATATGTAATCAGAACAATAAAACCCCTATATTTAATTATTACGAACCTCTTCATCTTCTTCATTTCTTCTTCTCTCTTCTCACTTTCTCTCTCCGGCGATTCTCCCTCTTCTCCTCCGGCGGCGATTCTACCTCACTCCGGCGACTCTCTCTCTCTCTCTCTCTCTCTCTCTCTCTCTCTCTCTCTCTCTCTTCGACGGTGACCTTCTCTCTCCGGCGGCCTCTCCTTCTTCTCCTTCCACCGAACTCATGGCCGATAATAGGTAATCTAGATTTTTTTTTTGTTATGTGATTGTTGAATTAGATTTGTTAAGTGTTTAGGATTGTTAGAATTAGATACAAAACCTTTTAGATTTGTTATGTGATTTGGAATTAGATTTGTTAGGGTCAGATTAGATTGTTAGATTTGTTAGTTTTTAGATTTAGGATTGAATTTGTTAGATTTTAGATTTTAAAAAACGTTTTGTAATTTTAGTTTTTTTTTATTTTAGAAATTATAATTATATAAAATTTGTTTTTCTATAAATATTATAATTATATAAAAACGTTTTGAAATATATATGTAATTTTTAAATATATATTGTAATTTTAAAATATATATTGTAATTTTAAAATATATATTGTAATTTTATTAAAAACGTTTATGAAAAAATATATAATTATATAAAAAACTGTTTTGGTATAAATATTGTAATTATATTAAAAACAATTTTGAAATATTTTGGAAATTTTCAAAAAAATTTGGAATATTATGAAATATTTTGGAAATTTTCAAAATATTTTGGAATATTTTGAAAATTTTCCAAAGTTTTTGGAATATTTTGAAATTTTAATTCAAATTATTTGGAAATTTGAATTGTCAAATTGTCAAAATTTAAAATGAACCATAGTAATATTGTTTATATGTTTTTTTCGTAGGTATGACGACTTCCTCCGTTAGGAGTCACATGGCCGCGCTCGGTCTGTCCGTGCTTGGTCTCGGGATCCGGACCCACTGGGCCGTGCTCGATCTCGGGATCCGGATCGTAATTCAGGTTTGCCATCTGACGTCCCAGACTCCCAACAATCCGATGCCCGTAGCCGGATGAGGATCGCAGACCTTGTCCAACAACCTAACCGGGAGCATTGCACTCGACTCGATATGGAATATGGAATATGAAGACGGGACTTGGTAAGAAAATTTTAATTCTTAACTAATTCACTTTATTATGTTTCATAATCTTAACACGTTACTTTAATAATTTTTATGTTAGCAAGTTTAAGTTATCTACTGAGATAACAAAGTCGATATTGCGGATGCTCCATACGATTTTGGACGAACCGTATCCGACGTACTCTGTGATTCCAACTGACGTGAAGGATTCTTGGCAGCGAACATTCGCGGTAAGTTGTTCAACTTTGTATTTTGAGTAATTTGGCAAAAAAATAATTTCTTCTAACAATTTCTTTGTCTTTTATTTTGTAGCAAGAATTTACTTGGCACTATACATGGACGACGAAAGTCCTAGATAATTTCCACCATTATGCTAGCATCCAATACTCGAGACACATGTACGAGTGGAAGCAGAAGTACCTCAACAAGAAGGATAAGCCAAAGGACCTCGATGACGAGGTGTGGAAGGGATTATGAGAGTATTGGGAGCGCCCTGAGACGAATACGCCCTCGAAGAAAAACTCGAAGAACCGGAAGAGTTACCGAGTGAGGAAAGGAATTTATATCCACAATGGGGGCGCGAAGACGACCGAACGTCGAACGGAGGAAATGGTAAAAAAAAAAAAATTTTAATTAATTTTTAACTAATCAATTTTTCATAGACGAAAGAAACTGGTGGGCGCCATCCGGATTACCTTACCGTGATGGAGGACAGGCACACGAACAAGAAAATCGGGGTAATCCATGACGTGGGGGTGCGTGAGAACGTTGAGGTCTGCCAGAAGAAGAAGGTAGAGAAGTTGACGCAACTCTCGCAGCTCAATCTCGATGGATCATCGTCTTCCAACGAGTTGCCACGAGAAGAAATCAACACAATTGTCCTTGTTTTGTTATTCTTTTCTAATAACTTTTCTAATTTCTCGCACGAAACCCGACAAGTCAACGGCCGCATTGTCGGGTCAGGTGGGCTTTCGACCCAAGAGTCCTCTTCACTGGGTGTTCGGGACTCGAATCCGCATTATAGGAACGAGCTCGAAAGACTTACTCAAGAGGTTAATGAACATGACACAAAGGTCGACGAAATGTTGAAGAAGCATGAAGAATTGGAGACCGCACACAACGAGACCCGCGAGGAGCTGTCCCGGTGGAAAGTAGTCATGAAGGCCAAATTCCCGGATCCAGATCTTTAGAGATTCGTTTTCAAAAACAATTTTATTTTAGAACAATATTTTATGTTTTTATTTGAATTAATAATTTTTAATTAATAAATTTATAATAATTTTCCAATTATTAATTTTTCAATTCTTTAATTAATTAATTTATAATATAATTATAATATAAAAATTTTATTTTAATATATATAATTTTTTATAAATAATTCGTATTTCCGTCGGAAAGTCGTCGGAAACGATCCGTCGAAACTTCGTCGGAATTAGGTCCGTCGGAAGCCCGCCGGAAATAATTCTGAGGGCTTTCTGACAGCTTCCCGTCGGAATATTCTGACCACAACCCGTCGGAAATTCGTCGGTATTAAGTCCATCGAAACACCGACGGAAATAGTTCCGAGGGATTTCCGATAGCTTCTCGTCGGCATTTTCCCGCCACACGTCCGTCGGAATAACCTTGACGGTATGAAGTGGTCGGAAATCCCTCGGAAAGGTAATCGTCGGTATTTCGTCGGAAATTGTCCGACAACTATCCGACCAGGATCCGTCGGAAATTTCCGATGGGATTCCGACCAAACCTCTATTTCCGATGAACTGGAACCGACGGACAAGTGTCGTCGGAATTCGGTCGGAAATGGGAATGTCCGTCAGTTCTAGCCTTCTATCTAGTAGTGTATACCCGACCACGAATTCAATATCCTATTATTATTATTACTAGGTGAGAACCCGCGCAAACACGAGGGTATTTTATTATTAGATTATTTTGTTTATTTCTTTTAATGTTTTTTTTTAGTTTATTACATATATTTTGTTAGAACAACTTTCACCTCTACACCTTCAAACTTCATTGTCCACTTGATCTTTCAGTAAAAAAAAGTAAGCAAGTCATTTATTTTCTATCTTGGTCCGTAATTTCAGATGAATGTTGTGTAAGAGATAATCCTATAATCCTCTAAAACTGAGCAATGCCATTTATTACTGGCCCAGCTTCTAAATGGTCGATACATCAGAACAGTCATGTTCTTTTTTCCTTTGCAGAGATTTGAAAAAACACATCCACTTTCATTTATTGATATGCCATAGTGAAGCCATAGATGTCGATAATTGATGAAACTCGTGTACCTCTTCCAATATCATGAAAATCTGTCTGCATTTAGAGCGAGAAGAACAAGCAAAATCCAAAGTTACACAAAATAATCAAGTGTATGACTCTTTTTCTGCAAAACCTTTATAAGGAAGACATTGAAAAATTAAAAGCATAAAAAATGTAAACATCAAGCACCTCAATACGGGAGTTTCCCTCGTGTTCAATTGTAGTTATGCATCCCAACATATTATATCACAAGACTGTCCTTTTTCCTGATTCTGGCGGTGTTGCACCAGGCTGAAAAAGGTTTTTGCATTTTGTACTTGGTTAATGCTACAATGCTTTTTTAAACCCCACTTCCTTTATGTGTTTTTTTTTTCTTGTAGTGAGATGTCGTAGGTAAGCTACTCCCATCAAAGACTTCCTCATTTGCATCACCATCATCATCAATAACAACTCTTTTCCTCAATCATTTCCTGCTAGGTTGATGAGATTCTCCATCATCACTATCTACCATAACATCATTGAAACTTTCAGATGCACCATCAAATGCACCATAACATCATATATCGAACAAAAGCCATGAAATTGCCACAAAAATAAAAACAAAAGCAATCCCACTTCCTTGTTTCCTCACCTTCAGATCGAGAAGCAAGGAATAAAAATCCCCCCTACCGAGCTTGAAAGCGCGAAGAAGGATTCCGATCCCAACTCTAACGCCATTGGAGATGAGAAAGCTCTGGCAGAGATTGCCCGATGACATTGGCGACATGAACCATCTAAGAACAATTTATATATACACGGTGTAATGTTCCTCTTAAGAACTTATTATCTTCATTGATTTTGCCTCTACAAATTTAAACTACACTTAATTGTTACAATGACTGGAAGAATATATTCAACATATCAAAATCAATAGGGACACTACAAGAAAACTGCCTATTTCCAACAAAATTGTACGACGATTTTAGATCGATGTAACTTTACATCGACATTACAACGGCCTTACGACGAAATATGTATTCGATGTAAAGTCGTTGTAAATATTTGTCGTCGTATAATTGTCATAATTTGACGACGACATTACGACGACTATACGACGATATTAAAAATCGTCGTAATATCGATGTAAAGTTACATCGGATTTACGACGAATATGAATTTCGCATATTACGTTGCAAAGTCGATGTAAATTTACATCGATATTACAACGAACAAAATACGATGTAAATTAACAACGATTTCACGTCGATTGTTTCCAGTTAGGTAGAACACGTTTTTTTAATAGGTTCACCTAATTATTTATATCGAAATATACTTCGTAAATCCGATGTAAATTTGTTGTAAATCCGTTGGTAATTTTGAAAAATTTCTATAAATACATCCTAACGTCAAACAAAAATTTCAAAAAAAAAAAACACACACACTAATAACAAAAAAAACACTATAAAATCTGTTTTATAAAATTTCTATATACAATCTACGAAGATGGATGTATACGCAAAAGGATTCAGAGGGAGCGTTGACAACATAATTCAAAGAGGGGCTTGAAATATTCATGTATCAGGCCAGAAATATGCAAACAACCCTGGAAAGCGGTAAGATGTTATGTCCTTGTCGTAAATGCAAGAATACGAGATATATTTTTATTGAGACGGTGTTGAAGCATTTACTAAATAGAGGGTTTATGCCGCAATATTATGTTGGTATCAACATGGAGAGGGTTTTGAAAGGAATCAAGCTGATTGTAGTAGTAATTATCAAGGTCATGTAGATTTTGATGAATCAAATGATCAGGGAACTAGTAGTTATCATCATCATGGTCAACATGATCAATGTCAAGATCATGATAGGATGCATGACATGGTTACTGATGCATTTCATAAAACAAATGATGATAATAGAGTTGAGGAACCCAACGTAGATGCGAAGCGATTTTATGATATGCTAGACGCTGCAAATCAGCCACTCTACGATGGATGTAGAGAAGGCCAGTCTAAATTGTCGTTAGCAACTAGGATGATGACAATTAAAACTGATCATAACTTAGCTGAGGTTTACATGGATGATTGGGTTGATCTTTTTAAAGAGTATTTGCCAGAGGATAATTTAGCTACCGAAACATACTATGAGATACAAAAGTTGGTGTTTAGTCTTGGGTTGCCTTCTGAGATGATAGATGTATGTGTTGACAATTGTATGCTTTTTTGGAAAGATGAGGATAAGCTGCAGGAATGTGAGTTTTGCCAAAAACTGAGATTTAGGCCGCAAACTTATGGGCGTAGTAAGATACCGTACCAACGGATGTGGTATCTTCCTATAACTGATAGGTTAAAACGATTGTATCAATCTGAAAGGACAGCTGCATCGATGAGGTGGCATGCAGAACATTCACAGAGAGAAGGAGAAGTGACTTACCCGTCAAATGCAAAAGCTTGGAAACACTTTAACACGGTACACCCAGACTTTGCTAAATCTAAGAGAAATGTGTATCTTGGTCTTTGCATTGATGGATTTACTCCATTCGGTATGTCTGGTAGGCAATATTATTTGTGGCCAGTTATCGTAACGCCGTATAACCTTCCCCCAGATATGTGCATGCAAAAGGAATTTCTATTCCTGAATATTTTAGTCCCTGGTCCCAATCATCCAAAGAGGTCCCTTGATGTGTTTTTGCAGCCTCTCATACATGAGTTGAAACAGTTGTGGTATACATGAGTTCGTACATATGACTGTTCAGGCAAAAAATTTTTACGATACGTGCGGTGCTTATGTGGACAATAAGCGACTTCCCTGCATACATAATGCTATCATGGTGGACGACGCATGGGAGGTTATCTTGTCCTTATTGCCTCGATCAGACAGATGCGTTTCAGCTGAAACATGGTCGAAAACATGCTGGTTTGACTGTCATCGCCGGTTTCTACCAATTAAGGCGTTTCAGATCATGAAATAAACGATCGTAAAGATCGTTACTTTGCTAAGTAGTTAAAGACGCAAGTAAGTTAATATATATATAGTTATAAATATTTCATTTAATTAGATCGATACTCAATCTAACATGCACACTCCAATATGGTTTTATTTTATAGGTGGATCATGGCGACCCCGCATATCCAATATGGTTTCATGAGTTACTCCAAAGCCCCCTCGGGAAGATAACGACTGCACTCATGTATTTCACCCGTGGTTATGTGTTTCATACATACAAGTACGGCGTTCGTCGGGCAACTACCAACTACGGAGTATGTGTTAGGGGTGAAATAGATTTTTATGGGGTGTTGCAGGAAATAATCGAAGTGGAGTACCCCGGCTTGGTTAGTATGAAATGCGTTCTCTTCAAATGTGATTGGTTCGATCCAACAGTCGGTCGAGGGGTGCGAATTAACAAATTTTGTGTGGTCGACGTCAACAAATCACGACGATACAACAAGTTTGAACCATTTATCCTAGCATCACAAGCAGAACAAATAATGTTCGTTCCATATCCGCGAGTTTGAACCACTTGGCCCACATGGTTATCGTTTATTAAAATAGCTCCAAGGGGTAAAATTGTTGGTGTTGACGATCTTCCAATGCAACAAGATTCTTGCCGTCACATTACAGAACCAGAGATTACAGACAACGTTCTTCTAATTGATCCCCGAAACAGGCAACTTGAATATCTACCTGACGACACATAAGAAGAAGGTGATTCCGATGAGTTTGAAGAGAGTGACGATGATGATGAACCCAATGAAGATGATGATTAATCTGATTGATTTACTTTTTGTAATTGCTTAATTTGTATAATAAAAATACCGAATATGGGATAATCGGAAAATGACCGTAGATAATTTGAGATGGGATCGTAAGGATTCCCTGAGGTCGAATATCACCCAAACCCTGGAATTTTATGGTTTGGGTAATATTAGACCTCCATGAGTCCTTTCGACACTACAAGAAAACTGCGATTTGGCGACTGCAGAAAGAGTCGCCCAATAGTCGCTAAAATTTGTAATACGACTAACTAGCGACTAAAACCTGTAGTCGTTAATCTTTAGTCGCTAAAGTATGTAGTCGTAAATGTAGTCGCCAAATGGCGACTACTTTACGACTGGACAATGTAGATGTTCAATTGTCGTAACGTAGTCGCCAATTTGGCGACTAATCGGCGACTATAATTGCGACTACTGAACGACTACGACACAGTCGGATAGTTTTAGTCACTAAATAGTCGTTAAATTTAGTGACTATTCACCGACTATTTTATTACTAATTAAACGACTATTTGACGACTATTAGGGATATCAACTTTGCGGATGTAAATATGTTGCGACTACTCAACGACTATTTGGCGACTGTTTAGTGACTATTTTTGTTGACAAAACAAGAATATGGTATGACTGAATCATGTTTGTTTTGTTTCTCAAATGGTTTCAAAATAACTTGTTACAAAGTTAAAGCTAGAAAAGTAAAGTAAAGACATTTTACTGAAAATAACATTTCATTACAAATATTCAACAGGTTGATGAGTTCACAAACGCCAAAACATAAACAACAACAACGAGTTCATGAGTTCACAAAAAAAAACAGGGATTAGTGACCTAAGATATGGTACTTGGATCTGGTAGAGTGGCTGATGGAGTTGAATGAGATGCCACGAAGTCTAGAAACCGCGGATCAGTTTGTCTCAGGTACTTTTCCACCAAGGAGAAGTGCTCGAGCTTGTCCTTTTGCTCAGCCGCAGATCTGGAGTGCTCTGCTTCACGGGCATCAATCTCAGCATCACGCCGTTCAGTATAAGCAGCCTGCTCTTCAATTTTCCGTTCAGCTTCCTTCAGTTTCTCTTGCAGTGCAACAAAAGATGAAGAGTCTCCGAGTTGCTTGCGCTTGCCATTGAGAAGAGTCTCCTTCAGGCTTACAACTCTATAAGGAGTTCCTCGTGAATCTATCTCAGTGGCCTGCGAAAAGTAAGACAAAAACACGAAAAAATCATGAAAAAATCCAAGACTATATAAAAATGTGGACTCTGAAAAAATGTTACTTTACCTGAAGAAAGATTGACGTATATTCATCTGTTGTTAGCTCTCGAGGTCGTGACGCACCGTCGGAAACTTCTGAAATCTCTGTCCTGAGCTCAGACAACTTCTCTTGCACCTTCTTCTCATATGTTTCAACAATTTTCTCCGCCTTCCTATCGACATACGTACCATCTGCCTTTGTATGTGTCCTTTTGAAAACCTCACCAAGACTAACCGGTCTTCCCAATTCCTCTTCCTGCAATGTTACAAAAAAAAACAAGGATTATGACAGAATACAAGCAACAACAGAATATGACAAAACACAAGGATTATGACAAAAAAAGGATTATGAAAAGTTACTAACCATGTCGTATTGGAGTTGTTGATACGACTTTGGCCCTGATAAGTGGATATGAGGACCGAGACCGTTACGGTCAGACATACGAGCATTGGAATAGGTGAGACTCCTTACCTTTGCATCATCAGTGTCCCAGTAGTCGGTCATCGTTTTCCAGAGAGTGTCGCAGATCCAATTAGGTCGCTCTCGACTAGTCCTCACACTGCTAACCATGTCTTTCATCCGGCGTTGACAGATCTCATCGAAATACCCTTTAACTGTCCATGTTATCAAGGGATCCCAAGTGTGGGTTTTCTACAATACAAAGACAACAGAATGATGTTAGTGAAAACATCACAAGCAAACCTATATGTGAATGTTAAAGAACAGAAAACTGTACCGCGAACTCGAGAAAGTATATTTCTTGTCTCTCCGGAGGCACACATGTCCAGCTATAGTAGGGACCGTCAAATTTGTTTGTAAAAACTTTAGTAATTGACCTAACCAGTTTAGATCCCTTGTCGCGAGTAAACCTGCAAACTCAGAAACTCATAAAGTCAGACACACAGACATAGTACATTACAGTTTAAGACAAGACAAAGCAAACGTTTAATCAATACTATACATTACAGTTTTGACAAGACAAGTAAAGAAAGAAAACAAAGCAGAAAGTTTCTGAGTTATTCGTGACAACTCCAAGTCAATACAACTCCAAGTCATAAACAGTTAAAGTATATATCAGTTTCAGGTTTCAATCCAAATCCTAGACAACAATCACAAAAATCTCAAAAATCCTAGACAACAATCACAAAAATCTCAAGTAGTACATTACTGTTTCAAATCCTAGACAACAATCACAAAAATCTCAAAGGTCAAACCAACCAAATATGTTTCCCATGACATATACTTTTTGTTTTCTCGAGATAAAGATTGAATCTCAATGTTCCGATTCAGAGCAGAACCAATCATACACAATCCGTTTCGAAATTAAAAATGAGACTTCTAACCACCAAGTCAATACAACTCCAACAAACCAGAAAGTTTCAGATTGCTAAGCTAAGCACCAAATTAATTATCATGAAATGTAGCTGCATCATGTAGCTTTTCATTTGAAGGATGCAGATACAATAGTTAACTATTATACACCCACGTAGACAAGAACACTAACCAAAAAAAACATGTGAATTCAGTTGTGGAATTCTCAATGTGGAATTAACAATTAACAACTCAGTTGTCACAATTAACAAATTCACAAATTCATATCAAATTCCTTGAGAAACTTCATACGGAGACAAAATCCGATGGCCAAAATTAGAGATAATGAACATACCAAGTTGAGTTCGGCTTCGGTGTGGGAGAGAGGATGGTGGTGAATCTATCCCGGTCTGGCACCATAAGCAAAGCATTGAGAGCCCGCAATGTGTCCTCCTGGAGATCCGGCAAAGCTGGTGCAGATTCGTCATGGAAGTTGTGTCCTCCTGAAGATGGATGACTGTGACAGTTCCGAAGTGGTGACGCAGGAGTGTCCTCCAGTGGAGCTGAAGCCGCATGTAATTCTTCTCCGCGGTGTTGAGGCATCGAGTCCTGGAATAGTTGTTGTGGCGGTGGAAAGCTCCAGAAATTGGGTGCTGATGTTGACGGTTGAGCGTTCACGGGGACTTGAGGTGTTGACGACTGATTCGGAAGTTAGGCCGGCGGTGTGAAGTTGTACTGCGGCGGTAGAGGGGTCGGTGTTCGCGACGAAGTATTGGACACTCCGGCTCTCTGAGAAACGTTGGGAACAAATTTTCTCTTCCGTCCTCCTTTGCTCTTCTCTGCCGGCATCGTGTGGGGATTCGAAGAAGAGATTCGCGATGGGGAGTCAAAGAAGAGCTTGAAAGGCGATCGAAGAAGATGAAGAAGAAGATCGAAGAAGAAGATCGAAGAAGAAGATCGAAGAAGAAGAAGATCGAAGAAGAACCAGATCAAAGAAGAAGCATATCGAAGAAGAAGCAGATCGAAGAAGACGAATCGCACACGAAGATGAGAGCAAAAGGGGACTTAGGGTTTTCGACTTAATCACACACGAAGAAGACTAAAATGGTTTAAGTGTTTTTTTTATCGCATAGAAAGAAGACTTAATAATTGTTTTGTGTGGTAATAACCAATGAATGACTCTAGCCTATTGGTAATACCGAAATTAATCTTCTGGTTCTGCATCTCCGACATCATAATCGAGGTTTATTAGGTCTCCTTGTACGAAATTGTCGAGTACTAGATCTTCAATTGTTGTTATCAATACAGCATCATCATTTTCTGTTTGCAAAAGAGTCGGTTCTTTTTTTTCATATTCCCCTGAAATGTTTCTCCTCATATTCACTTTTAGAACATTGAGCCACAACTGCTTCGGTTTCTTTGTATATGGGTACGGAATATAACAAACTTGATCCGCTTGCGAGGCTGCTTGCAATATAAAAACGTATATATAAGTTATACATATGTATATTGACATTAATAAAATGCTATATATAAATATATACATAAGCACGTACCTAGAATAAATGGTTCATATTTATTGTATTTTCTTGATGAAAGAACGTCTACAATGCCACCATTGCTCCTCCGAGTGCCTCTACCGATAACAGGGTCATACCAATTACACTTAAAAAGTGTGATTCTCAAATTGACCATCCCCTCGTACTCGAGTTCTATGATATCGGTTAAGGTCCCGTAGAAATCAGCTACATCGGATGCATCAGTGTAATTTTCACCTTTAACACA
>PKMM01026215.1:1132577-1150599 GCA_002933915.1 Eutrema heterophyllum | reverse complement strand
TACCTGATAACGCAAGGTGGACATTCCGGTCTAGGAGTTCTGCAAAGATAAATGGAAGTAACCGCTCCATAAAAACATGGCAGTCATGACTCTTCATGCCTGAAAACTTTTGGTTGTCCATATCAGCACAAGTAGCTAAGTCTGACGAATAACCATCTGGGAACTTAACCGCATGTTTCACACATTCCAGTAAACTTTTTCTGGCTTCGTCTGTCAATGTGAAGGATGGGAAAGGAGCTTTACCCTCACTATCAATATGTAAGTGTGGCCGAGAACAAAATCGTTCTATATCCAATCTTGACATGATGTTGTCTTTCGATTTACCCTTCACACTCATAAGAGTATTCATGATGTTGTCAAAAAAATTCTTCTCTATATGCATCACATCAAGACAATGACGGAGATTGAGGTCCCTCCAGTACGGCAACTCCCAGAATATGCTTTCCTTGTGCCAGTTATGTTGCTTCCCATAGCCCGGCTTCTTCTTTTCGTGACCGTTTCCACCAACATCTTTTGTTTTCGATGGATTTACACCAGCCAACCGGTCAAAGACGGAGGTGGATACTCTCTCAAAGCGTCTTTTCCCTTTAGGAAGTCTTTTTTATTCCTCCGCAGTGGATGACCATGAGGAAGAAATCTTCGGTGACAATCAAACCAACACGTCTTCCTTCCATTAGGTAGGTAAAAAGACTTTGTATCTTCCATGCAAACTGGACAAGACAATTTACCATGGGTTGTCCATCCGGATAACATGCTATACGCCGGAAAGTCGCTTATCGTCCACATCAGCACTGCTTTTAGAATAAAATTTTGATTCAAGGACACATCGTATGCTTCGACGCCATTAGACCACAACTCTTTTAACTCCTCAATAAGAGGTCGGAGGAAGATATCGAGACTAGCTCGCGGATGATTTGGCCCAGAATTCAGAATTTTAAGAAATAAATACTCTGTATTCATGCACATACCCGGGGGTAAATTATATGGCGTCAAGATCACAGGCCACAACGAATGATTACGAGACATGCCAAATGGATTGAACCCATCTGTACATAATCCAAGATAAACGTTACGGGGTTCATCGGCAAATTGGGGATTTTGATCTTGAAAATATCTCCATTCCGCCGCATCAGAAGGATGACCCATTTCTCCCTCCTTTGCTTGGTGCTCGGCATGCCATCTCATTGCCGCTGCAGTCTTCTCGCTCTGATACATTCTCTTTAATCTGTCAGCAATAGGTAGATACCACATACGACTGTATGGTACGTTGGTTCTACGCTGGTCGTTCTTAGGCTTCCATCTTGGTGCACCACAAAACAGACATTTATCTTCCTTCTCGTCTTCTTTCCAGAAGATCATACAATTGTTAATACAAACATCAATTGTATGATATGGGAGACCTAAATTGCGCATCAATTTTTATGTCTCGTAATGTGAACCGGTTGACTTGTTTCCTTCTGGTAAATAGTCTGTCAAGATTCCGCAAACCGAATCCACTAACTTTTCACTCATATTATATTTTGTCTTATTTTGCATGACTCGAGCAGCTAAGGATAACTGTGAGTGACCTTCACGACAACCATCGTATAGTGGATTAGTTGTACCTTCTAACAAGTCGTAGAATTTCTTTGAATGGTTACGTACCGGTTCTTCTACATTCTGATAACTAGTATCACCTTGATGATAGTTATGATCAAAACTCACGTTCTGACGAAATGCATCATTCACCATATCCACATATCTATCTTATACTACATTACCCACTTCTTCACTCCCACCTATATACGTCGTATCAACATAACTCGATCCTAAATCCACCATATTAATTTCTTCCCCATGCTTATACCAAACATAATAATCTGGCATAAATCCTCTGCTATAAAGATGATTCCAAATTCTTGTCCCCGGGATAAATTTCTCGTTCTTGCAAACATTACAAGGGCATAAAAACTTACCGCCATTACTCTGTGTTAGAGGCTGGCTATTTGCAAATGTCATGAATTGCTCCACCCCCGTTGTGAACTCTGCCGAGAAATTTCCCGTCTCTTCATCGAACCTCTTATACATCCACTCCCGGCAATTACTATAATTGTAATTTCCCGACATTATTTAACTAATAAAAACTGAATTTTTTTGTTATTGGTTTTTTTTTTTGTTTTTTTTTTGTTTTTGAGATCGAATGAGGAGAAGAAATGAGGTGAATTTTGCTTATATAGACATTTTTGGCGACTACATAGCGACTACACGGCGTCTGAAAGGCGACTACATAATGTAGTCGCATAAAACCGGTACACCAACCCCAAAACGAATTACACGTGTTTACCACCGGTATTTAACGATTGTTTACCGACTACAGTGCGACTATTGGGCGACTACTATATCCCGTCTGAAATGTTGTTGTAAATTAGTCGTAAAATAGCGACTATGTACTTTGGTCGTAAAACAGCGACTCAATTACGACTAAACTTTATTGGTCGCCAAATAGTCGGAACGTAGTCGCTAATTAGTCGCAACTTTAGCGACTAAATAATTACTCGCCATTTGCAGTCGCCAAAACGATGTTTTCTTGTAGTGCGATCCCATCTCCGATTATCTCCGCATTATCAGTATTACGAAGGCATTACGACGATTATATCTTAAATCGTCGTAATGCCGTCGTAAACTTTAAACCATAAAATTGAATTTCCGGTTAAGGGTTTACGACGACATTATGACGATTATGTCTTAAATCGTCGTAATGTCGTCGTAAAACCTTAACCGGGAATTCAAATTATATGGTTTAAAGTTTATGACGGCATTACGAAGATTTAAGATATAATCGTCGTAATGCCGTCGTAAACCCTTAACCATAAAATTTAGGGTTTAGAGTTTAGGGTTGTAATATGTTGTATAGGTTTGGTTTTTCATCGTTTAACTTGTTTTACATAACTTCTCTACTCATTGTATAAAAATATTTGAGTTATCACAAAAATCAATAACATTATATACTTCATCCATTTTTCGAATAAACTTATAAAGAACGAATGCTATACATTATTATGTAAGATAAAGAAATTTTCCATAAATTAGATTCAATCGTCGTTATTGAATTTGTTGTTTACTATGAGAAGTATTGGATGCACAAATATACTTCGTTAATACACGACGGATTTGTATATTGTAATTTAGGGTTTATGTATAAATTTCTTATATTACGACGAGTTTACAATGGATCCGTCATAATTTCGATGGTAATTTTCGACGGAGACGTCGTAAACTCGTCGTAATAAAAAAAAATTAATTTTACCGCGTGGGGGAAAAATAATGATTGGTTGAATTTTTGGTTTCATTATTACGACGATTTTACGACGGATCCGTCGTAAAATCGTCGTAAATTACCATCGAAATTACGACGGCAACAAATTCTATATATATGATCCCAGATTTCTCTTCCTCGCTCATAATCTCATAATCTCCCTCTCTCTCTAAGGTATGTAATTATTAGATAATTATTAGCATTGTAATTATTAGATAGGATTGAAATTATTAGATTATATTTTTGATATTCGTTAATCTTGTTATTAATTAATTTTTTAGATATATATGGCGCCACGTAGAACTCACTATCGCGTGTTTATGGGCGGTTATTCGGGACCGAGTGCAAATTCGGAGGTCCCGTCATCTTCTGCCACACCGTCCGCGGTTCCGGATTCTGGGTCCGCACCAGCGGCGCCGCCGCCACCTCCACCTGCACCAGAACCAGCACCTCGACCCCCTTTGTTATATATGGTATTGACGGTCAAGGATATTTTGCGTTCGCCGGGTCATGATGGTTTACCCCGGTTAGATCCGCGACGGCCGCCTAACACTTTTTGGTAAGTAAGATCAAATTTTTTTTTCTTCTTTTTTTGGTAATTATTTTTTTTACTGATAATTGTAGTTTTATTTTTCAGGTTTAAGGAATATAACAAAGTCGGACGGAGTGTGTCTGAGACCATTAAAGCCTATTTCGAGGAGCCTCACCATAATTGGTCTGCGGTTCCGGACGACGTTATCCAGACGTGGTTCAAATGTTTCGCGGTAATTTTGTCCTTTCTAATTTTTTTTTGAGAATTAATTTTTTTTATTTAATCGTTTCTAATTTTTTGTCGTTTTTTATAGCAAAAATGGCACTGGAACATTGGGATCAACGAAACGGTGAAGACGCAGTTTAAAAGGAATGGAAAATTGCGGCTCAATAATACCGTCTCCGATTGGAAGAGGAAGTGGGAGGTTGCTGGGGATGAGGCGAAGCCCCTATACTTGTCTTCCGAAGTTTGGAACTGCTTGAAGACCTACTGGATGGATCTGCATTCGCAGCAAGTGGCCGCTAAGTGTTCTGCTTCTCGGAAAACTATCGGTCCAGACCGTCTTCCGACGGTTATGCCGCATACTTTGGGTCAAACGCCTTTTGCGGGAAGGCGCCTTCAAATGGTATGATATTTTTTGGTTAATTTCTATTTTTGTGATTTTTTATTAATTAAAATTAACCATTAACCGTTTAATTTTTTTTGGAATGTCATTTGGTTAGGCAAACGGAGGCGAACTTCCTCCAATGACCAGAGTTTTTGAGGAAACACACAAAAAGAAAGACGGCTCTTTTGTGGATCCTCGGGCGGAGAAGGTCTACAATGACGTGCATGCAAAGATCGCCGAGCGTCAAACTCAGCTCTCTCAGCAGCTATCACATGGCGGTTGTAGCTCGGTCCAATCCACTGCGGCTTTGACAACAGCCCAGATGGACAAGATATACGAAGAGGTAATAATAATCATATTATATTTTTACAGAATTATTTCGTATTCAATTTATTAAATTTAACGTTTATTTTTTATTTAAGATTGCCCCGAAGAAAAAGGGCAGAATTTTAGGGATGGGATCGATCCGAGATAGTGTCGTCGCCTCGTCTTCCTCACGTCATATGTTCAACGGTCCGGTTGAGTTGCGGAACGAGTTGAAAACCGCCCACTCTGAGATCTGCACTTTGCGGGCGAAGCAGGTGGAATACGATGAGAAGATCCAAGTCTACAATAACACGATCAACTCCTACAACTCTCTCTTCGATATTCTTGCCGCGAGTAACCCCGCTTTGGCGGCCGCACTAAGGCAGCAGCAGCAAGCATCTACATCAGCCCGATTGATCCGCTCGCGTAACATCGAGAGGATTTGGAGCAGAGATCGGACGAGGAACTTTTTGGTGACTTAGGAATTGACCTAAATGATAATACTTAGTATTTTGAATTTTATTTTGTATTTTGAATCGTATTTTGTTTTTTGAATTTTATTTATAAAATTTTAATTTTATTAATAATTAATTATTAATTTTAATTATTAATAAAATAAATAATATATATTATACATCGATTTTACATCGATTTAGAATTTACATCGATTTTACATCGATCTACAATTTACGACGATTTTACATCGATTTACCAACGAATTTACATCTATATATTACGACGATTTTACGACGAACTGCCGATACAAAAATTTGATAATTCGATGTAAAATAGTCGTAATTTTACAACGATATACCAATGAGGTAATTTTCGTCGTAATGTCGATGTAACGTTACGACGAGTTTTCGACGATTTGTATACGTCCCAGTTTTTACGACGATTTTACGATGATTATCGAGTAACGACGAACGATTTACGACGATTATGCAATCGTCGCTAATCCGTCCCGAAACCTGTTTTACATCGATTTTACATTGATTATGTCTGTTGTAAAATGCATGTTTTCTTGTAGTGGGATTCATAATCCACCTGAAACGAATGAGTCAAATTCACACTTGATTTGCGCATGTTACCAAAAGCCATATCTAAAACAAAACAATTAACTTCAAAAGTTGCTTAAATTTTGATGCTTGTACGAAATCTCTAAATCATTTGCTGCAACATTCTCCCCTAAACCTGAATTCCTAAGTTCGGAACCCTAATATTTGATCCTATAAGCAGACGCATAACGCATCGATAAACCCCAATTAGGGCTACTCATGTACTATCCATTCTCCGACAAAATTCCTAAATCGCTGAAGACAAATTAGGAATTGCTCGAAGCAGAATCCCAACGAAAATCCTAATCGAGAAAATTAATAAACTAAGAGAAAGAAAGAAAGATGGTAGAGCCTTTATCACTTTTCACTCGCTTTCGGAATCTGAACTGCTGACGGAGCGAGTCGAGTAAGATAATTCCGACGAAGACATATCCGGCGATTCATCAGCTTCGGATTCAACATCCAGCGAAGGCTCGACGGCATTATCGAAGAATCCGCGATCATTACTATTCCAAAACGAATCATCGCTGGAAGAGCCGGAGCTCTCGTCTTCGTTAGGTTGATGAATCACCATACTCTCAGCTCCCGTCATCCTCGGAGATAGAGATGGAGGAGGTTGCATCTACGGCGGGGGCGATCATGGCCTCTTCATGGACTGGTTTTCGCCATAGCAGATCGATTATCAATACCTCTTCTTCGACGACAGTACTCGAGGAATCAATGATTAGGTTTTTAGAGAGGTTGTAGCGATTTTAGGGTTATGGTTTCGTGTGTGTTTTGGGAAATTTGTCTGTGTGATGAATCAGAGGTTGGAGGAAGTGATTTATGGTACGTTTAGATTATCGTAGGTTCTGAAGAAAGCTTTGTGCGCAGCTTGGTCTGAAGAATTATAAGTTTTTTTTACTTGAACGCTGAGTTGATATAAAAATTAAAAAATTGAAAAATGGACCAATAAAGGGGGATTGACGTGTCGACGCTGGAGAGCTCCTCTTCTCTCTTTATATAGTAGATTATTCTAGTAATATCCATGATCTGTTCCAATTTTAAATTTTAGTGTTTATGATATTTAGTATTCTTTAGTTCGTAAGCTGATGGTTATCCATTTAAATCTGATAACGGATTAGATATTACAAATATTTTACCAATCTCTACCTTTAATTATAATATAAATGTGGAGGTGAAAATCCCAATCCAGTAAAACATACCCAATAAGTAAACGGTAAAAGGGCCGGAGAAGTCAAAGACATAGTCGAGCCGGGCTAAAAGACACGCCGAGGTAAATTTACGGTCAAATGGGTATAAATGCGAAAATTTGTCAGTCAATCCCGCCAAGACCAAAGACTCATTCAAACCGGTGATTTAAGGCTTCTGAACGTAACGGCTAAATTCTCCCATTAATTAAAAACCATTAATGGCGAATCAAATGAAGTAAATGACAACGTTAAACACAGACTCGGAGTATAAAGAAAAGACGAGAGCAAAGAGCACAACAACTTAATTTCCTCGTAACTAGCACTACACACTTAAACACTTAGATATTCTTTGTTCTTGTTCTTGTGTAAACACTCCTAAGGACGAAATACTAAACTCATTTTACTCTCATTTTCGTGTCTAAATCGTTTTTTGATCCACTCAGTCTGCTCCGAACAATATACTTTTTGTTTATTGCTCAAAAACCATTCGTTTTTTCTTTATTAAAGATTAGTCAAAATCCTTCGATTATACACATTTACAACTTTTGACCGATGTAATTCCAGTTACAATAATAAGTTCAAAAGTATACGAATAAATAACTTATAATATAATTTTAGATGAATCGGAGAAAAGTATATAATCGGATGAAGACAAAATGCAAATGATGTTTAACGACGTGCACTTCCGCACGAGTGATCTTTACCCACTTTTTTAATATGTATTTTTCAGCATTTTAACTTTTTTTTAGATGGCTTTCTAAATTCGTTTAACCGATAAATCAAAGAAATAAAAGTACATGTAATCTTCTGACGAGAGATACACTGTAGAAAGTTTTACATGTGTCGTTGATTGTAGTTAGCTTTAATAGTACTATAGTTTTGCATGATGTATAATGATAATAAGACATATAATTGCATAGATTGTTAATTTGAAGATTCATCAGTATTTAGACATTTTTCTAAATTGTTAAAAATAGTTGTCACTTATTTGGGTGAAAAGTCGATTTTACTTTTTTTATTGCTACATCGTGTACCGTCCATAATCGTACACGTCGTACTATTCAAGGGTAAATTGGATTAAACGGTGAAATAAATATTATTTTTTAATACACTTTAAAAAAGTGACAACAAACTAATAAATTTTTAAATAAGTGACAATTATTGTAAAATCCTCTAGTAATAATAAATACTTTGATTGTCAGCTTTTACTAAATAAATGGAATTTTTTCTTTTGATAGGATAAATAAATGGAATTCATATCGGCTTTAATGTGCAGGCAGGAGGTAAGCCGATGTCCCGGAGATTTCATTGAAAACAATCGCTAACTTTTTTTGGTGGGGTTAAGTTTTTTTAAATTTGTAAAAACATATTTTTGGAAAAGTGGATATAGAGATAATTTCTAGATAGAAAATTACACTTCTTCCGTTTTATAAGTGTCGTTTTAATATATTTTTTATACATATTAATAAAATATTAAAATTTCTATTATTAAATGTTTCAAGGTTTTTTCATCTTCTATGGGGCTAATCTCCTGCACCACAAAGCAAGCGAGATCAGAAGATCTTCTATGGGGCTAATCTCCTGCACCACAAAGCAAGCGAGATCAGAGGTCGGAAAATACGATGTGGGTGTATTTTCCGATAACTCTTTGATGCTCAAGTTAGTAAAGAAAAGAAAGACCACAAAGAATGGCGTCGGAAACGGGAAAAAATCAGAAAACGAGGAAGAGAGAAAGTTATAGTGACTCCGGGTACTGAGAAAGGATGGATCCGCGGAATATTTGGACAGATTTGAGTGGTTGTGTATCGGAAGTTTGGTCGGAATATTCGAGCCACAAGACTGAATATTCCTCAGAAGAGAGGTGAGATCTCGTCTCCGAAGTTAAGAAAAGCTAAGTGTTTTTTAGAGAGTTCTCTGAGAAAGAGATGAAAATCGGATCCCCTACTCTCAGGGTGAAGGCTGTATTTATAGAAATACATGGTCGGGTTAGTATACCGGGTTACGTTGGTTCGGGTGGGTCAAACTGTGGATCCTTTGTCGGATCAGTTACGAGGTACTCGAGTGCTTTTTCTGCATATTTCCTTTGTCCCTTAAGTATGTATCCCCGACAAAGTAGTTTCTGCATGCGTTGCGCCGGGTCCGTGTTGTTTTGGCGGTTTATGCGTTGTCAAGTGTTCTGGCGCCCATAGATAAGATTAATGTGAGTCTACTTTAGTTTAAAGGAGTATTGGAGGGAAAATACATATACAATCCCGCGTAAATTTAAATATGTTTTATCTTTCCCGATATCCTTTTGAGGGATATCGGGATCCTCTTACCATCTCGGATATCTCTACCTGGTTATCTGGGAGTCTTACCCTCCAGGGTATCGCTACCAGGTGATATGCTCAAATTAATACCCTAAAAGTACTAAAACAGTTGTTGTAGTATAAGTAGGGGTCGAACACAAAAACTCCAGATATCGCACAATAGATTATGTAGATCAGAATTAAGCTAAACCAAAAAGATGTAATTAAAAGCGATACGTAAATTAAAAGGGTTGTTAATCAATTGGGAGAAAGATAGGCTCAGTGTATTTCTCAGGAATTCAATGAATGTAGATAAACTAACTAGCAGGATTCAGATTTAGCGCGGTTCTTGAACTCAAATCACTAAAGTATAGCTAACCAACTCTCGTTGCGAAAACTATCTAAGTCTAAATCCTAGAATTCCAAATATCTTTGCGAATCCTAAAGTCTAAACCAGCTTTTATTTCAAGTTTGATTTGTTCACAAAACAACTAAACCAAATCTCTTTGCGAATAGTTATTTTGCTCACCCTAGGTTCTATCAGGTAATTAATCGCACTCTCGTGCCTAATCAATTATCCTAAGATCTAAGTTCTAGATTCGTCAACCTAGAATTAGCTATGGGAACAACCTATGGTGAAGAACTAATTCAGATGGTGAATCCTAATTAACTAATTAACCTAACATTCAGAGAAAACCCTTATGAGAACCCTGAACCTAACAAGGGATCTACTCAGACATGGAGAATGAAAACAACATGATTGAATAGATCATCAAAGAAATCAATAAGAAACAGGAGTTCAGAGTTGTCTCTCCAAAAACCAGAGTATAATAAAGCTTAATTATAACGTAATCAAGCGTAGCCAACAAAAGTGGCTCAAAAACCTAATTATAGTGCTAAAACACGTTTTGGGTTAAATTGTAAATAATAAAGTCTTCTGGGCAATTTTGCAATTCTTCAACTCTTCATAAAAGTCGCGTTTCCTTCCCCATGGACGACGGTATCGATCGATACTCGGGCAGTGGCGTGCTTCCTTCCTTCATGATGTCAGTATCGATCGACACCAGGTGGTGTCGGTCGATACAAGGGCTTCAAATCGGGTACTCAGCTACACGAACTTCTGTTTTGCTCCAAAATGCTCCAAAAAGCTCCAATATCTCCAATTATGCTCCAAACGTGCTAAAACCTGTAAAAGACTCTAAAACACTACAAAATCGTAGAAAGACTCTATAAAACGGACATATATCATGGCTTAAAAGGGGTAAAAACCATGATATATCAACTCCCCCAGACTTAGTCTTTACTTGCCCTCAAGCAAATAGAAGACTAAACCAGATAAAGAAGTTTGAAAACACGGAGACTCACATGTTCTTGAAACACTGCAATGACCATTTTCCCAAGCACCCAAATGTCACCTAACCAGTTCCAAATCTAACCACCATGTACACATTATTTCGCAGCATTGTTCAATTAAACCCATCATCGCCAGTTTCATCGCTGTGATTAATACCAAGAACCTTCTAGATTCTTTCTCATACAATATCATGACAAGAAACCATCCAATTTCACACTTTTTGTATCAATTTCTCTCCCCCAGACTTATTTCTTATCATATTCTCTTTTTTTTTTTTTTTTTTTTTTTTTAGATTCGCATATACACATCAAGGTATGAGACGCGAGTATTGATGGTGTTTGCCACCAAATCCCCGGTTCTTCCCTCTCAATGTATCAAAGGGTGTAGGCGAATAAAGGCATCATAGGAAAATCCTAGCCTCGCTTCCAACCTTTGTGTGATCATTCCTCACTAAGTAGAATAATGAGATCGCTGGAAATTTTCCTAACCCTCTACTTAGAAGAAAATCATTTCATCTTTTATGCTCTTTTTATTAACTTGTAACAGGGGAGAGAGATACTATCACTTTCAAACACATGGGTTCCTTAGTCAGATATGAATGAGGAATCAAGCTCTATGGACACTAACCACGTCGATGAAGTGCAGAAATTTGGCTCAGGCTTTAAAAGAACTCTGCTGGAAACATGTGTGTCTTCTAGTTAATTGGTCAGCCTTTGGATTTTTCATTAGTCGATTTGTAACTGATTCTGTAACGGTGGACACTTAGAAGCAAAGTCAGAACAAAAGAGTCAAGAAAACGATCATAATCTCCAACAAATTTTGACTCAATAAAACAAATTTGACACAAAAACGACTGACTCTAAGAAAAACAAACACAATGTCAGCGACTACCTCCCCCAGACTTAAACAACACTGTCCCCAGTGTTAGCAAGCCTAAGTTTGGTGAAAGAAAACAAAAGAACTAAGTGGATTGTGGAAATCGAAAATCTTACATGTGAAGGTGATGGGTGTCGATCGATACAGCCTGGTATCGATCGATACCAGCTGTATGTCGACACATTGATATCAAATCAGTGGCATCGAGTTGCTTAACCAGGGAAAGTGATCCAAAGTGTTAGAAGTTAGCACTGTTAGGAACACTCAAAAACAAGTTAATAGCAATAAGATAATCAAGCATAAATCCATGAGTTCAAATGCAAAAATAAAGCTGACATAGGTTCAAAAGAAACGAAAAAAATAAAAAGAAAAGAAAAAGAAAAACAAACGTGAAAGCAGAAGAAGACTAATGCTCTGTCGGCTCAGCGTCACCATCAGCAACAGGATCATCAACAGGAGAAGGAACAACCGGCGTCTGCGAGGTTCCAGGCTGAGACGAAGGAGCAGCGTCCGTGTCAGTCATGCATCAGCAGCGAGAAATAGAAGTCCAGATGCTCCGCATACTCTCTATCATCACCCTCTGAAAGGCAGCTGGCTCCATCGGAAGTTCCGAGGGAGAGGGAAATGATGGTGCAGGGATAGAAAAGGTCACTGCGCGCGATCGCTGGGCTCGTCCTCCCTGGCGTGAAGTAGATGGAAAGTCAGCAGCAGCAGGTGCAGGCGCACGAGCGCGTCGTCGAGTCGCAGGTGCTCGTATCAACAGGTCTGAAGGAGGCTCGAAACGAAGCTGAGAAGGGTCCTCGAGAGTGTCTGTCAGCGCGTCGTTAGGGAGCTGCACCAGAAAATCGCCAGCAGATGTAGTGAAGAACCAACGCCTCTGGGGCTTCAACCACGTAAGGTTCTTCAGGTAACTCTCATCCTAAACCGACACATAGTTACTATCTTGCAGCTCGTAGTACTGATCCCGAGGTGCTGGAAGATAGGAGTGAGAAGACTACCAACTGCCTCTGTCTTGGCCTTCGTGCTCGTGCCTGTGAATGGTTTGGTCTTCAAAGAGACCAAATGATGCGCAAAGACAGCGCCAAGGTTGACCTCTGTAAGCTCAGGCCATGGGAAATCCTCCTCAGGAATAATGTCTCTGATAGCCAGACACAGAAGCAGAAGCTCGGACACCCTCATCTTGTTAGGTTCCATCTTGCACAAGAGAGTGGTGCTCAGGATCCTAACCAAACAGCGCAGGACCGGGTGTCGTATATCCATCTGAGTGGACTCCTTGGAGTAATAAGCACCATTCCCGAAATGCGCCCAAAATGCCTGCATGTTAGGATGCTGCGCGGGAAGAAAAACCCTCCTGCAATCCCGCAGAAAACCGTAGATGTCACAGAGATCAGGGAGTGGTAACCTATACCTCACTCCACAAGCCATGAAAGTCAAAGTACCCTCTTGTGCATCCCGGAGAACCTCGTCCTGGTAGTAGACGCGAACTGTCGCCATGAACTGAAGAACCAAGTCCGGGTAAAGATCATACTGCTGAGTCGCCATGTGGCCAAGACCAATCTTCTCAAGCAGACGGGACAACTCTGTGTCAAGGCCCAAACGACGCATGGAGACCCCGTCAACAAACCGAGTAGGCTCTAGAACAACTCCCAACCACGCGTTATAGTGCAGCGTGTCATAATCATCCCACTCCTCTAAGATGGGTCTGTAAATGCAGTCGTCACTCTGCACAACCTCCTTCTCCGTCCTGGTCCAATCGATATGACAAGGGATCCTGGCCTTCTCGTTCACCTTAGGCCAAGGGCCTCTGCGTGGGGCTACAGGAACATCAGGAGCAGATGGAGCGCCCGTTGCAGCAGCTGCAGTAGTCCTCGCTCTCTTTTGCCTAGAAGCCATCTGCAAACAAAGACAGAAAGACACAACATAAATCCAACACCTCTCAGTTATCACAGCAAAATCGCAGCATCAGACTCGCATGGTGTCGATCGATACTGGAGGGTATCGATCGACACTCTAAGCTATTTCGAGTTCATCGAGTTTCCACAGTCCAAATCATCCAAAAGTCGAAACTAAAGGCAATCGAATGTAATGCAGGGTGCGAAACTACTCTAGAGCATCTCAGCAAATGACAATTGTCAAGAAAAACAAGTGCTAAAGAGTAAAATCTCACAAACCACAAACTTAAAAAATTTCGGACTGAAAAAGTGGAATTTCGGGTACGTACCTTTGCTGATTGGAGAAACAAATGCTAGGAAGAGATAGAGGATGAAAATGCAATGAATCTAGGCACTTGAATCACCAAAATCGGTGAAGAAACGAGAGAGATGCGATTTGAGAGGAAAAAAGAGGCGGTATCGATCGATAGAGAATAAAAAAGTGAAGAAAAACCTGAGGGTTTTAAAAGAAAACTTACCTGTCCGCACGGTGTCGATCGACACTCTGTAGTGTCGGTCGATACTTATGGCCGATTCCTGTTCTTTCTCCGCGACTTTGGTATCGATCGACATGGCTTGGTGTAGGTCGATACTCCTCCTCAAAATCTGCTTCACGTTAATGTACAGACTCACCAATGGGTTGCCTCCCATCAAGCGCTTGTTTTTAGTCATTAGCTTGACTTTGGCTCAGGTGATCAGTCGGAGCGAGGTTGAGAACTCACTCCCATGTAAGTTCCACAGGTAGACACCTCCAGATTCAGAGTTCTGCTCAGCATGCTCTCTATAACCTCCTTTCCTTTCTCTTTCAGCTCTGGAGTAAGAATAACTCTAGCCTTGGCGAATGGTCTCGAGGCTCCTTTGCGCTTCACCTTGTACTCGATCGAGTCTCCATCACACTTCTGAGGGATCAAAGTGACTTGGGCAGCACTTTCGACTTTCTTGCTCTTCGCTTTCTTCCTTGTTGCTTTAGCCTTCTTGGCAACCTTCTTGGTGATGCAGGGAGGTTCATCCGAAACAGTCGCGGCCTTCGGCTCATCGTAAGGCTCATCTAGCAGATCGATCATCAGTGTCTCGCCGGCAGCAGTGGTGATGCATGAGACATGTCTGGGTGTTCTTCTAGAAGGGATGGCGTCATAGTAGACCTCGTCGTCAATGTAAGAGAAAGAGATTCTCTTGTTCGGTGTGTCCATGATCGCGCCAGCAGTAGCCATAAACGGTCTCCCCAAAATCAAAGGGACCTTAGATCCTTCGCTCATCTCCACAACCTGAAAATCAGTAGGAACCAGACAGTCTCCTACTTTGACTGGCAAATCGAGGATCGTAGCATAGGGAAGTGAGGTGGTGGAGTTTGCGTATGTGAGAAGTGTCTTGGGAGATCCCATATCAGCTTTCAATTTCTCCGCATTCTCCCCGGCAACGGCGCCAAATTTGATATGCTCAAATTAATACCCTAAAAGTACTAAAGCAGTTGTTGTAGTATAAGTAGGGGTCGAACACAAGAACTCCAGATATCGCACAATAGATTATGTAGATCAGAATTAAGCTAAACCAAAAAGATGTAATTAAAAGCGATACGTAAATTAAAAGGGTTGTTAATCAATTGGGAGAAAGATAGGCTCAGTGTATTTCTCAGGAATTCAATGAATGTAGATAAACTAACTAGCAGGATTCAGATTTAGCGCGGTTCTTGAACTCAAATCACTAAAGTATAGCTAACCAACTCTCGTTGCGAAAACTATCTAAGTCTAAATCCTAGAATTCCAAATATCTTTGCGAATCCTAAAGTCTAAACCAGCTTTTATTTCAAGTTTGATTTGTTCACAAAACAACTAAACCAAATCTCTTTGCGAATAGTTATTTTGCTCACCCTAGGTTCTATCAGGTAATTAATCGCACTCTCGTGCCTAATCAATTATCCTAAGATCTAAGTTCTAGATTCGTCAACCTAGAATTAGCTATGGGAACAACCTATGGTGAAGAACTAATTCAGATGGTGAATCCTAATTAACTAATTAACCTAACATTCAGAGAAAACCCTTATGAGAACCCTGAACCTAACAAGGGATCTACTCAGACATGGAGAATGAAAACAACATGATTGAATAGATCATCAAAGAAATCAATAAGAAACAGGAGTTCAGAGTTGTCTCTCCAAAAACCAGAGTAGAATAAAGCTTAATCAGAACGTAATTAAGCGTAGCCAACAAAAGTGACTCAAAAACCTAATTATAGTGCTAAAACACGTTTTGGGTTAAATTGTAAATAATAAAGTCTTCTGGGCAATTTTGCAATTCTTCAACTCTTCATAAAAGTCGCGTTTCCTTCCCCATGGACGACGGTATCGACCGATACCTGAGTGGTATCGATCGATACTCGGGCAGTGGCGTGCTTCCTTCCTTCATGATGTCAGTATCGATCGACACCAGGTGGTGTCGGTCGATACAAGGGCTTCAAATCGGGTACTCAGCTACACGAACTTCTGTTTTGCTCCAAAATGCTCCAAAAAGCTCCAATATCTCCAATTATGCTCCAAACGTGCTAAAACCTGTAAAAAACTCTAAAACACTACAAAATAGTAGAAAGACTCTATAAAACGGACCTATATCATGGCTTAAAAGGGGTAAAAACCATGATATATCACCAGGTTTATGTTGCCATCGTCGGGGAAGTCAACATGCGCCTGTCTAGGTTACTCATCTCCATACTACCGCACTCTCCAAGTAACATGGCACAAGTTGGCGGGTTCAGGAAAAGGCAACCCTTCATCCTTTTGGGACCACTCGTCTCCTTACTTTCCACTCCCGCTAGTCGAGAATGGTTTTGGGAGAAGGTGGTGATTCGTTACCCTGTCCTAACATGTCTTATGGTTCGACCACATAGCCTCGTAACCGCACCCCCTCTAAGTGGTACGCTTTTAGGTTAAGTGGCCGTTTAGTATACGGTGACACGTCTTACGACATGTTCTAAGGTTTGATCACCTAACCTCGTAACCGCACCCTCTCAAGGTGATGCACTTTTAGGTTAAGTGATCTCGTTTATTCTAATATGACACGTGTCACTCTCCGATCCGCTAATTCAAAGGGAAATTATTTATCCCCAACATTAAATAATATTGTTTCTCTAATTAATGTACTAAATTCATGAGATTAAAAACTAAAACTTTTTAAAAAAATTATGCATTTAAAGACATACTTTGTCAAACAAAATTAAATGTTAAAACGATATTCCCTCTGTTTTTTATTGATAGATTTCTTAGAATTTTCACACATACTAAGAAAAAAATTAATGTTAAATTAAAAATGTATAATTTTTTTACACTAAACAATTTCACATGAATTTAAACCAATCTTAATTCAAGAAATTCAATTATTTTCAATAAATGCTTTTTGAAATTTAAAAGTTGGTATAATTTATTTGTAAAAAAATGCATTGAAATATTTAAAAAACTATCTTTAAGAAACAAAAAAAGCTAGGATATCTATCGATAAGAAATAGAGAGTATCACTAGTAAAAAAAACACAAATACCCACGAAAGTTTCGTGGGTAATATAGAGTAATTTTCGTGGGTTTTCGTGGATTTACCCACGAAAAGTCACAGAAACTTTTCGTGGGTATAGCGTCGTGGGTAGAGAATTACGTGGGTTTTCGTGTGTAAGGCTACCCACGAAAACCCACGAAATTATCCGTGGCAAAATACCCACGAACACCCACGAAATATTTCGTGGGTAGATATACCCACGACCACCCACGAATTGCCACGAAAATTTTCGTGGGTAAATTTTTACACCCACGAATTGCCACAAAAATTTTCGTGGGAAATTACCCACGATTTGCCACAAAACATTTCGTGGGTACCTTTATACCCACGAAATCCCACTGTAAATTGCGTGGGTAAGTGCAATTTTTTTTGTCAAAAATATAATTTTTTTTTAAATTTGTAATTAAAATTTTTAATTAAATTAAATACTAAACTAATAATTCGAATAGAAATAAAATATTTTACATAAAATTAAATTGTTCTAAATTAAAAGTTTTTAAATTAAAAAATAAGCAGAAAAATAAACTACTCGGCCTGCCTCGTCCGTTGTGAACCGCTGCCTCCATCTAGCTTGTCCAAAATCAAATCTATCTTACTCGCCATGTCTGTCATCTCACCCCTCATACGATCGAGCTCATCTCGGAGATCCGGTTGTGTTCCCGACGGATATTGGACGGAAGGGTGATAGAACTGCGACCTTGCACTACCGACGCCGTAGGCATGCCCGTATTTTGGTTTCACCCTCTGCATTTTTAAACAATAAGAGAATTAATGTCTAAATATACTATAAATAAAAATTAGAATATGAAAAAATTTACCTGAAAATATAATTGGTTAATGAATTCCCGAGGAGAACCACTTGTGGAAAAAGCTGTGCCGGCCGAATCATGTTGCTGAGAAGCCTCCTCTTCAACCTCCCTCACGAGTCCCTCAATCACCGGATCAACGTAAGTGCCATCCGCGCGTGTATGCGTCTCCTTCACCAAATCCAGAATGGATGGTTCATCGGATCCCTGCCCCTTCTGCTTCTGCATTATCCCAAAA
>PKMM01026215.1:1051695-1124980 GCA_002933915.1 Eutrema heterophyllum | reverse complement strand
ATATACAAAGTATCTGACAAGTTAATTTTATCATATTTTCAGCTTGTCGCTATGTTATCCAGTGCAACCCCCAACGGCCAGGGAGACCTTCTAGTAACCTTAAAGGATCCGTCTGGAATTATCGAGGGAACCATGCACCATAACATCTTCAACAATGACGAGAACAGAGTCAACACTGGCGTAGGTGCGGTTGTCATTCTACAGAATGTGACCGTATGCCGTTTTAACCGGAACTCTAAGTACCTCAACATCACTGAGCGGAACATTGTTAAGGTAGATTTTCCATAAGTTTGTAAATATTACTGATAATTATAAACTAAAATCATTTTTCAAACAGATAATTGGGGCTAATTCGATGATTGCTGAATACGAACCAACCGTAGCATCTACTATCAATGAGGAAGCTGAAGGAATTACTGGCTACGAAAATGAAATAGTCCCAGAGTCAGATGGTGAATAAACATCCGAACCGTCCATGTTTACGAATAAGCTGGTTAAACAGCATACTCTTTATGTTGCTTTAATGTTTACTATTTTCCTACCATCTATTGTACGCGTTTATAATAATGTTGTTATGTAATGTAATATATTTATATGTTTAATGAAATAAACCAATATTATAACAAATGTTTTGTTTCTTACTGACCTTCCATTCGAATTAACCAAAAACCTATTAATAAGTTTTTAACGCATTATAAGGTTAATATATTTGTCAATGTTAAAAACAGATCGGAAACCGTAGTTCTAGTATTTTGTAAGCACCCACGGAAAATTTCGTGGTATTTCGTGGGTAACACCTCACCCACGGAAAAATTCGTGGGTAACCGTGGCAAAATTACCCACGAAAACCCACCAAGATTTCGTGGGTACAATTTTACCCACGAATACCCACGAAAACCCACGTATACCCACGAAATACCCACGATTATTTCCGTGGGTAAGAGTTACTGTTCATCGTGGGTTTTCGTGGGATTTCGTGGCTTTTTTGCTCTACCCACGGAAAAAATCGTGGCTTTTTCGTGGGTATATGCCTTTTTTTTACTAGTGTATGGAGTATGAAGCATATCTAAAAGAGACAATTTATAAGTTCATCCATTAAGTATTTAAGTGCATGGATAAAGGAAAAAGAAAAGTAAATCCCATTTTAATACTAACCTTCTTTTTAAAAATAAAATTCATATCTTATTTCATGGTGCCATTTTTGCTAATTAGGCTTAACCATTTCATGTGCAATTGAAGAATGACGATTGACGGATCATACTGCTTGTCTATGTGCGTACTGTATATGCAGCAGAGCACGCATAAACACTGAAGTATACACGCATCCTGCTTCTGTCTGATTAAAACAGCTTGAGAAAAGTTTAAAACATAGGAGTAATTGTGAGTGCATAATTTATGAGTGTACACAAAATTTTACAAAGAAGAAACTAAAAAAAAAAAAAAAAAAAAACTCGAAAGGAATGAGAGAGAAGACTGAAGAGATTGAAGAGACAGAAGCAGAAGATCATTGGCCTCTTTTGTCGCTCAAGTTGCTTCAATTTCCAAAGAAAAATACAAACTTTGTTGTACATTTTCCGAACACGATAACATCATAATCACCTTAATGGGTAGACTCTTTAAGCAACATTAATCATCTTAATCACGTGATTGACCAGAAATACTAAAATAATTCTTGCAACTTCCTCTATTTGATTGTAAATATTGTTTTAGGGTTTGTTTTATACATAGTAAGAAAACTAATTTTTATTTTATTAATTCCCTATATAAGTTTATCTCGGTGTTTAAGAAACTGAATTAATAGAGATAAAATTGGATTGAAGAAGACAAACGAACACAAGAAGATGTGCAAGCTTTTTCTATTTGGTAAAAGATTATTTTTTTTTAATATATATAACCGGGATAGATCTTGGACCAAAACTCAAACTAATCCCCAAAATATGTAAAAAAAATCGGTCATTTTTGCTATTTAATGCGTTTACAGTGGCCAAGAAGGATCATAATGATTTTCGTAGATAATTAGACTTGTTTATTAGCTTAAACCTATATGGCAAATTATCCACACAATCCTTGGTTTGTGAAAGATCTTATTGGTGCAAACTTATATGAGTAATCATCATCAAAATATTTACCACCCCAATCGAGAATGCTCAAAATCGATGTACTCAAATTTACGGTTTAACCACAAGAATGATTAACCATTTCTAACTTTCCATATACGGACTAGTTCTTGCACGCATGAGCGATTCAAAGACAGAATGGACCATGTGCCATATAGCAATATCGGACCCTTAATTAGTAAGAAAAATGTGAAAAATCGGACCCTTAGTTCAAAGATTGATTTACTTTTTTAAGAAAATTAGGTTTTCAGGATAAAGAATTTGTTTTAGGCCCTGTAATTTTGCACATCTTGCTTACCCACAGAGCCGCCACTACTTGCACGTCCAGTGAAATGGAATTTGGAAAAACACAATTACCATATGCACAAATAGACAGATAATACAACCAATTCTAGACTATAAGACATGTAAGCCGGCTATGTGCTAATAATCAAATATAGATAATATAACCAGTTTTGGGCTTCAAAATTATACATCAATGTCAAATACGCCTGAAATGGCTAAATGTTGAAGTCATGGGGGTATCAATTCAGGCTGAAAACCTTTGGGTCGGGCATCAAACCGCATGCTATTGGATCAATTATGACTCTAATTTTAGATGCTCAAAAGGGCAGGTCTCACTGGTTAGCCTATTGTGGATAACGGTTTCAAACGGGTTTAATTCACGTTGACTGCGAACCGATTCACAAACATGACATTTTAATTAAAAATATTAGATTTTAGTTTTACAAAAAAAAAAAGATTTTATTTAAAAATTAATTACTACTCCATCTGTTGGGTTATTTTTAATTAGCTATTAGATGATGTTTGTATGTAGAAATAAAAAGGTATTCAACAATCAACAGAGGAAATATTTGTTATCTTGATATGCGCTTATGTAAACATGAGTATAATTTATCATATTTCTATCTGAGATCATAAATGCATTTGTTTAGATCGTAGCCGTTGATTTGAGAAAACACAATGTGTAAATGTTATTCACCGTCCGATGAGGGATGTATCATGTATGTAACCCTTTCGTTGGCCACAACCACAACTTCGATAATCCGCTAATTACAAACAAAACACATACAGAAAAAAAAAAAAAAAAAAGAGTCAGGCCAAGGGAAGAAGAAGAGACAATCCGACAACGATGGTGAAGGTTTTGACCTATTTTGGAATGACATTGGCTGCTTTCGCCTTCTGGCAGTCTATGGACAAAGTTCATGTCTGGATCGCTCTTCATCAAGACGAGAAGGTTTTATTCTCTTCCTCGATATCTGACATTAGTCATAATTTTGGCGTCAAATTGTATGAATTTCTTCGAAATTAAGTTAAATGTGATTTGAGGTCAAACCCTAGGCAATCGAATTGATCGCATTTCTCGCTTATAAAAAATGGTTCTTTGGTTCGTTTCCCTGATTGGAAGAACCATTTGCCTCGATTTAAAGGGCATTTTTATTTTTTTTAATGTTGATATGATGATACAACCTATATTTGTGTTCTTCACTCGCTGCAAAGTAGCTTACCATGATTAATTTGGCATATTTGTGTATCGTTTGACATCTGATTACATTTTGACAGTCATCATGTATTGTTAAGATGTGGTGATTAGAAGCTAAGCTTAACTTGTGTTTGTTTACTTTAATGTGTGGTCTTTTTTTGCTGTGAAAGCACAAATAGAGATTGTGATTTGCACTTGATTAAGTAGTGATGAGGGATACGAACTGATGTGTTCTTCTTAGATTTAAGTAGCTAAGCTTAACTTGTGTTTAATATGTTTACTTTAATGTGTGATCTATTTGCTGTGAAAGCACAAATAGAGATTGTGGTTGGACTTGTTTAAGTAGTGATAAAGGATATATGAAACAGTTCACTGATGTGTTCTTCTTGGATATAAGTAGCTAATCTGATAACAAACCCGTTTTTGTGTGCAGCAAGAAAGAATGGAGAAAGAAGCGGAGGTAAAGCGGGTTAGAGCAGAGCTTCTGCGGAAGGCTAAAGAGGAGGGTTCTCTTGCATGATCGTCGTCAGTTATGTTTCGGTTCTATACTCATTATCAACTTGCTTTAACTGCTATGGACCAAAATCGAGTTTGCATAGAACAATAATACCATATATGCTTTTGAATGTGGGATGATGATGAATAATTGCTTTCTTTGTTCTAAACTAATGAAATACTATTTACTTTCTTGTGTTTTTCTTAGTGTTTTAAACTTCACTCATTCATATCCAACATCTTCATACTCTACTCTTAAGAATAAAAAAATAAATCATTCACCCCAATAAAGTTGCAACACAGCAAACAAGATTACCTTTTATGTTCCAAATCATGAGGTTTGACCACAGAATTCATCGGTTGTCTTGTGTAGTTTTTGAGCCCTTGGTGTGTGAATTTTATCTTTCCTTCTATTACAGGTTACTGCTGCTCTTTCACACGCCGGTTTGTAGTCTTGGAATGATGTCACGAAGAGCGATGAGTGGACAGGTGAGAAAAGTTACCTCTGTGTAGCCAATGTTTGAGTCTAGGTTAAGTGAATGCTGCATTGATCTGAAAACTGACTTGACTGATTTGATTAACGGGCGAGATCATTCGATAGGAAATATCTGCATTACATTGGAACAACTCCAAACCCTTACCATCAAAGCTATCTCCATTATCGGTTGAATACACATCTATGTGAAACCGAAGTACATTACCAAAAGAAGTTAACGAGAGGCAGTTGAAGAATTCAAAGTTGATAGATACAAGAAAGGTTATACAGAGTAGAGTCAGGGTCAAGCCATTGAACTCTTTAAGCATCATTTTCAATATCACAAAGACGGAAAATACTTGTTAAGATTGAAAGGCAAAGAGTAAAACTCTTCACTTCTAGTATCCGATTTAAACGACATGAAACGGTCCCACCAAAACATCCCTCGGTCTTTCCTCATCGCACTGTCTTTAGATGACAATGTTACATCAAGAAAGAATGCTAAAATCCCTGCCACAAAGGCTTCAGAAGAGAATGGAGCATTGATCATATCATTGAACTGTGAAGAGCACAAAGAATACAAATCAGCATTATCATAAGCGAGAGGATATCGATAAAAACAGATTATGTTTGTTTGTTTTTACCCATCTTGCTCTTGTGTGAACTGGTCCATACTTGTTAATAGCTGTATACTCGTTGAAGTATTGTGGTATCGATAATCCCATGAATACCGAGAATCCGAGAATGAATTTTGTTCTGAAGCTGTTTAGATTGCAGAATTGAAGTAAGCTTAGACCACCAGCACCTGCAGTTTTATCGGTTTGAATCCCATAGATGCTCATTCGCGGTTTCAAAACATATCGGTGTTAATAAGAAAGGCGTTTCAAGAAACATACCGACATATGCAAAGAACAGGCAATGCAATGCTGCAACGATAGGAGCTGGAATGGAAGCAAAGACGGCCCCAAATTTTCCAAGAATGGAGAAAAAGATCATGAAACCGGCTGATATTTGAACTACCCTTCTGCTACCAACGCGTGTTAGCGCTAACAAACCGGCATTTTCTCTGCAAAAACATCAAAATAACCATTGGATTTTGCAGCAAAGACTTGTTTTCGGGTCAATTACTCTGTTTCTTTTTAAAGAAACCGGGCTTACACCGATACAGATGCTCCATTTCCTGCTCCAAATAATCCACAGAGAAGAACTCCAACACCCTATACATAAATGCATTGCTTAAATATACAATCTAAGAGCAATTGTGACAAAGGAAATTTGAGGTCAATGTTTTACAAACTTACCTGCCAACCAATTCCACGGCTGAGAACAGACGGTGGGGGAGGAGTTGCACTTGCGAACCTCGATACAGCAATGTATGTCCCTGTGGACTGTTTCCATGAATCACAAGAGTAAGAACATGAGCATGCGCAATACTCTAATTATGAGTATGAAACTTTTGTCAAGTGTTTAGTGTTGTTGCAGCAAAAAGGAAAGACTTTTAGATGAATACTAGCCTCAACAAGGGAAACAAATGAGACAGCCATCATAGCGAAAGCTTCACCCGCATGAAATGTCGGAGCTCCCCATTGGAAAGGGTAAGGCACTCTTATCCTGGCATCATCAAGAACCAGTCCAAATTTTATACAAAATGTAGCCTAATATCACTAGAAAATGCACAACGATAAAGAGATAATTTCATTACCATGGAGCACCGCCAATGAGGCCAGAACGGTCTGTTCTGCAGCTTCTCTGAGTGTTGGTTCCTGTGTTCTTATACGCTCCACCAATGGTGAGAAAGTGTGCGTAAATCCAGACGATAACAACAGAGAAAATCACAGCAAATCGATGGAAAACATGTCTTTCTCCTCGCATGAGATGAGGAATGTACTGCAGAAAGAAACCAAAATGATGGATCTGGTTAAGAAATCTCTTTTGAAATAACGAGAAGAACATTTCGCCGAGATCTAACCTGTGAGAATATGAGTAGAAGGATGATTTCAGGCAGTCCAATCTCAATGCATTTGGCTAGCTGCAAGAGAAAGAACAAGCTCAGTACTCAAGAAAATGTTATAAAACAGCAAGAGAGATCAACTAAGGCAATACACACCAGAGGGAAACCATGCTCATAAAGTCCAAAACCGGCTAGTGCTACCAGAGGAACTGCAGAGAGAGGACTCAAGAGCCTAGAGAAAGAAACAACAATCATCAGGAAGTAGAAGAAGAGAATCATTTGGTTTTATATGAATGCTCTTGGTATCAAGAATCATCTTAGCTAACCTAACTACATTGCGCCAAAGGCCGCTAAAGCCAACAACGATCTGAAGAATCGAGGCAACGATAAGAGCACCCTGGATTCCGCGCATGATCCTCTTAAATTTCTGCAATTATTCTCTCAATTAATGTCAAAATCTTACACAGAAACAGATAGGTTCTCAGTTTCTTTTTCCACTAACCTCTTGAGGATCGAGAATGTCGCTGTACCGACCAGCCAAGATGATCGAAAGTGTGGTCGGTACATAAGAGTAAGAAGCTCCGATAACCGCGGGAAGACGCGTCCCAAAGAAGCTTTGGCACAAAGTGTTCAGTCCAGAAACAAAAAGCAATGTCTGAATCATCTTTGCCTTCTCCTCCTACAACAAATAAATAGAAAATCCAAAGACAAGACATTTTTTTTTTAATCAAAAACAGAGCATTTTCATAATGTTCATGGAATTGATTTGTCTGAAAAAAAAGACTTACGTTTCCTCCACCCATTTGTGGAACTAACGATGTTGGGATCAGAACCGTTGTTCCAAGCATCACCAAGTAATGCTGAAAGCCCAGAAGTATCGCCTCCGCTGATCCGGAAAATGGTTGAAAGAATGATCATTAGTTGCTAAATTACAGATGACATTGCACAAATGATAATGATGAAAGATGTGAAATTAGGAGAGAGGAGGGTTACGCCAAGGAGGAGGACTGGTGATGCAATAAGAGACAGAAGGAAGCTGATCTTTCACCGGATGTGGCTGAAGCTCATCCTGTTTTGGCTGCGGCGCGGCTCCTACTCCTTCACCACCACCGGCCATTTTCTTTCTCTTCTGATGAAACCCAAAAGCAACTCAGGAGAGACAGAAAGGTTGAAGCTTTTTTTGCCGGAATCTTCAACTTCAACAACAAGTGGTTTTTGTAGAAGCCTAGGAAGAGAAAATGCAAACCTAAACACCGAAAGTGCCGGAAATGTTGTTGAAATGCTGGGAAAGTGAAAAAAAGGGTTTAGGAATGGAGAGTGAGAAAGTGAAAGAAGAAGAAGAAGAAGATGATGAAGTTAGAAAAGAGACAGACACTTGTCGGGGACTATAAGTAAGAAACCGTCAATAAAAGTAAGAAACGTCAAAAAGGTGGATTTTGCGCGTTTACGTTAAGACCTTTGAGAAGAAAGAACCACTTGGAGAACACGGAACCCATATAAAAAAAAAGATTGAAATGTGAAGAGGAAGAGGAAAAGAGGCCATTTAAATTACTTTTAAATTCAGCGGATTTAATAATAGAAACCAGTGGTGGAATTATTCTCTCGGGTCTAAGTTCCGCTCTAAAATTATGATATGGGATATGGATCCGGATCCGAATGCAGATAGTAAAACTTCCGATTTGTCAAAACCAGATCCTAAATTCCTAATCAATATTGAAGTTAAAAGTGTTTGAGGGGCCACAGTTGAACTCTAGCCGTCAAGAGAGAGAGAAAAAAGAGATTTTTTTTTGTAGATCCAGACCGATGGCCGGAGGCTTCTCTAGCTCCGACATCGGTTTGGTTAGTTTTTTTTGCTACTTTTATATTGATTTGTTTAGTTTTCTCCAATTTATTTTAGATATGGCAAAGTTTTTGATTGTTTTTTCGTGGGATTTTTTCAATGAATCTGGGAAGACAAAAGTTTCAGTTCAGTTGAGCCGTTTCGAAGAGGTAATTGACAGTAGAAGCGGATGGTGGCAACGGTTCTTCCCGGCTTCAATCGTTGATGGTTAGTCATTCGGTGTTCGTGGGTTTCTCGTCGCAAACCACGGTTATTCCGGAAGGCGGTTTGAATATAGACTCCTAATTAATTGACTATTTGGAACGGTGATCCTAGTGGCTCCTACTGGAGTAATAAAAAGAGATTGGCAGTCGTGGTCAATTCAGTCTAGTTGATCGATGTTTTTGGATTTCTATGAAAATCATTTCAGTAGTGATTTAAGCAGCCCAAAAGTAAAAGTGGAACATTCATCTGCACAATCTTTAGTCATACATTCGCAAAAAAAAAGTCGTTATTTAATTCGAATCCCTATTGGTGAATCCTCTTTTTTTTTTCTAATTGTTGTAAACCCCTTGATATTTTGATTTTTTTTTAATAAAGTATTATTCAACGTTAAAAAAAAAAATTCCTAATAAATATATCATGATTTTAAGGTCCGGATTTGGATATCATGATCTGAATTAGGCATGGGCAACATACCCAAAATCGAAGAACTGAACCGGAACTGAAGTGGATTAGGAGGTACCAAACAAACCAAAACCGACAAAATACCCGAACGGATACTAAACTTCTATACCTGAAGAACTGACTAGGTACCCGAATACCCTCAAGTATAATTATATACCCAAAAATATTAATTATATTAGACTTTATAGAACTCAAATACCCAAAATTAAAATTATAAACCCGAAGATATAAGTTATTTTTTGGATATTTTGGGTATATTTTCAATATTACGGGTATATCGAATATACATGTTTTGGTTTTTTCCAAATTTTTCGGGTATTTTATATACTTTTGGATACGAACCGAACCATACCCACAAAAATTTTGGTTCTTCAATCAAATACCCGAACCGATCCGAACCCAAAGGATACCGAACTGAATCCGTTCCGAATTTCACACGATCGGTACCTAAACCCTTTGATCCGAAATATCTGAAACCTGAAATATCCGATTCAAACCCGACCCAAATATCTGAATGCCCATGGATATCATGATTTTGAAGTCTGGATCTGAATTTTTTAAGTGTAGTTATATTTTTTTCATTTTGTAAGTGTAGTTTTTTAAGTTTGGATATAATTTCTAAGTAGTTATTACTCTTTTTCTTAATTTATCTTATGATTTTAGTTTTTTTAAGATAAAATGTAAACAACAATTAATAAAAAAAAAAATAGAGTCTTAATTGTAAATAATTTTTAATATGTTTGAAAATGTAAAACATCTAATAATTAGAAATGGTGGGAGTAAAAAAACACTCGTTTCTCACACTTTTACATTTTAACAGGGTTACGTAAAGTCGAAGCAATCCCTAGACGCATCTCCCCACTTCCACCTTTAATAACTCCTTTAAGTCGTTCTTCTTTACACTATTGCTATAATAACTATAAAATGTTCGAATAATCTTTCTTAAAGACATACTATAATTTTTCTAAATTCGAACCATATTAATGGGGTTATCATTTTAGGGATATTTTTTATATACGTAAAATTCTATCTTAGTTCGACGTTTTACTTACACCAGTCACCGCCACTTTAAATTTTGAAATTTTATAAGAAATAATAACTAGAATAATTTTCAAAAGTAGTCGTTTTACTAGAATAACTCTGTTTCAAGTCCAATCAACTAAACTAACATTCAAAAATTGGTAAAAGACATTCAAGGACATGTTTTCGTTTTAATAACCAAAATGTCATTTTGATTTTTTTTTTACAAAAAGAAAATTATTAAAAAAATTTTATTTTTTTAAATTTTAATTTTTTTTTCTCTCCTTTTTCTCTCTCTATTCTCACGATCTATTCTCTCTCTCTCTTCTTCTTCTTCTTCTTCCTCTTCTCTTTCTCTCTCTCACTCTCTTCTTCTTCTTCTTCCTCTTCTCTTTCTCTCTCTCATTCGCTCTCTCTCTCTCTCTCTCTCTCTCTCTCTCGTTCTCTTCTTCTTCTTCTTTTTCCTCTTCTCTCTCTCTCATTCACGACAGATTTGCTCCGCCGCCTTCCACCGCCTTCGAGAAGATTTTCTCCGTCGGCTTCCACTAATGCTGCTCCACCGCCATTCCACCAGATCTGCTCGTTTTTTGGTTGATATGGTGTTTCATGAGGTATGCCTACCACTTGTTCGACGAAATTCCGCACGTTATGGTAGACTTGTTTAAAACGTTGTGGTAGACTTGTTTAAAACGTTGGTTGTGGTAGACTTGTTTAAAACGTTGGTTGTGGTAGACTTGTTTAAAACGTTGTGGTAGACTTGTTTAAAACGTTGTGGTAAACTTGTTTAAAACGTTGTGGTAGACTTGTTTAAAACTTTCACAATTCCGGTGAAAGGATAGAAGTTTCCGGTGAAAGGAGATAAAACCCTCGTTTTTGGTTGATATGCGGCTTCATGAGGTATGCAAACCAATTGTTCGACGAAATTCCGCTAAATGTGGTAGACTTGTTGAAAACGTTATGGTAGACTTGTTGAAAACGTTATGGTAGACTTGTTGAAATCGTTATGGTAGACTTGTTTAATCCGTTATGGCATGACGAATGAGTTATTTTCAATTGATGGTATTAAATTGATGGTATCTCCGACAGGTTCTTGGGCTTCGCGACAGCGGCCGAGTCTCCGACGACATTTCCGTCTTCGATTCAACGCATTCTTCTACAAGTATAATTAGTGGGAGATTTGGATTTGGTAGATTTGTTTTTGAAATGATGTTAGATTTGTTTTTGAATTTGTACAAATGATAATTGAATTCTAAATGATGGTAGATTTGTTTTCGAATTTGTGATTGTAAGACAGTCCACGATGATTTTCAAATGTGCTTGACGAAATCAGTCAATTTATTTAATTAGTTTAATATTTGCTTAGTATGTATAACCAAAATTAGTGAGATTTAAAACAAAAACACATTAACTACATATAATTAGAACATACAAATTATATGTGGTGTTTATTATCACAATACTTGAAATTATACCAAACACATAATCATGAAGTATACATCATCAAACAAAGAAACATAATCAAAGTTGATCACTTCTTAATGTCTAGTTACACGTTATTTCATATTATATATAGGGAAAATCCCCTAAAAATACCCCAACTTTATTCCGATAAGATTTTTAATACCCGAACTATTTTTGTATCCAGTAAAGTACCCGAAATTTTTTTTGCCCATTTTAAATCTCCAACTATGAACCGTGTGTTCATTTTACAACATCTCGTTCACAGATGTATACGGAACTATACACGGTTTGAAACAGTGTTTATATTTAATAATAAAATATAAATAAATAGATAAAGTATTACATTAAATTTCCAAAAATTTCAAAAAATCGAAACTCAATTTTGAATTTATAATAATTTTAAATCCTAAGTACGATTTTGAATTTTTGAATAAACAATTTCTAAAAACTCAAAAATACAAAAATCGAAACAAATTCTCAAAAATTTCTAAAAACTCAAAAAATAAAATAAAAATCCACGAATAACACAACACAGTTAAAATAAAATTAAAAATACATGAACACAAATTTCTTAAGTGTTTTACCTATGCTATAAAGAACTATTTTAGAATATTATTTAAACATGTATTTTGTCTTATTTTAATTATCTTTATGGTTTTGATAGAATTATTTTGGTGTTATGTGATATTGTTTTTTAACCGTGATGTGTTATTCATTGATTTTTGAAATTTTATAAAATTTTGAGAATTTGTTTGGATTTTTGTATTGTTTTAGTTTTTAAAAAATTTTATTTCAAAAATTCATAAGCCAAAATATAATATTTAAAATTTAAAATTATGTTTTCTTAACTTTAGATTTTTTGGAAATTATTTCGATTTTTTCGGAATTTGTTTTCATTTTTTGGGGATTTTTTGATTTTTTTGAAAATTTAATGTAATTTTTATTTATTTATTAATATTTTAATAAGTTTTGTTTTTTTTACATCTATTTTAATAAGTTTACCGTCAATAAAAATGATCAATGTCAGATAAATCTACCAAATTCAGATAAATCTACCAACTTATGATAAGTTTACCAATTAATAAGTCTACCGTTTTTTAATAAATATGCCGCCATTACAAATAAGTATACCGTTTTAAGAATAAGTCTACCACGACAATATATGTCTACCGTCATTACAATAAATCTACCGTCATTAAACAATGAACCATCCGATGATAAGTCTGCAGCCATTACAAATAAGTCTACCGCGGAGTAGATAAATCTACCATCAAAGGAAATAAATCTACCAATTTGGTCAAATGTCTACCAAAAAAGTAAACTGATCATTAACAAATCTACCAATCATTAACAAATCTACCGTCATTAAAAATAAATCTACCAAGAAAAATAAGTCTACCGCCCAAAAACATATATACCATGTCGTAAAAATAAGTCTACCGAAATAAGTCTACCGATCTAAAACAAATCTACCGGCCAAAAATAAGTCTACCATCCGAAAAATAAGTCTACCAGCCAAAAAATAAATCTATCAACAATAATTAAGTCTACCGTCAAAGAACGGTATACTTGTTTATTTGAAATAGTAATGACAATATCGTAATTACGTTTTTGTTAACAAAGGCCAAAAGGGTCAAATTGGTATTTTTTCATTTTTTAGGTTATTCTAGTAATTAAAAAAGATTAGCATTGTTCTAGTAATTAAAACATTTTTTAAAGTTATTTTAGTAATCCTCCCATTTTATAATTAACAATGTTAAACAATCATATTCCATTGATCTATTTTTATGTTTTGTTTTACCAAAACAAAATTTCAAGTCAATAGCTTTAACCACTAAAGTTCATCATCCTAAATTATCTAATCGATAATAATGCAATTCAATTTCAAGTCAATAGCTTTAACCACTAAAGTTCACCATCCTTAAACGCCTCAGTTGGTCCTTGAGAAAACTGGGAGATCTTGTTCCTGAGCTCTTCGGATCTCGCATCATCATAAAAATTGTTCAGGAACGTGTTCTTAGTCTCCTCCCAAGTAGTCAGTGATCCAGGCGGCAACTGCTTAAGCCAATAAGCTGCATCCCCACCAAGAGAGTATGGGAAAAGCTTACAGAGGAGGTAATCGTTGGACACTCCATTGTACTTGATGCTAGTGACCAAGTCTTCAAACCTCTCAATATGATCAATAGGGTGCTCATGAAAAGGATGCTGGCCCACAAAAGTGTAGTATGCAGGTTTCTGCTCAAAGTCATTCCTCTGAAAAGCAGGAGGGCGAATCGCTGATCGATTGGCATAGAACTGATCAAGCCTGTTGTACTCACCAATTGTCCTACCACGGTCAACCACATCATTCCCAACATTCACAACAGCTGGAGGGACAATGATGTTTCCATCTCCATCAAGTCATTGTCCCCTCTCATTGCACAATTGACCCTCATGGTCTCTCAAAGCTCTAGCATCATCACGAACCAAACCACTGGATTGTTCATCTCTGCTAGTCTCTTTGTTCTCCTTTTTGTACGTTCCAAGAGTGCTAGTTCCTCGTTGAAAAGATTAACTAGATGCGTGCTCTTGTTTCTCCTGGTTTCGCGATTAGGCATACACCTGAAACACAAAAGTCAAAGCACGTAAGTGTTCAAAAAAAAAAAAAAAATTTTTTTGATAAGCTCAAAATTAATACCTTAAAGGTACTAACAGCTGTAGTTGCAGTATATTAGGGGTCGAACCACATAGACTCAAGAAATCACTCAATAGACCAAACAGACTCGAATTAAGCTAAGTAAACAATGGAAGTAAAAACAAAGACGTAAATTAAAATGTTCTAAATTCGATGGAGGAAAGATAGGTTCATGGTATTTCTCAGGAAATCAAAGAATGCAGATAAACTAATTAATCAGGATTCAGGTTATGCACGGTTCTTGAACTCAAATCACTAAGCTATAATTAACCAACTGTCGTTGCGAGAATTATCTAAATCTAAATCCCAGAATCCCAAATCTCTTTGCAAATCCTAGAGATCTAAACCAGCTTTAAAGTTCAGGTTTGATATGTTCACAAAACAACTAAACCAAATCTCTTTGCGGATAGCTATTTTGCTCACCCTAAGTTTTGTTAGATTATCAATTGCACTGTCGTGCCTAATCGATTAACCTAAGATTTAAGTTCCAGATTCGTCAACCTATGATTAGCTTTGAGAACAACCTAAGGTGAAGAACTAAATCAGATTATGAATCCTAACCAATCAATTACCAGCACTCGAGTGGATCTACTATGACATGATCAATGGAACATAAATCATAGATGAATAGAATTGCATAAAAGAAATCAATAAGAAACAAGGGGTGCAGAATTGTCTCTCTAAAAACCCTCGAACAAATCTCTCTGAAAGTATGAAGAATAAAATAAAGCTTAGCCAACAAAAGTGGTTGAAAAACCTAATTATAATGCTAAAACACGTTTTGGGGTTTCTTGTAATTATTAAAGTCTTCTGGACCAAGGTGCAGATTCTCCAGACTTGTAAAAAGTTGTGTTTCCTTTTCTATGGACGACGGTATCGACCGATACCATAAGTGGTATCGATCGATACACGGGCAGTGAGTCACATTCCTTCCTTCATGGTGTCAGTATCGATCGACACCAGGTGGTGTCGGTCGATACAAGGGCTTCAAATCGCTACACGATCTCTGCTTTGCTCCAAAAAGCTCCAGAATGCTTCAATATCTCCAATTATGCTCCAAACGTGCCTAAAACCTGAAAAGACACTAAAAGACTCCAAAAATACTAGAAAGACTTTAAAACAAGACCTATATCATGGTCAAAAACGGGTAAAAACCATGATATATCAGACACCCTTTCCAGATCAACACCATCATTATCACCTTTTGTAGATGACAACTTAAAATGTGCACCAATAGGTGTATTAACTGTCTTTTCTCCTCCCACACTGAACCTCTGAATTACTTTCTCCAAGTAACTAGACTGAGACAAACTCAAAGTACCTTCTTCCATGTCTCTTTGAATATCAATACCCAGTATTCTACTCGCAGCTCCCATATCCTTCATCTCAAATTCCAGACTCAAAACTTCCTTTAACTAGTTAATCTATGCTCTGTTTTTAGCAGTCATAAGCATATCATCCACGTATAAGAGCATGTAGACATATTTATTATCACCAACCTCTTTTATGTAGACGCATGAGTCATGTCCACTTCTAATGAACTTCTGATTCTTCATGAAATTGTGAAATCTCTTGTTTCACTGTCTTGGAGCTTGCTTTAAGCCGTAGAGGGACTTCTTTGATAAGCACACTTGATCTTTTCCTGGATTTACTTCAAAACCTTCTAGTTGTTCCATGTTAAGCACCTGATCAAGCTCTCCATGCAAAAATGTTGTTTTAACATCCATTTGCTCCAATTCTAAGTCTTCCTTAACCACCAAAGACATAAGAATTCTTATCGAAATGTGTTTCACCACTGGTGTAAACACTTCTTCATAATTGATTCCTTTTCTTTGAGTAAAACCCCTGGCCACTAACCTTGCCTTGCATCTCTGGTTCTACTCCAAGAATCCCAGGTTTCTTCTTGTATAACTACCTGCAACTGATGACCTTTTTTTTTTTTGGTCTATCAACAATCTCCCAAGTCTTATTCTTCTCTAAGGATATCATCTCTTTTGACATCCCACCATTCCATTTTCCCAGTCTCTGTCTTTCTTTGCATCGTGATAACACTTTGGTTCATCAACACTTATGCTTTATGCAATAAGAAGTGCAAAAGCTACCTCAATGTAGTCAGAAAACTTTGCTGGTGGAATTTGTGCTCTTCTAGGTCAATCTCTAGCCGGTTGATAGCTTCTCAAGTCTATGCCAACTGATGTAACATCTTATGACTTAGTTTCTTCATTTTCTGAATCGCGAGAGCTTACAGAAACTGCTCCACTTGCATTAGAACCCTCTGCAGCTTCATTAACCTTTGTATTAGGCTCCACAATTTCTTTACTTTTCATGCTTAGATCCATAAACATCTTTGATGTCTCCTGACCCTAAGAAATCTGACCTTGTTTACCATCTGACTTCAAATCTTTAAAAACCATAACTTCATGAGATATGACATTTCGGCTGACAACACACTTTTCTTCATTTAATAGCCAGATTTTATACCGTTTTGTACCTTGATGATAACCCATAAACACTCCTTTCAATGCTCTTGGTTTTAACTTTCCTTGATCTTGATGAACATATGCCACATATCCAAACCTTCTCAAGTGCTTTTACCCAGGTTTTCTGTTTAACCACATTTGTTCTGAACATTATGATCTATTGCAGAATGCAGAGACTTGTTAACAAGTATATTGCCGTTGCAGCTGCTTCAGCCCATAAAGATTCACCAAGACCTGATTCATCAAGAAGACACCTGACTTTTTCCATCACAGTCATGTTCATTCTTTCAGCTACACCATTCTGTTGCGGTGTGTATGTGCAGGTCCTATGACTCTCAATTCCATTCTTCTTGCAGTAATCATTAAACCTTGTGTTTTAGAACTCTAATCCGTTATCAGTTCTCAAAACTTTCACCTTCTTCCCCATTTGATTTTCAACTATATCTTTCCATTCACAGAATTTTCCAAACGTTTCATCTTTTGACTTGAGAAACACCAACCAAACTTTCCTTGTTTTATCATCAATAATGGAAAGAAAATATTGTTTACCTGAGAGTGAAGAAGTCACGTTTGGTGATCCCCATAGATCAGCATGAACATAGCCAAGCACATCTTCTGTATTATGCTTCCTGACATTGAAGCTGAGCTTCTTTGATTTTCCGATTACACAATGTTCACAAAACTCCAGCTCCTTGACCTCATTCTTCTCAAGTAAACCTTTTATAGTCAGAATTATCATGTTGTTCAAGCTCATATGGCCAAGTCTACTGTGCCACATAGCTGTCTTGTCTTTTGACCCTTATGCATTACAACTTTCACTAAATAATGTTTCTCCATCCAGTATATACAAACCATTTTTAAGGTTTCCACGCAGAGCCAACACTTTGTTTTTGAAGAAACTAATTGTGCCACCTCCACCTTCATGAGTATACCCTAGCTTGTCAAGAGTTCCAGTAAAGATTAAATTTCTTCTAAGATTGGGAGCATATCTCACAACATTCAGGATATTGAAATAACCACCATAAGTATTAATCCTCACTGATCCACAACCCTTTGCCTCAACCGCGTGATCATCACCAAGTAGAATTGTTGTACTTGCATTTTCATTGAACTCATAAAACCAATCCAGCATTGAGGTCATATGATATATGTAGCATGAATCGATAACTCAGTGTTCCTTGGAATCTTGAGCATGTATACTCAGAGCTTCTGTTAATACCAGTTTCTCAGTGATGACACCAGCTTCTCCCTGATTCTCATTCTGGAATTTCCGCTTCCTGGCAAAACAATCTTTCTTGAGGTGCCCTTCCTTCATACAAAACTAACATGTGAGCTTTGTCTTTGAATTAGATCGGCTCCTGTTTTGATCATTCTTTCCCTTAGGTCCTTTTGTAGTAGACCTTCCTCTTTCTTCTATATATAAACCAGCTGCAGAACCTTTATCACCTCTTTGGGTGTCTGCGAACTCTCTTTCCTTTAACTTACCTGTGGAAATCACTTCTTCTAGAGTCAAGGAGTCTTTGCCATACTTTAAGGTATGTTTGAGCTAATCAAAGCTCTGTGACAGGATATCAAAAACAAGATAGTTTGAACTTCATCCGAGACATTCACATCAAGACTGCCTAACTCAGCAACAATCTTCAAGAAATCATCAACGTTCTCATCAACATTCTTAGATTCAACCATCCTAAACATATAGAACTTCAATTACAGATGATTCCTATTTGGCAGAGAACTCTCCATGTATAATCGATCAAGCATATACCACATTTCAGCCGCAGTCGTACAGTTCTTAATCTTTTGAAGAACTTGATTCCTTACATTAGTAATTATTAATCCCATATACTTTTCATTCTGTTCAATCTTATCGGGATCAGGGATTACCTTCGTCAGAGATACCGATGGATTTTTTCCATCTCCAGCTTCTGGTTGTTTCTTTTTCGCTATTTATCAGCGAAACCTCTTTCTCCAGCTTATAATCGGTCAAGATATCCTTCAATCCAAGAATCCCAAAGTGCGCCATCATCCGAATCTTCCATAGTGAGTAATCGCCGGATCTGTCGAACCTGTCGACCTCGATCCGATAATGCGTCATGACTGTTGGTTTTTTAGGGTTTTTGCCACAAACGTTTTTCTTAAACTCTCATACATTTCCACACCACACACACTTACATATTTATGCTACTTATCTTAAGTTCTTAAACATAGTTTACTACTTATCACACAAACACATAACCAACCATAGTTGGGCTTAGTTTATCCTTAATGGCCCACTAACCATTTACACAAAATATCACGTGCCTTTTCTCTTCTTTGACTTTCTCCTTCTTCTTGTTCCTCGTTGACTCTTCTTCTTCATTTTGTCTTTACTTCTTTTTCTTCCTTCTTACGAACCATCTCCCTTCTTCCTCTTCTCATCATTCTTCTTCTCACACTTTCTGTTTATTTCTTGTACATGATTAAGTATAGGATCAAACTCCAACACTCCCTCTTGAATCCTTTGCTTAATCCCCAAATTTATATCTAGGGCTTGATCCTCTTTTCTCCTTGGTTCTTCTCCGATTATTTTCCAATCTCCTGGGCGAATCCTTTTAACGACATCAGCAAAACTCACTGGTAATTTTGATTTCTCCCTCATCATCTCATTCTTCTTTGTTCTTCTCATTTCCATTGAATCCCCCATTTTCTCTTGTTTGATTCCCGGCTCGATTTCTCTCTGTTTTTGCTTGATTTTAACTGAGCCTTGAAACTCCATTTCCTATAGATGATTTTGTGCTAAACCTCCGTCCTCTATCTCCCTCTTGATGAATTTATTCTCATTCCACCCAGGTAATTTTCTCAACTCTTTTTCCCTTAGAATCTTCTTCTGTGCACCTCCAATTTTTGCTTTGTCGCTCACTTCCTCAATTTTACTCGCCAATTGTCTGGTTTCAGTTGAGTTTCCAGTAGAGTCAAAGTCTTGAGACTCCCTCTCGTTGAATTCCTTTTTTCCTATTGGTTTCAAAGGTAACTCTACCTTCCTTCTTTCAATATGTTTTTGCTTCTCTAAGAACCTTGTACTCTCTAATTTTACTTGATTCTGAGAACCTTTGTTGTTCTCTGGTTTTTCGTTCATTGTCTCATGAACTTTCCCCACGTCTCCGCTAGCTGCTTCTCCAACCAGCTTCAGCTCCCTCTCAGGTAAGCTTCTTCTTCTCTGTCTGGTGCCTTCTTTGAACACCGCTTTGTTCCTCTCGGTTTCCCGAACGATTTCTTTGATCTCTTTAACCTTTGTTTTCCTGCTTTCAGTTGTAGGCCCTCTTCTGACCTTAACTTTAATCACAGACTTGAGCTTCTCCATTCTCTGACTTACGTGATCAATCTCTTTATCAATAAGCTCATTTTCTCTCTCGACAATGACTGTGTTTTTCTGCTTCTCGACTTCAACTTCATCCTTCTCTCTTTGGTACTCAACTGGTTTATACACCTTCTCCTCATTCCATCCTTGTGGATTGGAATATTGTTGATCTTTGAACTTTGGTTTCATGTCGTCTAACATCACGACTTTATGTTTCCATGGCTGCATGTTGCTTGATTTTCCCCTTTCGATGCATTTGGGTAAGTCATCTTTGGCCCCCTCAATCATACAACTTAGTGACTGTTCTTTTCCTTTGTCTTGCAGGTTTTCACCTTCAACATCTCTACATGCTTTATCAACCACTTCAGGTATGGTTTCTACCTTCTTCTGTGGAGTCTCCCCTTGCTGTTTTTCATGCATCCCATCTCTTGCTCTCTAAAATTTAATAGGATAACACCCATTTGACATGGTCGCTCCAGATATCTTTTTCCCTTCTTGGTTCATGACTATGCACTTTGATCCTTTAAACATCAAATTACAACCATTACTGATCATGTGAGGAACACTTAGGTAGTTATTCTCCAAGCTAGGAACATAATGAACATCCATTATAGTCTTTTTTCCTCTCTTTGTGATCACTGAAACAGTTCCTCTCCCTTCTGTTTGCAAAACTTCACCATTGCAAAGTTTGATCCAAATCCTGGTTCTTGTGTCTAGCTGCGAAAACCATTTTTCATCTCTAGCCATGTGTTTTGTAGCCCCACTATCAATTAACCACACATCGTCATCACTTGGTCTTTGTCCATGAGTGGCTGTGAATAGTTCTTGTTGTTGATCTTCTACTTATGGATCTTGTCTCTTGCATAGTGCCCTGGTTTTCCACATACAAAACAACTCCCTCTTGATTGGTATTGCACATTCTGTTGTGTGTTAGCTGTCTTGTTCTTGAAATAACACTCTTCATCACTGTGATTACTTCTTTTGCACACACTACACCACTTTTGACGTCTTGATTCTGACCCGAATGGTCTTTGCATGTTTGGGATTTCGTTTTGAACATTTTTGAACCTTTGGAACCTTGCTGCAAATAGACCTTCTACACTTCCACCTTTTCTATCATCCAACCTGTTTTCTTGTGCTTATAAGGTATTTATTACTTCAGCCACAGTCACAGTTGCTAGATCCTTTGTTTGTTCTATGAATCCCACATATGAGTCAACCCTTTCTTGTAGCGAGCATAAAATCTTAGACACAATAATGCTTTCTGCCAGGTCTTCTCCAAGAGTTCTCATCTCATTTCCCAACTCTACTACTCTTCAGCTCGACGACGATGCCGAGGAACGCCTCAGCACGGAACTTTAATCAATCAAATGGCATTAGGGTAGGGGACTTTCATTGTTTCCTTTTCTTGTTTCAAATTATAGAAGTTTGCTCTCAGCCTTTGCAGCAATATCATGGAAGCTTTTGGATCTCCTTGGAACCTTAACTTCAACACATCCCACGCGTCCTCTGAAGTTTCAGTGACAGACAAGTGACTGCTGAAAATTTCTTCAGAGACAGCACTAAACAGTAATTGTAAGGCTGTCTGATCTTTCATCTCTAACTCTTCCCAAGGTGTTATCTTTTTCTTCTCATCTTCTGTGGGCGTAGATATCTTAGGTGCTTCAGGAATTCCGTCAGTTACTGTTTTCCACAAGCCCATAGACATAAGTATACCCCTCATAAAAAATTTTATGACCCAAAGCAATGTTTTTAAAACCAGACCGGCAACCGAACCGGGAAAGCTCTTGGGTCATGGGTTAATATGGTTCGACCGGGTTCAGCCGGGTTTGATGATATTTTTATAATAATTATATACATACTCGACATATATAACCTCTAAATAATTAAATATTAAATAAAAACTTCAATAATTATATTACTTGAGAAAAATTCAATAATTTAAATCTAAAACAAAACTAAAATAAAATATAGTAGCAATGATTAAAAAAAAAAACATAATATGCACTACCTTGACTTTGAATTGATGTGCAGCGATGATTTGCAGATAGACTCGAAGAGGAAAAAAAAAATCGTAAAAGATTAAAAATTATAATCTAATAGAAACTCTATTATACTGTTTTGAAAAGATAAAATAATTAAAAATATCGAATATTGACTTAAAGCGTAAGAACTAAATACAAAAAAAACATGTTTTAAGTTTTTTTATAATTGAACGGTTCGATGGGTCACCGGTTTCCGGTTTTTTAACCGGTCCAACTACTTTTGGGTTTTATAGTCAACCCAACCCATGCATGCTTTCGGTTCGTGGTTCAACCCGGTTGGACCGCCAGTCTGGTCCGGTTTTAAAAACACTGACCCAAAGACTATAGTTCTTCCCATCAAACACTGGAACCACTTGTAGGTTCTGCATGCATCTTTACTCAAAACAGATATGGAACTCAGCTTTATACCTCGTCTTGTTTTTGTTTATGTTGTGCTGGTACCTCTGATTTTCCTTGTTTGCTAGACAGCTCTTCCTGCCAGCTTCTCTCTTCTATCCCTCTTGTGCCGATCTTGTTCTTTCTTCAAACTTCCAGGCCACCAGAACATGGCTCTGATACCATGTTGGTTTTTTAGGGTTTTTGCCACAAACGTTTTTCTTAAACTCTCATACATTTCCACACCACACACTTACATATTTATACTACTTATCTTAAGTTCTTAAACCTAATTTACTACTTATCACACAAACACATAACCCACCATAGTTGAGCTTAGTTTATCCTTAATGGCCCACTAATCATTTACACAAAATATCACGTGCCTTTTCTCTTCTTTGACTTTCTCCTTCTTCTTGTTCCTGGTTGACTCTTCTTCATTTTGTCTTTACTTCTTCTTCTTCCTTCTTACGAACCATCTCCCTTCTTCCTCTTCTCATCATTCTTCTTCTCACACTTTCTGTTTATTTCTTGTGCATGATTAAGCATAGGATCAAACTCCAACAATGAGTTCTTTAGCCATAACCGGCTCTGATACCACTTTGTTATGATTCGCCTCTACTCCGATCAACGAATCACAAACTCACAAACGCTCAATCTCTCAACCTCGCAACTCGATTTTGCTTTGATAAAAGAAATAAAGAATCGAAAGCAGTAAAGAACACAAGACAAAGTTTGTTTACCCAGTTCAGCTTAATTGATGTGATTAAACCTACATCTGGGCCGATCAATCCGGCAATCCACTAAGAAGAGAACAGCTCAAACCCGAGCAACAATGGAGTTTTACAGAGAATCTCTCTCTCGCTCACAATGATCAACAACAACGAAGAAGAAGAATAAAGCTGTTATACAACCAGCTGTTATAACCGTCGAAGACTATATCGCGACTAAAGTCTTTGACTCTGGTTTTCTTCTTCAATCTCGGTTTATCATCAAATCACCTAAACCGGATACTCTTCTTCTCATGCTCGGCTTAACCACCTGAAATTCGAATCAGAATATCACAACACTATAGTTTAAAAAAAAATCGTGGATGTCTATGCAACTTTATAAGACACTAATTAGTCTTATATATAACCAATGTGGAATTCTAACTTATCCTTTCATGAATTGTTTTTTTATTTAATGTAATTTGATCTCATATTGTGTTTTGGGTTGGATTCAATGTTTGTGCAAATTATATATATTAGATCAGCTGCATCACTCCATTTGTAGACTATAGTGAGACCCAATATCATAGATACCTTCAGGTGGTTTCAGATAATTGACATATATTCACTAATTACTCCACATTTGAGGTTGCAAAAAAAAAAAAAAAAAAACTCATATTCTCTTTAAAATTTATAGACTTTGATACATTCCTCACATAAAAAAGAGTCACAAGACATTGATATATATTTGTTTTCTTTCACACTCTACTTCTTTTGTGTTTGTTTGTTATAATTCCTTCGATTTAATTACTTACCCTTCATGTTTTATATAACAACTAAAACTAATTTGCAAAAATCCTTTTGGATTAAACTTGATCAACATCACCATTTCCGAGCAAAAGTGGAGTTGTCTGATCATTTGAATCCAATTGATGATTATTGTTTTCCTCCACCGTTTCATTTTGATCGTCTCTTTGAACTTGACTCCACATTATCAATAGATATCCAGTTCCTGCTATTGCTGCTCCTAACACACTATTCACAAGAAGTTCAACATATTTAACCAAACCTATTAGAATCAACCAAAAATTGATATGAAAACCAAACCAAATTCAATTGTTTACTTTTTTAAAATCCAAAATTTGAACATAACCGGAAAATCAAAACTAAACCAAAAGATTAAATTTCTATAACGAAAATCTGTACCGGTATCAAAATAATATCAAACAATCCATATTTCATATATGATTCGGTTTTTAGCACTACTATATTATTATTCTAAAACAAAAAAAATATCCAAACCAAATACCAGATTGAGAAAAAAAACTTCAACTTAAATTAAAAAAAAAATATGAACGTTATCTATAATAGAATGGGGCCTCAATTTTTTAGTTTGGAAAAATTGTCAAAAAAAGCATGAACTTTCAAATTTTGGTCATTCAAATCACGAATTATCGCGTGGACAGTTTAAATCATCAATTTCTGTTGATTTTGAATTCAAATCACAAACTTCTATTGACTGTGTCAAATTAGACACAACGTCAAATCAACAAACGGAAAAGATAAAATGAGATTAAAAAACTGTTGTAAATCACAGTTAAATGATATGACATTGTTTCCTCTTTCTTTTTAAAACTCCAAATCACGAAAATCCCTATCTTTTTGGGGTTTTAAGAAGAAAGAGAAAACGACGTCGTATCACTTAACCATGATTTATAACTGTTTTTAAACCTCGTTTTATCCGTTCCGTTTGTTGATTTGACGTCATGTCTAATTTGACTCAGTAAAAAAAAGTTTGTGATTTAAACTTAAAATCAACAGAAATTGATGATTTAAATTGTCCACGCCATAGTTCATGCTTGGCCAAAATTTGAAAACTCATGTTTTCTTTTGACAATTTTCCCTTTATAGTTTATATAAGTTGTAATTTTTTTTACCTTCCATAGTGAAGACTATTGACGAAGAAGCTTGTGCCAAAAATGGAAGCCCAAAGGATCCCAAATGGCTTAAATAATGGAACATAATAAGGCCCCTTCATTTTTGAGCACTTCACTTGAACACTTGTTCTTATTATGCTCCCATATATTCCCTATAGACAAATTAACAATATGGTTAACTATAGAAAACCCCAAAATCAAATAAAATATATAATATATAATCATATATATGTACCGTGGCGATAATAAGATATAGATCCATGTTAAGTTCGAGTTTCCATGCACTTATGTCTTGCTCCATGAACGCTGAGAAGATTGCACATTGGAGTGTCCCAGCTAAGCTATAGGCAGACACTACTTTCATAACTTGTGGATACTTCTGGACTGTATCCAACTGATATACCGAAACCGACAAAAAAAAAAAAAAAAAAATAATGATAGGAACTTGAATGCATATTTTTACGAAAAAATATATATTTTGAAACATAATTTTGATTACCTGTATGATATTCCAGATGGAGATAGAGAAGGTGGCGCATGCGAGAAGGAGAGAGCCGAGAGCCCAATTGTCAGAGTTCTTGAAGAAAGTCAAGTAGTGTGAAATTGTAGTGATGAAATTGAAGTTTGGAGATGAAGAAGGAGAAGGTCTAATAAAAGGGCCTAAGTAGATAACTTCTACAAAGGCTCCTGTGAAGCATATCAACGTGCCTATCACTCTTCCTTTTGTTCTTCTACATTCCCATCCTAACCCTCCTTCCCTATTTGTTTATTATTATATTCCAAATATATTAAAATCAAAGAAAAAAATGTTAATTTAGAATTGAGTTATAAATGATAATGAAAACAAAAGTCGAATTTAATAGAAGTAATTAGTTTACCCAAAAGCAATAGAGAGCAAGAAGGAGAAAGCAGGTGATTGCAAGCCCATGGCACATACCACAATTGGAGAGCTATAACTTAGACCCAAAAATGCCAAGTTTTGGTACAAAAACACCCTGTTCAAGAATATAATTGATTAAAGATATATATAATTATTTCATTACTTAAAAACTTATACAAACTCAATATTTTAATTTTTCATCAGAATTTGAGATAAGTGGGAGCAAATACATATATCAATGAATCGTATGTATGTTAAACATAAAATCATAAAAATAGAGATTTAAACTAACCCTGTAAAACCAAGAAGGAAGATACGAACAAGGGAAGGCTTCGTGAGGAACGGTTCATCGTCCCTGCAAGCGAATTAGAAGATATCATCATGTGATCATTATAACATCTTCAAATTGAGAAAGACATAGGTATATATATAGATCATGCACTTTAAGTACGTACCTTTCATCTCTATGGAAGAAGAAAGAGTAAGGGAGGAGAAGGAGAGAGCCAAGAGCATTGGTATAGACGATGAACACAAAAGGGCTCATGCCACCGGTCAATGCGGTCTTAGCCAAGATGGTGAGTGCAATGGTACATGCCTCCATCGAAGCCATAGCTATAAATGAAACTATAGTTTCCCATCTTGCATCCATTAATCCCATATTGTGTGTGCGTGGCTTATAAATATATATATGTCGATAATGCACGGCCTAGGACCACCAAAATATGTATCAAATATATATAGGCCAAGAAGAGTCGAATTTTCTTAACCTCTCTCTCTCTCTCGGCGAAGATGAGAGACTAAGTCCACAGCACAAATGTGTTAGGGTTGTCTTGTAATGAAATATTTTTGTGGCTTCATTTATATTTATATATGTGTGTTTGCATGTGAGTGGAAGGCCAAATGAAGAAGAGGTTTTCTCTAGACGTGGAGAGAGAGAGAGAGAGAGAGTCATTAGTTAACCTTTCGAGAGGAGATGAAGCTAATAATAATTCGTTGGGTTATATATACAAAATGAAGACATCATTGACAAATTATATATACAAAAAGTTATCAGATAAAATAACTTTTTGCATTATATAAACCAAATATTATATTTTCTTATTTATAAAGAAAATATTAATTACTGGAAAAAATCCTAATGCAAAGATTTTGAAAAATAAATAAATTTTGCTTCGAATGAATTATTTTGTTGGAATACCACTTTATGTGGAAGAACTGGGCTCTAGTATAATTAGAAGAGAAATTTGCAGAAACTAAATCTTTGAATTACCAATATGCAAGATCAACCTCAAGCTATGGAAACATAATAAACAAAATTCATTCATATAATTAAAAACCAACAATGTGATTATAATAGTTAATAGTTAATGTATATCGATTTGATGCAAGGGATGAAAGATGATTTGATGCAAGAGGTCAATGGTTCAATGTATAATTTTAAATACTTTTTTTTGTTAAAGAGTTTTCATGTTGAAATATTTTTGTTTTTATGGAGTTTACAATGTGCAAAACAAAAAAAAGATTAAATCAGGAAAAAAAAAAACCAAACGGAAATTCCCAAAAGAACCCGGTCTGATGTTAAACCAAAACAGAAATGCTACACAACCGGCTAACAACCGGAGACCAGAAACCCTAGAAGCGAAACCGAAGTAGAGGAGAAACCACCCCCACTGTCGCAACCAAATAGCCGACCCCTGATGAAAGCCTAGTCCAAGCCCAACCGAGCCAAACAGCCACCGACTGGATAGGATAGCTAAGCCACTCAAGGATATAACACTACTGCCGGAAAGATAATCAGAGTGGAAACTTAAAAACATGAATTGGCGTGGAAAAACGTAGATCTGGTCACAACCCGAGAAAGCAAGTGGAAGGAGAGAGCCGTACCACGCCTCGTCGTCACCCAAAGGCAGCCATTGCGAGTCGCGATCTTACTCGAAACATCCAGTGGTTCATGCGCCCACCTCACCTCTCACCGTATCTCGCCTCCACTCCGGCTCGCCTCCACCACCACAACGCCGGAAACACAGAAAACCTACCAAACTGAGGACCCAAAACAAGAATCGACAGAGCAGTCACTTGAGGACGCTTCACCCGATCTTGTTCTCATCAGATCTTGATCCGCAAAGCACATTCACCTAAGATCCACCGCCAAGGCACCGCTGCCTTGCGAAGACCAAAGACCAGCCACCATAAATGTTAAGGAGAAACACCAAACCACGGAGACACGCACATGCGAACAGAAAGAAAAAAGAAAGAGCCCTCTCACGGCTCTGGCGAGGAGCGTCGAACATTGGAGAGGCAACGGGATCTGAAAAAGCTTCAGTATATTAATAAGGGTTGTTTAAGGGATTTTTAGTCCTCTTGGGGGAAAGTGATACGATTCTCCCAAGGAACACACTCTACGGGTTGGGTCACGTGGGATAGGCTTTGCAAGCGACGAATCGCTTCAAAGGATGTGGAGCGAATGGTCTCACAAGGGTTGCGGAAGGCCCTTGATATTCCTTCTTTGATGTTCTCGGATATGACTCACCTTGAACAACAAAGGATTTTCGTTTGATATTACTCACAAACGAAGATTTGATCTAGAGAGAAAAAGGATTTTTATTCAAAGACTAGATGATTTTGCAAATGAGGGTTACAATGGTTTATAAAAGAAAACAAGAGGGGCTGCATGCACAGCAATTAAACCACCTCGAAAATGACAAAGGCCTTGCATGTAAAGGACATGCAAAGACATGCAAAAATACATAATTAAAATAAATAAAAATAAAGTTCAAATTCGAAATTAAGGAGGGAAAAATGTGGAGGGAACTCCTTGGCTTCGGTTTTTGAATTTGAATTCTCGCCAAGTGATTCCGCGGAATTCTCTCGGGATCGGACCGTTAGACGGTGTGAGCCGGTTGCCTCGTTAAAACCTTTGTACGGAAAACTCATTGGGACAAAACCGTATAAGGAAAAAGAGTACAACACAACTTACACAACGGCCGAGCCTCAAGAATAATTCGAAGATAGCGAGGTGAAGACCGGGTGCATAAGTTGATCCTCCTTGATCCGGGTGTCTTCAAGTAAGCTCCGAGCTGCTCCGGCTAGCTTCCGTGGGTTGGACCGAGTGATAGGTCCTTCCGGGATGATCATCGTGTCTTCTGGAACCTCTCCTATAGCTGTTGCGCCCATGATCATATCAGAAAGTCTCCTACAAAACAGGTAAACACGTGAAGGCCCGTAAAACCCGATGGAAAGGTGTTTTCCGATAGCTCTTCGATGCCCAAGTCAGAAAACGTATAAAGAAAGACCACAAAATGGTGAATCGGAGAACGGAAGGAGTGATCGGAAAATGGGGTGAAAGAAGGTGCCTATTGGGTCCTTAAGAAGGGATGGATCCACAACGGGCTTTAGATGATGAGCTTTTTGTGGTGAAAGAGAAGAAAACAAGAGTTTGGGTGAGGGAACTCAACGGTTTTGGAGCAACCGCGAAGGTGACCGGAGAATGGTCGGAAATAAGACTTTTAGTCTCAGAAAGAAGGAAAGCAAAGTGTTCAGAAGTATGCAACACACGAGTCTCACAACAATCTATAGGAAAGTATGAGAAAAGTGTGAACCGCTTTCTCGTTGGAGGAAAGGGAATATTTATAGACTTTTACCTGACCCGGGTTAGTATACCGGGACGGATCTTGAACTGTCAAGTTGTTGGGTCGGGTTTGGATCTGTTGAATGGGTCTTGTACCCAGAGCGCGTCTGACTTCTCACCTACTTTCTTTGGCGGTATGTGCATGCTACTCGACCAAGCCTCGCTGCGTCGCTATCTCTCAGTGTACGGCCTTGGAAGCAGCAGATTAGGTGCGGTATGGGCATCTCCCATACTGTTGCTATTCCCTAGGCTCAAAGCATTGTCACATTCACCTATCAGATGTGAACAAAAGACATTAATTGCATGATCCGTAGGTTGCCAGAAGCATGGGTGTAGGTTTGAATATATTCTAATTGCCAATTGGATAGAAAACACAAGTATGGAAACAACAATTCCCGCCCAAATGAATTGCATACCTGGCCCAAATCCCTTGATATCAGGGATCGGGCTGTCAGGACTGTCTCGTCCAGTGCACGCCTTGCTCCCAGTACCTGTGTGGATTACTCTTTCCCGACCCCGGCCTCTCTAGATTAATGATCTTTGGACGAGGTAAAGAAAGAATAACCGCTCACTCCTCCTGACCACTCAGCCCCTGGTATCCTCGTTCATGACAGTGTGGTCTGCACTGTTAGATACGGGGAGCCCGGAGGCAGGTGACCTTATCCGGGTCTCTTGGTTCTGTAGGTTCCAAAGCCCGGTGTAAAAGCTTGGGGTGCTTGGGCCGTAGCAAAGCCCAGTTTGACCCATGGGGGCCGTACCTACATAAAAGCCATGGGGGACACGTTCGTCCACGTAGAAACATAGGAATGAACATATTTATCTCAAACAATTTGCCCCCCCTCCACTGCACGGATTTTGTGTAGCGAGTCTGTGGAGTAGATTGCAACCTTACGTGTGACCAATACTTCCCCCCCCCAAAAGGTTAGTCGTACATGAGCTTGAGCACCCAATACCTGAGACGGGTAACGCCTTTTCGATGAAGGCCGGAGCCTGAGTCCGTAGGACCTGGGACGCGTAACACCCCCAAATTAAGGCATGCGCCTGAGCACCCAGTGTCTGAGACGCGTAACGCCTTTTCGATGAAGGCCGGAACCTGAGTTCGTAGGACATGGGACGCATAACGCCCGAATGAAGGCTTGGGCCTGAGTCTGTAGGACCTGAGACGCGTAGCGCCTGAGGGCCGGAGCATGGATTGCCGACCCATAGCCGCATTACCGGTCATTAAGTAAGTTCTTAGAGGGGGCGCCGATCAAGGAATGTCTACAAGCTATCAAGCCGATCCGCATAGGGGGTGCCGGTCCTAGGCTGCGTGGGTCGATCCCAAGATGATCCGCAAAGGGGGTGCCAACATGTCGCCACGCATAAACCGTCGAAACAGCACAGACTCAGCGCGGCGCATGCATAAACTGTTTTGTCGGGGATACATACATAAGTGACAAAGGAAATACGCAGAAAAAGTATTCGAGTACCTCGTACATGATCCAACAAATGATCCACAATCTGACCCACCCGAACCAACATAACCCGATCTACTAACCCGGGTCATCGGAAAACATACCCACATCGTATTCCGACCTCTGATCTCGTTTGCTTTGTGTTACAAGATATTTGCCTAATCCGAAACAGAAACTAAATAAAATAATGTTAGACTTTGAATTTTTCTTGATCGATAAGAGTCGCATTTCCTTTGACGTAGTAGTTGGGAGAATGAAACGTCACCTTGTTATTAATGTTGGGATTAATTGGTGACGACATTTGAAAAATTCCCACGATGGTGAGGCGGAAGAAACAAAAATGAAAAATATATTTTATCTATTAATTGTGACAGTCTTTACAAATAAAATAAGTTATATATAAAATTATAATTTCCGAATTATAATGTGAAGAGATAGACTTGATTATTGTGAATTAATCATTTTAGTTAGGATTTTAATCCAGTAATTGCATAGCCATAGGAATGGTAGGCTTTGCGTACCCTTAGTGAAAATTCTCAAGTAAATGAGTGTTCATGACCATTTTTATTTTGAAGAAAGCTATCTCTTCAAATATGAGACTAATTACTTGTTTTACAATGTGTCGTTCTTCCCATTAAAAGCGGATAATAATTCTGTTAAATATAATAACAATATAATTACACAAAGATCCTTGATCTTTAGAAGGATTAATAAATTTAATTATTTGAATATAGTCTAAATTAGAAAATGGCTTTAATGTTGTTTTTTCTTTCTATTTTAGTACATAAAAAGAATTCAACAGAAGAAATTATATTTCTGATTTTTATTTACTGAAAAATTGGACAATGGGGATAAAATCTAGACTAATGTTAATATATAGTTGTCTATAATAAAATCCACTCCAAATATTTTTCTTTGCCTCTCCAGCTACTCGACATATTTCATATCAGATCTGTGTATAACTTATTGAATTTTGAAATTTCTGTTTTTTTTTAAGAAACAACCAGCATATATCATCTATATATTAAGAAATACTCCTATATTTAAGTATGTCGTATATATCGAATTGGTATTATATCTTTTGAATTTCTGGGCATACTAGAGAACCAGAGGTATTATGCGCAAATATACACGTAAAAGTAAATACTTTTTAACGTATTAATAGTTTTAACTGTAGACTGGCTCTGCGGCGGCGAGGAAAGTTGTCTTTTGCGGTTGGGACAGTGGAGGCTCCTCGTTGCGGATCTGTGAGAACGTGATTCGGCGAGGCTCCTCTTCCTGGAGCTCTTGCGGAGGCAACCATAGTTAGGTCTTTTTTGTTCGTCGAAGCAGCCAGGAGCGAAGCTATGTAGGGAAGAAGGGGTCAGCTGACCCCACCATTTAAAAAAAAATATTAGTTTTCTTTAAATAAAAATCTATTGTTATATCTTGTTATATCATTTCAAGATATAACAAATAAAACCGTAATAAAAAAAGTTTTAAACTATAAGTGAACGTAGAGTATATTTGTAAAATTTGTTTTGGTAATTTATAAATTATGTATTTTTAATATATTTTTCTGCCCCGGTAAGAAAAAGTTCTGGCTCCGCCACTGGAAGCGGCGGATATGTTTTCGTGGGTTTGTGCGGCGGCGAGTTGGCTCGAGGAAGGGGGTTCTGTCGGATGTCGTTGTTGTGGTAGCCGGTCTGCCTTGAGGACGGCGGTGGCGCGAAACGACGGAGTTTTCCCAGCTCCATCCCTTCTCTATAAGTCCTTCCTCCCTCGTCCGTCGTGTCTCTCTCGTGGTGACGGTGAGGCTCTTGGCGGATGTCGGTGAGTCCTTTCTTCTCCTCCTTGTTGTTGGATCTATGCGGCGGTGGTGGTGTTTTCTATTTCCGCTTCGTCTAAAAGCAGAGGTCCTGTTTTGCTCCGGTTTTGAGGCGGCGGCGGTTTTGAGGCAGAGGTTTTGCTGTTCCACGGCGAGCTTCGGAGTTTCTGGGTAGGTGGGTTTGAAAGGTGTTGGTGGCTCCCTCCTATGGAGTTGTCCGGTGGTTCTTTCGGTTCGTGGCTCCCTCCTATGGAGTTGTCTGGTGGTGGGGATGAGTGGTGGTGGTGGTTTCGATTGGAGGCGGCGATCGCGGTGGCTAGGGTTTCCGTGCTTCTGATTTTGGTCCAGTTCTCGCACTCGTTTCGTCGTTGGTTTGGTTCCGGTTTCGGTTTCAATTGTAAATTGGTTTAGTGTTGCTAACCAGGCTCTTTGGGTTATTATGGTTTGGTTCAATTCCGGTTTAGTATTATTGTAAAACAAAAACCAAAAAAAAATAATGCAAAAAAGGTTAAAAAACAAAAAAATAGTTTTAACTGTTATATATCTAGAATTGCCATATCGAAGAACAAAAAAAATATACATAGTTAAAATATTTTCAGACTAATACGTAATTTTTCTTTTACTTATTCTCTACATATTAATTATATATGTCAAATTATAATGTACATAAACCGCAATCTTAAATATAATAAATATTTAATAATCTTTTACTCCTACATATGGCGTGAATTATCATCTAATGCTTTAATATATGTAAGAGAATAAGTAAGGACATCGACAATTCCATACTTTGTAAGAGGATATAAATGACTCCTTACAGAATGTTTCTTTTTATAGTATAATCAATGTGTTAATAAAAAAAAATAGTATTCCTTAAAAGAAGTCCACTGGATTAGTCAGAATTTATCTTAACAATGTATATATTAAGTACCTTTGTCTCCGAGTGGCTTCCCACAAGATATCGATTTTTATCTAATATTGATTATATTTTTGGCAAAGAATGCAAGATAATTAGAATAAAAATTTCGCTTACCTTATTTGATATATCTGAAAAAACTAAAAATGATAAAAAAAAATTTTATTAAATACGGATAAACGAGATCCAGAAAAAATCCTTAAAATTGCTGAAATTGAGGCTACAATATGGGAAGTGGCACAAATTATTTATCAAGATATGGTATCATTTTCAACACGCATATATGGAGGAATTTGTGAAAAGTGGAGATGATTACTTCTTTTTTATCCGACACGCAAATAAAACAAATGCAGAAAAGTTATTTCGGAGTACTTTTCTCTAATCATCATTCATTACAGTGTGATGATCGAATCTTAATATTTTATACTTTTCCCAGTCTTTTTTATTCTTATATAAAATGCTTCTTCGGATTTTGAAAGGATAAAAGTTTATTTAAAAATATGTCTCCACAATGATTGTGGGTTTCGGTAAGCCGAGTCTTCTCTTGTTAAATATTAGTATCCTTATTTAATTTAGAAAGAATGAAAAAGAAGTAGAAAATTTATTTCGATAAATCATTAAAAATTACAAACGATCTACGTGATTTTTTTTGTTTTTCATTAATTTCTCTTCGGTTTAAGATTCCTTAAAATATAAAATAGAAACATAGGAATTTAGTCATTTACATTGCGAGTTGAACCCAAAAAAAAAAAGTCATTTACAATTTAAATGGTCCAAAAAAACAAATGGGCTGAAGCCCAACGAGCATCTTTAAGCTCACATCGCATCCCTGATCCATATATGCAAGGGAGGGAAAGAATATACTAATGAAATTTTGTATCAAATTTTCATTTTTGCTGTTTAATCTTTTTTTTTTTTTGTAACAATTGCTGCTTCATTGCTGTTTAATCTTTAAGCAATACATAACTGCATATACTAAATCTTTGAAAATTCACCTCTTAGAATAACAAAACTAGCATTGAGAGACAGAAGACTGATAATACTGATACACTTGCAGAGGGTAAAATGTGGAAAAAATAGTTGTATTTTATGATTTTGTAAGATACGAATAATACTTTACCAAATTAGTAATCTGGCAATAAAATAAATATTAATACATAAGTTAAGAAAGAGAACAGCTTGTTATGAATAACAAAACTCCAAAATGCAGAAGTGGTCCAAAATTCTTGCATTAAGACAAATATATTTCATTCACTCTGAACCATAACTAGCCACAAAAAGTTGAGCATGATACGTAACTTGTAGCTCAAATTATCTTCGAAGAAAATAGCTCTATATATTGTATACAGTATCGCAAGATTCTTTCTTCTTTTTTTATAACGACATACATTATGTGGTTTTGAATGCGGGTAGTAAGTAATAACTCAACGACAACACTAACAAAAACCAATAAAGTACATGGTTTTTCGCAAAACAATTATGTGCATTAACATCATTATCACTTAATAATGTGATTATGGTCTATTGATGATTTTCATTTTGTTAGTTCATGATAGGAATTGACTCGCTTGATTCACATGACCAAAAAAAAAAAAAAACAATTTAATATGTAAAATATAATGCTACGGCAAGTAAAAGTAAACACATTTCTAATTTTTAATTTTTAATTTTATTAGAAATTAAACTATAAAAAAAATTACGGTGGAATCCATCGTGATTTAAACCATATTTTCTTTAGGTGCGAGATTACTGCATTAACAACTAAATTAAACTAGTTGTAATTAACAAATTCTATAAACATCTTGTGTTAATGCTATAATTTTTTGTAGTATTATAATTGTTTTTGGTTTATATGCATATTCCATGGAATTTAAGCATGTTTTGGATGGAGATGGGTTTGATGAGAAGATAGATAGAAGAGGATATTGCTTACGCTGTGACCATGTCTCCCATGTGCCATCCTTTCTGTAAAGAAAATTGAAAATTAATAAAAATTATTTGCTTAGCAAAGTAAATGGAGTGCCATTGTTTTGACATTTGAAATGACATTGTGATTTTTAGTTTAAAAAATATTAATTTAATAAAGTGTTGAAAACTATGAGAGGGTATCTTTAGCCCAAAGTCCTTGGTTGGTTGTTAGGGAAAAGAAATGCTTACCAAAGTATATATCACTAAGCTTTCTTTGGCCCTCTGAGGAGGACAAAGCATTAGCCACCTTAGTACTATTATGGCTACCTATACCACAACTAATGTTTCATTCATATTTTATACATTCTTTTCGAATACTTTCTTCATTACCATTCAATTTATTTCCTTATTTTAATAGTAATATCAACCAAAAAATGGCAACATCATGTCTATAACTAATAGTTTAATATTGTTGAAGCGTCAATATCTTGAACACTATTAGATTTATTTTTCGTATGCTTTTTTTAAACCGGAAGAAAAATTCATTTCATTTCATGAAAAATAAATTTAGGGGTTTCTTATATATACCATATTTTGAAAAACACTCTAATGAAAAACATAACACTAAAATTCAGGAAATTTTTAAGAACCTTTGTTAACTAATTAAGTTCATTTCTTAAATTTCCTAAAATGTCTTTTTTAAAAGAAAAAAGATATATAAAATGGTATGTTAGACAAAATATTTCTCTTATTTTCTAGTTTGGGTTTCAAGCACATTGGTGAAAATGGTCGAATGAAAAGAAGTGAAAAGAAAAAGAAACTAAAAGAAAGAATCTAATCAAAAAGAAAAGAGTAAGAGAGAGAGAGAGAGCGAGAGAGAGAGAAAGAGAGAGAAAGAGAGAGAGTAAGGAGTAAGATAGTAGTGGAAGTGATGGATCCAATTATAAGTGTCTCTATCTTAAAAGAAGACCCCACATTGAGAGATCTCAGTCATATTGTCCTCCAACCCATAAGAGCTTTAAGATGTTTGTTAACACTTTTCCTTTTCTCTATCATTGTTAGTCCCTTTCATAGATCTATCGGTTTCACATTCTTATATATCATCTTCCCCCCCCCCCTTCTTTCTCTCTACCAGGCCACAAGTAAACTTTGAGAGTTAATTATATTAATACCCATGATCCAGCTTGCATCATATATACTACTAAAAATTCACATTTTTTAAAGTATAAACCCAAACATGTTTTCAAACTAACAAATTATGATTTGCAATCATATTAGTCGATATTCTAGTGATGCGAAAGTTTATGCATTGGATTTCAGACTTGATCAATAAATCAAATTATTCTCTAGCTAATCTTGTATATTTTATTAAGTTACATCTTTATTCCAATTAAAGAAAACTAATATGCTTTTATTCTATTATTATTCTTGTTATTTATTTGTTTAAAATGCGAGATAATCTATGTAAGTGTCATGTGATTGAGTAAAGTGGTAAGTGTGGTTAACCCTAACAAAACCCACGAGAGGCATTGCAAAGCCAAATATCGCAGAGCCTTTCAAATGAAGAGTTATAAAAGTATCTACCATTGATTTTTTAATAGAAAAGTGGGAAACTATAGATGGTTCATAGTTCGTCTTCTATATATAGCACGTACACACACACGTACGTACATATATTACAATATATCGATATATATATATATATGTGTGTGTGTGTGTGGATATATATTATTATAAATGTGTGTATATCTATATATCTATAGGTGGACACCGTTGGTGTCGCGCATGACTTTCTAGATTCCAATAATGTTTTGATGCGTACTGCTCCGAATCGCATACTTAATATTTGTTCCTGCTGTCATGCACAAATGAAATAACAATAATTATTAAATAATATATTGATAAATCTTTCTTCCACACGATAACAAATCTATTAATGCTTCGTGGACCAACTTTGATTCAGAATTGTCTAATTCATGTATTGAAAATTACGGAAAGTGGGTGTTCTTCAATTTTTTCGATAACTCGCTTTCGCTTTTGACCTTATAAGCCAAATAAAGTTATTTTTTTCTATGTTTTCTTTTCCTTTTTTGAATTAAAAGATCCCAAATTTTCTGAGTTTCTTGATAATCTTATTATGCGCTTTACAAAAAGATCAAGAGGAAATGTAAAATCTAGTATAGTACCATCTTGTGAAATCTTTGAGATTATTGTGATTATGTTTTAAACAAAGTTGCTGACTTAAAATCCTGTTAGGATATTTTATATACATATTTTTCTTGTAGGCCTGTAGCTTTGTTTCATTAATTGAGAGCAGAGATCGATTTTTACTGTACATGATAAACTATTTGGACTTGTTGTAAGAAATGTGAGTTTCGAAATAAACTTAATGTTGTACAATGTTGTACAAATAATAGGTGTTTCAATTCATAAGATACATTCAAAAAAATCATTACAATAAATAGTTTTAAGATGCTGTCAAAAAGAAAAATAATAATAATTTTAAGATCGGATGTCTTGTGCATACGCGCGAATTGTGATGAAAGCACACGGCCATTGGCTCTAATAAACGGCAAGTTTAATGACATATGCTACCATATGTCCTAAAATGATCTCATTTCTTAATTTAGAGAAGAGTGCGTTTCAAGTTTCAACCAATTAAATTAATTCAAAAATATCAGTTTTGGGTTTCTATGATCAATATTTATATGTTTTCTTTTTGTTGATAAAAACAAAATTGATATGCTGTGTGGCAGTCTTAGCTAAACGAGAAGGAGGACAAGAAAGGTTTTCACGTGATGCTTTGGGAGTTTTACAATCTGAAACTAAGCTTCAATTCCTTACTGCCTTTCTTACACTTGACCGACTTCTTGTCCACAATAAGGCCTCTTTTCATTCAATTTCAATTCAATTTATTTTCTCTGTCTTTTCCTTCATTCGAATTGATAATTACGTATATACTAATAGAGCTTACAACCATATGTGGGAATGGGTAAATATGGTAAGAAATATCCAAAACCTTAAATGGTTCTTAGAAAAGTACAGACCCATGCACCTCGGAGTTAGAATGGATCAGTATTTTCGAGGGGCAAATATTAAAGAAGGAGTATATATTGCCTCTTCACTCGGAGATATATAAGCGTTATTCTGACTACATCGACTATATTCTCATGGGATAGAATGTCATGAATTTTGGATGGATTGTGCAGAGTTGATTTCATTATTTGTAGTTTGTGGAAGAATGATCCGTTTTCTCTAATATTTTAGATGAGTTTAGTTTACTTTAATACAATTTTATTAATTTTCGATATCTTTTATTTCTCGTCGTTTATATATTATAGCAGAACGTTTAGCCCGCTTTTTTAAAAACTAGATATGTCGAACTTAATTTTGTTCATTATTCCCCTCCGGTTTTGACTGTCGACGGGGAAGTCTTATTTTAATTAATATCTGGGTGAAAAAAAAACTATCACTAGAGCTTAATTATGTTAGATATACTGCCTATTCTTGTATGCTGCAAATTAACAAAGTAATTTTTATTTTTACCAAGTATGTGCATTTAAAATATACATCTATCCATACATATATAATATATGCATATCTAATGTGTGTACATAGAGTAAGAGTCGATCTGCCGTAAAAAAAAGAAGAAGGTAAGAGTCGATCACACCCACATTAATTGTAACAGGAAAAAAAACTACGTACTGACAACAATCACTCAGCCTATAGTTGAAATGTAGTGACCCATTTTAACTAATATCGTAAACTATTATAATGGGTTACTACATTTCAACTATAGTAACTCGTAACTAATGGGTCACTACATTTCAACTATAGTAACTCGTACATTTCAACTAAACTATTACGATAAAATTATGTCACTCGTATAATTATTTAATTTTTTTTGTTGTTGTTTCATTTTTGTTAACCATTTGATGGTGTAGAAGATTAACATAAAAAATTCATAAAATAACATGCTAAACACAATATTATAAAGATTGACGAGAAAAGAACACATTTAGTGTTTGAGAAGAATTGTATATTGCTCTCATGATTATAATTTTAGGGTACATACATATTTATAGTAGAGATTATTCATAAACTAGATAAATACAAATATGTAAATATCTATATAATAAATATAGAATATTTACTAATAATATTCTAGATGATTCTAGATCCTTCAATATCCTTTTATACGCTGCGGTCATAAGGGAAAGAGGAGAAGAGACAAAAATGAAAGAGATAGAGGAGGTCGAATAAGAAAGGAAGGAGAAGAAGAGAAGAAAAGGAAGGAGAGAATATCGCATGAGGAGAAGAGAACAAATAGAAAAGGAAAGAGAAAAGAAATAAGGAAGAAGATCCGGAGAGGATAAAAGAAAAAATTGAAATGAGAATAAAAATATTTATCACACTTATAATATATGGTGAATTTCTCATATGTCCCTACAAATAGACAACAAACCTCATCTACTCCATTTTATTATGCCATGCCCCCTTCTTTTTAATGAAATGTGATATCCCCATCTTGCTCTTCTAATTTCGAAAATATGACATTAAAAAAGAAATTTTGACCAATAAGAATTAAGGGATTTCAGCCAATCAGAAGAGAGTTTTAAAAATTTCGACCAATTAGAACAAAACAAATTTGGGCCAATCAGAAGATACGAAGAAAAGGGCGGAGAAAAAAAAAAAAAAACCAGAGCGCCAAATTTCAGCCAATCAGAAAAAAGAAAACCTTTTCTCTCTCGACAAATTCATCGCGACAACTCTTCTTCTACTTCCTCATCCGACAATTTCTGAAGCCTTGTGGCTCTGTTCTTCGCTCACATTTGTGAAGGAAACTATAGCTTTTAGTCGTTTTGCACTTTTGCAATCTCGCTCAAGAATCTAAATTCTAATTACATACAAACCCAAAAAAAACGACAGCTCTTCTTCTACTTCCTCATCCGCCATCGAAGAACGAGGTTAGTTCTTCGATTATGTTAGTAGATTATGCCATAGAAACCATTGGGTTATGGGATTTCAATTGAATTTACAATTTGGGGATTTATAATTGATTTGAAATTGATTTACAATTCGGGGATTAATTGATTTGAAATTGATTCACAATTTGGAGTAAAAAATGGACTGTAGTCATTGAATCGTCCGTAGGGAATCGTAGGTAGAATATATTTTCTGCCCCGATTTGAACCAATTTGCTGATACATGATAACTGAAAACAATTGGTATTACTGAGGCAAGTGGTACTACTGAGACCTATTGGTATTACTGAGTCAAGTGAAGAGGTTCTAATGTAGTTTTTTAATCTGTTTTCATGAGACAATGATCACAAACATACTTTTTGATTATGGAGGATATTATTCAAAGTTTGGAGAAGAGGATAAATGGATTTCAAGAGAAGGTTCCATGTACGGTGTAATGTTTAAGACATCATGTTTGGAGGAGATAACTTACTCGGTGTTAGTGGATAGGATATGCAAGAAGGTTGGGGTAGCTGAATCTACGACGAAGCTGAAACTGAGTTACATTCCAATAGTAGTGAAAACTCAGAGACAATTCTATATTTTGGATGATGAGGACGTCTATGTCTATCTGACTTCCTTGGATAAAGAGCAACGCATAAGTGTTTTGAATGTAGATGTCATCAAAGATGTTGAAATAAATGAGTTGGGCGAGCAACTTTCAAGAGTAGAGCATGTAAGTTCATTTGGTGTGAATTATGGCGAGCTACTTTGTAATGGTAGAGCTAATGTTGGAGTTAATGATGCTAATGGTGGAGTTAATGATGATGTCCTTGTTATTTACACAAGAAACTGTTCAACAGAACAACATCATGAGCCGATAGAGAATGTAGATTGTGAGAACGTAGATGGTGAGAATGCATCACGTGAAGATGGGGATAACGATGAAGGTAACGGTTTGGAAAGTTCCCGAAGGCCTGAAATTGTTGAGTTTTCACATTCTGTAGAAGAACAACAGTTTGTAGATGCATGGGAAGATGGTATGGGTCTAAAAGTAGGCCAAGAATTTGCAAGTAAGCAGGATTTGATAAATGTCGTTGATAGAGCTTCACATCAGAATTGTTTTGGGATCACTTTAAAAAAGTCGGATAAGAGTCGATGCATGGTAAAATGCGGTGAAGACGGTTGTAATGGTATCTACGAGCTACGAAGCCGAATAATGCAACTTGTTTCTCGGTTAGAGTATACAAGAATATGCATACATGCTCTAGGGCTACTTCGAGTACAAGCAGAAAACAAAGGAAAGGCACACCATGATTAGTTGCAAACGTTGTTAGTGAATTTTATCCAAGTCAATTGGAAATCCCAGCTCCTAAAATTCTCGTCGTTTTGGTTCAAGGAAACGCTAGTGTGAATGTGTCATACACTACCGCATGGAGAGGGAAACAAAAAGCTCTGACCATGGTGTGTGGTAGTCCAGAAGAAAGTTATAATGATTTGTATTCATATTTGTACATGTTAGAGTAGGTGAATCCCGATACAAGAACAAGTGTGGTATTGGATGAACAAAAAATGTTCAAGTACCTATTCGTCGCTTTGGGAGCTTGCATTGAAGGGTTTCGAGCAATGAGGAAAGTGATCATCGTGGATGCAACTTTTCTGAAGACCAAACATGGTGGTATGCTAATTTTTGCAACAGCTCAGGATCCTAATCGTCACCATTATCCCATTGCTTTTGCTGTAGTTGATGCTGAAAACAACGCAAGTTGGTTGTGGTTTTTCAATACGCTGAAAACCGTGATACACGAGAGTCATGAATTAGTGTTTGTTTCTGACAGAAATGCAAGCTTCATCAACGTAATACGTGAGGTGTACCCGAGCTCTAAACATGAGTATTTCATCTTTCATTTGTCCCAGAATGTGAGATTGCACTTTAGAAGGGACAAAGATATTGTTGCAGAAAAATTCAGGGAATGCGCAAGGCTGTATACAGAGGATGAGTTTCGAGAAGCATACAGTGAATTGCGGAAAAGGTATCCTAATGTAGCCAAGTATCTGGATGGTAGTGTAGATGAGGCGAAATGGGCAAGGTGTTATTTTCCAGGAGAAAGGTAGAACATAGACACCAGTAATTGTGTAGAGTCCCTGAACAATATTTTTCTTGATGCGAGGAAGTACTCGTTATTACCTATGACTGATGCGATTGTTGCAAAATTGGCTGAGTGGTTTAACAAACATAGGAACGAGTCTGTTGCTGCATCGGACTCACATAAACTGGTCCCCTTTGTGGAGAACGAAGTGCACGGTAGGGTAGCCATTGCGAGGAAGCTAACGGTGAGTGAGTTAAACTTCTTTCACCTTGAATACAGTGTCATTGGAAGCGATGGGAAGACTTATTTGGTGCACTTGAGAAGAAAAACTTGCAGTTGCAAGTGTTTTGATATAGACAAGTATCCTTGTGTCCATGCAATACTTGCTACCATTGTTTTCATGAAGCAGGCATGAAGAGCAGAGGATATTCATGTAGAGGAATTGTGCTCGAAGTATTATTTGATGGAGATGTGGGCTTTGGCGTATTATAGGACGATATATCCGGTTCCGCATAAGTCCCATTGGATTATTCCGGATCATATACAACCATTGTGTGCCTTATCCCCGTATTACAAAAAAAGAAAGGGAAGAAGGCAAATAACTAGGCATCCATCGGTTGGAGAACGTCGCCGAAGGACGAGTAATAGGCTGGTGCGTGGCCAAGGTGAAGGCTTATTTAGCTATTTTAACTACAGTAGGGATAGTAGCCAAATTTAAATTGTCATTCTTTTTGAATATGTATGTATTTGACACCATGTTTTGTTTTACTACGTAAACCTTGGTACAACTATGTATTGAGAAATTAGTTTAATTGGTTTACAACTGATTCAAACAACATTAGGGTGGGTGTAGGCTCGAGCCAAAGCCCTTTCGTTAAGTGTTTTTTTTACTTGTATATAAAACAAATTATAAAAAACAGTAATGATAATTTATTAATCATATTACTTAACGATACAGAAATTATAAATGTTCATTCACATATTTAATAAATGTTTTAGTAAGTTCTATCTTACAGAGTTACGTATTTCATTAACATTTAATATTTTTGGAAAATAAATGTTTATAGCATCCGATCATATTCTATTGTTCTCATCAAGAACCTTATACTTCTATGGTCACTTTGCTAATCTTAACCCTCTTATGAAGCGAAAGTTATGAAAAAATTGATTTATGATATTTTTTTCCATGAGAACGTTGGAAATGCACTTTTATTACCATAAATCTAGTGTACAACCCAAACTAATTATTTTTAAACATGGTAAAACTAATTATAAGTTAGAATCCCAAAAGTAAAACTACAAGTTGTCGAGTAAAAATAGAACATTAGATACTACTATGTGTGAAATTCCAGAATTTTTATTCATGTAATTGGCAAGTGTCCATGTGTTATTGGAAGATATGATTTTGGTGGCGGCACGTGAGAAACGACTGCGCAATGTGTCAATTGGTTTAATTCCCAATTTTTCGTAAAAATCCAATCCTCCCTTATTTTTTCCCCCCAAAATGCAAAATTCTCAAATTCCAAATTATAGGTTTCCCCCCCCCCCAACCCAAAAATCACAAAATCCTCAATTTATTGGTTTTCCCCGAAAATCACAAAACCCCCCCGAAAAGCACAAAATCCCCAAATTCTAGGTTTTCCCATCACCAAAAATTACAAAATTTCCTGAAACAGAAGACAAAGAATGCCGTACAATTACAGTCTTAGCCCTTCTGAGAGATCAAGTCTGAGCCCTCCTCCTGAACGCAGTGAGAATTATGGAATTCCGACTGCTGTTTTTGTTGTGCGGCACCAACCATTGAAACTTCTTACACCAATTTGGATCCAGGAAGGAGATGCTACACATGTAAACAAAATTCTGATTTCCAGTTTTTTTTTTTGGGTAACGATGGTTAATTTAATTTCCTGCATCCTTTAATTTCGTGCAGACTCCAGCCGGGGGATGCCATTTTTACAAATGGTGTGATGATGCAATGACAGAGGAGCTCGGTGACATTCGGATCGAGATGGGAGAACAAGAAGACCGGATTCGATACGACCTTAGGCGTCATGAGACCGAGTTTAGACACCTCCGAGAATCTATTAAAGAGTTGAAAGAGTTGGTTCGTGGGTGTTCTGAATCTTATCACAGCCTTAGTGACATTGTGTGTAACTCAATTTTCAATGAAATTTGTCATGCTTCAAATGTGTTTCATCGAAACGAGTTTTACAAGGAAGTGAAGGTGATGGTTACTCTCTCTGCTCTTGCCATTGTCTCGATATCTTCAATTATCTACTTGTTTAAGTAGAAAATATAAATCTTGATCTTATGTTGTTCATAACTTTATGTTGATTTTCTAGATTTTGTTATGTTGTTTATAAGTTTATGCTGTTGGTTGAACCGAGTATTACCGAATTTTGGAATTTTCAAAATTTACCAGTAGTTGAACCGAGAATTACCGAATTTTGAACTGTCCAAGTTTACGAGTAGTTGAACCGAGAATTACCAAGTATTAACGAATTTTGAAATGTCTAATTTTACGAGTAGTTGAACCGAGAATTACCGAGTATTACCAAATTTTGAAATGTCCAATTTTACGAGTGGTTGAACCAAGAATTACCGAGTATTACCAAATTTTGAAATGTCCAATTTTACGAGTAGTTGAACCGAGAATTACTGAGTATTACCGAATTTTGAAATGTCCAATTTTACGAGTAGAATTACCGAGAATTACCGAGTATTACCGATATCTGTATTTCATTTCTTTCATATTTGTAGCCGGTAAAACCAAGGACTACGGATGTCTGATTCGGTATGTATCTGATACGAGTAGTTCAACCGAGAATTACCAAATATTTATATATTTAAAAAAACAAGTTACATAGAAAATTAAAATAAAAAAACTACTACATAAACATAAAACATAAAAAACATAATATTTATTTTTTGATATTATTCCGCCATGGATTAATAATCCATGGCGTACTCTTGTGTCCAACTATGTGCCTGAGCACATAAGGCGATGTGCTCGATGAATACATCACCCTCATTCACCAGCAGGTGAATGAGCATGTCCGCCAGCGCCGCCAGCAGCTCCTTGATCGTCGTCCCCATGGGCCATCCGGTGGGCAGCAGCATGGGGTGGAAAACACTCCCCCTAACAGTGATGTTAGGGTGGTATATATGGGTCTTGAAGCCGATTTTGGGGGGCCTGAAGGGGAACTCCGGCGGGAACCATATGGAGAGCTTGAACAGACCCCCTTCATAGGGACTGTTAGGGGGTCCGAGAAGTACCGCCTGCCACTCGTATATGTCGTCCGCCACGGGACCCGCCAAGAACCCTCCGTGAGGGTTTTTTGTTGAAATAAAACAAAGAAATGAAATGAAGTACGCTGTAGCAAGACGTGTGCACTGTAGCAAGACGTGGGCACTGTAGCAAGGCGTGTGCACTGTTCATGCGTAAGACATTTTCTTTGTGTAGTTGTCAACTTATGAGTCATGTATGTGAGTCATTTGTGAGTCATATAGGTGAGTCACATTTATGTGAGTCATATGTGTTAGTCATATATGTGAGTCACATGGGTTAGTCACATAGGTTAGTCACATGGGTTAGTCACATTTTGATAGATATTTGTAAACAACTTGTGTTGCAAATTAGATAGTTGTATTTCTCTATAAATATGTGATGTAAACAACAAAGATATAATAAGAACAAGAACATATTCATCACAATTCTCTCTCTCTCTCACTTGTTCTTGATACTTAAACAAGTGTTCTTCATACTTAAACTCTTGTTCTTCATACTCATACTCTAAATTTCTACATGGTATCAGAGCATCAAAGCTCTTGAAGGCCTAATTTCCGCAAATATACTCTGTTTTTTGCTCTCTTTATCTTTCAAAAATCATCAATGGAGAATCATAAGCAAATAACTCTACCAGTTGTGCTTAAGGAAGACAACTTTCTTTTGTGGTCAAGAACCACACGAACTGCTCTAAGAAGCCGTGGTCTATGGGAGCACATAGTTGGTTCTCAAGAAGTGTCCACGGGCAAGGAGGAAGCCAAGGCTTGGTCTCTATGTTTTGAATAAAGTTGATAGTGTTGCTGCTCCTCGTTCAGCTTTAAGTTCTGTTTCCTCCAGCTCAGTTTGGCATGCTCGTCTTGGTCACCCACACTCCAAGGCTCTCCATCTCACCTTACCAAACCTGACTCAAGATCATCAAGAGTGCGAAGCTTGTATTTTAGGAAAACATTGTAGAACTGTTTTTCCGGAATCATCTACGGTCTATGATGATTGCTTTAGTCTCGTTCATTCGGATGTATGGACTGCACCTTGTGCTTCTCATGATCAATACAAGTATTTTGTTTCCTTTATTGATGAGAAATCCAAATACACATGGGTGACTCTTATGCCATCAAAGAGTCACGTATTTGAGGCATTTTCAAAGTTCTACAACTACGTTTCTACACAGTTTGGAGCTAAGATTAAGGTCTTGAGAAGTGATAATGGAGGGGAATACATGAGTGGTCAGTTTAAAGAGTTGTTGGATAAAGAGGGGATTATTCATCACACATCTTGTGCCTACACTCCTCAACAAAATGGAGTTGCAGAACGCAAGAATAGGCATCTCATGGAGGTTGCTAGGACAATGATGTTTGACAAAAGTGTCCCAAAACAGTATTGGGGAGACGCAGTGATGACTACATGCTATTTGATCAATAAGCTGCCAACCAATACTCTTGGTGGGGTGTCTCCATACGAGGTATTAAACAAAACTAAACCGAGTATTAATCACCTTAGAGTATTTGGATGTGTGTGCTATGTGTTTGTACCAGAAGCTCAGAAGAACAAACTAGAGCCCAAGAGCATAAAATGTATGTTTGTTGGGTACTCCTCTACTCAGAAAGGATACAAATGCTACAATCCAGAAATGAGACGGGTGTATGTGTCAAGGGATGTCAAGTTTAATGAAGAAGAAAGTTATTTCAGTGAAATGAACTGGGATAACTTGAAGGATATGGCATCTCCTGGATTTGATCAAGCTTCTACCATGAAGTTCATACTCAATGGTCTTGGTGAACTGATAGGACAGAATGAGACACCCACAGCCGAGTCTCATGATGAGGAAAGAAGGAATAACAATGTAGAGACTTCCACTCAAGAATCGGCTACAACAGGTGAAGAGGGAGAAACTCAAACAAATGGTTCAACTTCGGAAGTTGAAGATTCTGAAGAAAATACTCAAGAAGTTGCACCCCCACCTCTTAGAAGGAGTGAAAGGATTAAATTTGGTCCAGATAATTGGAAGAACACTAGAGTCTACTACAAAAATCAGGCTGTTGCCCATCCTATTCAAGCCTATTGTTCAGTTGCTCATCTTCCAGAAGAGCACCAAGTGTTTCTTAGCAAGATCGACCAGAATTCAGTGCCATCTAGCTATGAAGAAGCATGCATGAGTGCAGTTTGGGTTGAGGCTATGATTGAAGAAATCGAGTCGATGAGAAGGAATGATACTTGGGAGATGGCTGATCTACCTAATGACAAGAAACTTGTGGGCTGTAGATGGGTATATACCATTAAGTACACAAATTCTAGAGAAATAGAAAGGTACAAAGCTCGGTTAGTAGCCAAGGGATACACTCAGAAATATGGAGAGGACTACACAGAAACTTTTGCTCCAGTAGCAAAGCTTCACTCAGTACGTGTTCTTCTCTCTATAACTACTAATCTTAAATGGGATCTATGGCAGATGGATGTTAAAAATGCTTTTCTCCAAGGAGAGTTGGAAGAAGAAGTATATATGGCACCTCCTCAAGGCTTTCATGATGCAGCCAACAGTAGCAAAGTATGCAGACTCAAGAAAGCAATATATGGTCTTAAGCAGTCTCCAAGAGCATGGTACCAACGATTGAGCAGTTGCCTCCTTGAGAAAGAGTTTCGTCGATCAGAGGCTGATCACACCTTATTCACCACTCAGGGGGAGAAAGTTATTGTTGTTGTGCTCATATATGTGGATGATATTATCATCACATGTGATAATGTTGCTGGTGTTGAGCAGACAAAAACACTCCTCAAATCTTCATTTGACATCAAAGACTTGGGAAGGCTGAAGTACTTCCTTGGAATCGAGGTATGCAACTTTGATGATGGTTTGTTCCTTTCTCAGAGAAAGTATACATTGGATATATTATCTGAGACAGGAAAGATTGGTTCAAAACCTGCGAAAACACCAATTGAAGATAGCTATAAGGTTTTTTGTGAGGAGGAGCCACTTGAGGATGTTAAGCAATATCAGAGAATGGTAGGTAAGTTGATCTACCTTACCATTACTAGACCAGATATCTGCTTTGCTGTGAATCAAATAAGTCAGCACATGCAAGCTCCCACTAAGCATCATTGGCAAATGGTTGAGAGGATCATGAGGTACTTGAAAGGTACACCAGGTAAAAGCATATGGATGGGTCATAATAATAGCACATAGATTTTTGGGTATTGCGATGCAGATTGGGCGGGTGATAGGGTGGATAGAAGATCCACCACAGGCTATTGCACGTTTGTTGGAGGAAACTTGGTTACTTGGAAGAGCAAAAAACAGAAAGTATTATCAAGATCAAGTGCTGAAGCTGAGTATAGATCAATGGCAAGCATTACTGGAGAATTGGTATGGTTGAAGAACCTTCTTAAAGATCTCGGAGTCAAGTCATCCGAATCAATGACTCTACACTGCGATAATCAGACTGCAATACACATTGCTTCTAACTTGGTATTTCATGAGCGGACCAAACATATTGAAGTAGATTGCCACTACATTAGGGAGAAGGTCCAAGCAGGTATAATCTTTCCAACTTATGTGAAGAGTTCTGATCAGCTTGCAGATGTATTCACAAAGGCGACAACTTCAAAAGTATGTGATGAACTTCATGTCAAGATGGGCTTATTGGATCTCCACCAGCCAATCTTGAGGGGGAGTGTTGAAATAAAACAAAGAAATGAAATGAAGTGCGCTGTAGCAAGACACTGTAGCAAGACGTGGGCACTGTAGCAAGACGTGTGCACTGTTCATGCGTAAGACATTTTCTTTGTGTAGTTGTCAACTTATGAGTCATGTATGTGAGTCATTTGTGAGTCATATAGGTGAGTCACATTTATGTGAGTCATATGTGTTAGTCATATATGTGAGTCACATGTGTGTGAGTCACATGGGTTAGTCACATAGGTTAGTCACATTTCGATAGATATTTGTAAACAACTTTTGTTGCAAATTAGATAATTGTATTTCTCTATAAATATGTGATGTAAACAACAAAGAAATAATAACAACAAGAACATATTCATCACAATTCTCTCTCTCTCTCACTTGTTCTTGATACTTAAACAAATGTTCTTCATACTTAAACTCTTGTTCTTCATACTCATACTCTAAATTTCTACATTCTTCACAAGGTCGATCAACTGCCGCTTGATCCAGATATTAGTCATAGAAAGATGAGAGATGAGAGATGAGTGATGAAGAAGATGAAAGTTGAGAGATGAGAAGAGCGTGTATTTATAGAAGGGAAAGGGGAAAGGTCGCCATGAAGCGGTGAAAGTAATGAGGGTATTACCGAAGCGGTACAACTACCACCAAGTTACATTTATTTACCTTCATTTAATTAGCATAAGCCTCGGGAACACGAAAAAATAATTATCAAAAAAACATTCCGTAAAGAAGCCTTGGGAACACAAAAAAATATTTTAAAAATTGATTCTCTGAACCCTCCTTTAATTGATGATTTGGTTTACAACGACTTTCGATTTTACTTACCCGAATTGAATGCTGATTTGACAGTGTATTACTGGTATAACTACCACCGCTTTCTTTTTTATTTACCTTATATCATCACGCATGCAAAAAAAAAACATTTAAGTTAATGCTGATTTGACCGCCACTACATCATCGATTTCCACTACATCATCGATTATATATAATTTAATTTGAGAATTTGACTATTTCATTTAATTTTTCTTGTACCAATTCACAGTGATTGATTACTCTGATTAGCCAAAAACATCAAAAAGAGTCATGTCCAAATACAAACCAAGATGAACAATAAGAGTCATGTCCAAAAAAAAACAAGATTAAATTGAGAGGAGAGAGGCAAAAACAGTTCAACGCTTCGTCTGCCTCGTGCTTGGCCCTGTCGTCCTCGAAGGCTCATGTTTCCGTTTTCCACCACCCACTTCTTCCTCAACAGCCGCAGCCTCAGCCTCTTTTGGTTGTCCCTACAAATACCAAGTAATACAACATAATGTTACCGAAAAATACCAAGTAATACAAATACAATTGAAACCATATTTCAAAGTAAAATACCTCTTCCCTTTTCGTGTCTTCTCCATCTCAATTGTCACCTGAATTCTCCCTTCTTCACCTACTTTTTCACCTTCTCCTTCTCCTTCTTCTTCTCCTTCTCCTTTCTTCTCTCCGTCTTTCTCACTTGTAGAACTCCTCCTTGCTGCTCTCCTTGTCCTTATCTTCTTGCCTCTTTCACATATTCATCAACGGAGTTGAGTCTTGTATCAATGCCATCCATGCGGTCCCTGATTTGGAGAAATTGATCGTCCATACTTTTCTTCAAGCTCTGTAGATGTTCCACAAATCCAACCAAAGCGACATTCTCCGTAGCCACTGCACGATGATGGACCCTCTCTCGGGCAGCAACATCAATGTTGAATAGCTCTTTCCAGAATATCGGCTTCCCTTTATCTATTAGATGCTTCAACCAACTGTCAGGAACTACATCACCGAAATCTGGCTCCTCATACTCCCCATCCACGATTCGATCCATCATAATTTGCTCATCCAAAGATAGTTGCAAGATACTGTGAATGTCCTGTCAATATTAAAAAAAAATACAATTTAAAAACAAGTACATGCTACATAAATAATGAATATGATATAAGATGATTTCCAACCTTAGTATCACCAAGTGCTTCATATAGTTCCGATAAAGGAAAACCTTTGAGTGTGAATGGTCGGTACTTTTGTTTGCACATCCGAGGACAATCCCTCTCTGCTCTTCTAACATCTTCTCTGTATTTGATCTTCAGTTTTGGTATTGCCTCAAAAGCTAAAATCTACAAATAACACACGAAATTACAAAATTACAAATAAAATCATAAAAACTATGAAAGGAATACTTATCCACATTCAAAATCATATTATTTACCTCCATCAGAGTAACAAAGCTTGGAAAGGTCCATGAATCTGTTTCGATGACCCCATTGAAATGCTTCATTGTATGATCAATCTCCTTCATATTCACATCGAAGGAAAACCGTCCCCACGGGAACGTTCGGCACGCTTCAAGATCGTTCACAATTCTCATAAAAATGGCTCTACATATGGTGCTTTCTTTTCGGTCTTCAACTTTCCACTAATTATGCTAGCCAAGAAGTAGACGACACACATCTTCAAGCGATCTGAACAAGGTTCCATCTTGCCGAGCTTTTCTTCAACAGCAGCGATTGAGGGGACGGTTCCTTTCTTAAAATGCCTTAACTTAACTCATCACTGCCCATTGTCTCATAGTCATCTTCTGGATACGGACGATAGTCTAATCCAGATAGGAGAGCATGTTCTCTGAGGGAATATCGGATGGGAACGCCATTAACAACAAACCAACATTCCTTCCTCTTATTTGTACTTGCCGTCCGAAGAAGAAGCATCCACCATGCCCATCATCTTATGTGTTGGGTCCATTTTCATGGTCCTATGCATGTGCCAAAAATGCTTGAACTGCGGATGCTCTGTAAACCACCTCAGCTCGTCAGGTTTAAGTCCTATAGACTCCAATTTCTCCACTGCTTTGTGGATAAAGCATCTTTTTCCCAACTTGATTACCTTGTTATACTCAGTAGTACCAAAAACATCATCTCAGGTGGTTGCAATGGCTGGTCTTCCTCCTCGGTATACGTTGGCTGCTGCCACAGCATTAACTGATTAGCCTCAGCATTCTCTCGCGACGGTTCTGGGGGCGAGTTTTCATACATTGCCGGTACCGGATGAGTCTCAACTTCTTCGAGAACAGCCATAACACAAGTTTTTCGAAGTTATAACACAATCCATTAGCATTCAAAATCCAACTCTACACAAAAATCGAATTCCATTCTACACAACTACACATAAATCGGATTCCATTCTACACAAAATTCAAATTTCATTCTACACAAAATCGAATTATATTCTACAACCCATAAAAGTAGAACGAAACGCAGAAGAATAAGAAGGACAAACCTGATTTAGAGTTGGGATTTCGAATCCGCAAAAAATCACTACCATTGTCTTAGTAGTACCTTTTCATACCAAATAGGAGGGAAGAACTTTCGAATTGACACAAGCAGATGGGAAGTAGATTGACAATTTTAGGTTTTAATTTGGGGTTGTAGCCGATTTCAGCGAATTCGACCCGATAATCGCGGGTCTGGTGTACAATTTGACCCGATATCGCGGGTCTGGAGTGGCATCGCGGGTGGACTGTGGATATCGCGGGTTTGGGTGAGGATATGGTTGGTTGGGTTCGTAATTAACAAAGTTTTTTAAGGGCTGACCAGTCTTTTAACGCTTTTTCGATTTAAAAGAAATTCAAGAAGAAATTAGTTTTTCTAACGGGGGCATATGAGTTTCAAGGAAGTTTTCGATGACTTTCCTACGGAATTTTGAAATATATATTTTTATTATTATTTTTAATTCGTCATAAATTTATCGAAAAATTCCGAGGAATTTCTGACAATTAAAAAAAAATTATTATTACTTTTTAAATTAGTCAAAAATTTGTAGGAAATTTGAGGATTTCAGAGAAACAAATTTCATCGGTAATTTCCGAGAATTTACCGACAAATTTTCCGACCATATACCGACAAACGATTTTCCTCGGTAATTTACGACAAATTTCCGACAAATATTTTATTTTTTCAATATCTCAAAATATTATCGGAGAATTTCCGAGGACACATGTGGTCGGAATATTTATTCGGAATGTGCAACTTTTCTTGTAGTGTAATAAATATAGAATATTTATTAATAATAGTGTAGATAATTCTAGATCCTTCTATATATAGAGATTGAAGCGAGAAGAACACATTAGTGTTTAGGAAAAATTGTATATAATTTCTCTCATAATGATAATGAGTAGGGTTCATGCATATTTATATTAGAGATTATTCCTAAACTAGATAGATACAAATATGTAAATATCTATATAATAAATATAGAATATTTACTAATAATATTCTAGAATTAGATATTTCAATATCCTTTTATACGCCCCTTCAAGCTCAAGGCGGTATTGGAAAAATGGCGGAATGAACGACTTGAGATTGATAATAGAATATGATGTAGAAGGTGAGGAAGCGATGGAACAGACGATGTGATGGCAGCGACTTCTAGAGATCTGATGGCAACGTCAGACAAACACGTACGTGGAGGAAATGGAGAGGAAAAGAAGCGGAGATGCACTTAAGGTCAAGGATCTCACATGGTGTCATGGACGTTAAGAAGAAGATTATTTTTTCAAAAATAAAAATACAAAGAAGAATGCAGAAAAAAGGAGATCAAAGAAAAGAAGACGAAGTAGAGAGATAAATATGTCAGATTGCGTGTGACACATACATCATCGTGTGTAATGCAGAAAATGCTGTAGAGAAACCAATGCGTGAAAAAGAAGGAAAACAAAAATTATTCAAAGATTTATAGTAGACTTGAATAAGCGGAAGTTCGGTGGCTTAGATTCAGAGGCACTTAGGCTTGAATTATGGAAGCATTGAGCTTAGATTCAGAGGTGTATGATAGACTTGAATAAGTAGAAGCTCAATGGCTTAGATTTATAGACACTTAGGCTTGAATAGGAAGCTCGATGGTTTGGATTCAGAGGTTCATGATGAACTTGAATTTTGGAAGCACTTAACTTAAAAAAACAAAATATGAAAGAAGCTCGATGGTTTAAGAGAAAAACGAAAAAAAAGTTTGATCGTTAGATCAAAATTCCGGAGCAAATCTGCTCTGATACCATATAAAATTTGATGAGCGAAGAACACATTTAGTGTTGGGGAAGAAATGTATATTGTTCTCATGATTATAATGTCAAAGGTACATATTTATAGTAGAGATTATTCCTAAACTAGATAGATACAAATATGTAAATATCTATATAATAAATACAAAATATTTACTAATAATATTCTAGATAATTCTAGATCCTTCAATATCCTTCTATAAATATTACTAATTTATAAATTACTAACTAGGATAATATTGTGCACTGGAATTAGAATAATCCAAAATGTTTAATTTATATTTTTTTTTTTACTAGGAAATGATTCACTCTTTCTTTTTGTCTACTATATTTAAGTGGAACAGCTCATTTTAATTAACCTTTTTAAATAGGATCTCATGGAGAATAATCCTAAAACATATTATTACCGGCTACAAAAAAATGGCAGTAGCATATGACTCGCTCGTACTTATTCTCTCTCACCCAAATGTATATGCTATATTTATATATATACAAAACGTGTTTCATGTTATAGCACCATTTAGCACCAAGGAGAGTGGTGAGTACGTCGCACTCGAATATTAATTAAGAATTTCCACTTTTACATATATAAGTCGAGCGACTTTGCCAGCTAGCAAGATTCACTTATCTTGTTTGGTCTATTTTATATGGGATAATAGACAACTAAAATTGCCGTCAAAAAAAAAAAAGACAACTAAACTGTAATTACTGTGCATATCTAAATACCTAAAGTGTTGCTTATACACGCATGACTCTTTTTAGTTTTTAGTTAGACGTATAAATACTTTGGTTGTACACTAATCGTGTATTTATACATATCTCCAATTTACAACACATATTTTATATGACATTAATTTTTTTTGCTATGAATGTAAATATCATTAAAATTGAAAAAATTAAGCTTACTACATTGATTCTTCGGCAAAAAAGAAATAAAAAACAAAGAATCAAATATTTGGAGAAGATAAAAAGTGATCAGATCATTGTAACCACAGTTGCATTAAGTTTTCAAAGCGCCGCCTATTCCTTCTTGCGGTAATGGTGTTGTAAATCTCTCGATCAATACCTTTGAAGATGATGAGAGAAGGGATTGATAGGAGGTTGTGGAGAACATTGTTCCTCTGCTTTCAGAGGTGGAACACATTAGCTTGAACGACCAGCTTACTTAGAGTAGAAGGGGCTGTAGGCGAGTGAAGACTTGTCCAAAACAAAAGTTCTGCCTAAGACCCAAACATATGTTGCGTACAACCCAGCCGAGATATGACCCTCCTCCAAACTTCATTGCTATAGTCACAAGTGAGCATGAGATGATCTCTTGTTTCCACTTCTCTAGCACAAAGACAGCAATCAATTGTGATATTCAGCCCCCATGAAGCTAATCTTGCTCTTGTTGGTTATCGGTTTAGGTGAGTGACCCACATGTTGAAAGCATGCTTAGGAACCTTTCCCTTAAACCACACAGATTTTGTCCAAGGCATGCGCGGCCTAACCACCTCCCACGTCTTAGATGAGGAGAATCCGTTACATACCACTCCCTCAACAACCCAACGACAATGGTCATCCTCAGGAGATAAGCTCGGGAGCTGAACCGTGGTCAGGAAGATATGAAGCATCATCGCTGCATCTGATCGAGGTGAGGCAAGTTGCCATCATACGAAAGAACAAGCATCAACAACCGTTGCATTAATGTGAATCCTCAAACTTCTTGGGCCAACCTCTCCCATAAGGTTGATTAGAGAACCAATAGGAGTCCACACATTGAACCAGAAGCTTGTTTTCGTCCATTTCCCACCACACTTCTCATAAACCTTTAGGCCAGGGGCCTAAGATGTAAGAAAGATCTCCAAGACCAAGAGTCACGAGCTGCCTCCTCTGCTGCCCAAAAGTTAGTGGAATCCAGATGATGATATGCTTATGCCACTGAGCCCATATGGATCCATTTTCAGTAAACAACAACCAGATAAACCTAAGGCTGAGAAGTTTGGAAGGCCCAAACCGCCTTCCTCCTCATGTAAGCAAACTTGAGTCCATGCCACTTTAGCTCCTCTTCCATTCTCAATATTTTTGGACCACATGAATCTAGCGCATAAGGCCTCTATCTTTGTTTTATACAACCTTTCGGGAGCATAAACGTGGAGATCCAAAATTTAACTGTTCCCTCTATGACTAAGGCTCCCTGATAAAAAAATCGGCCGCCTAGCCGCCTAGGCGCTAGGCGGCGGAGGACCACTGCGATTTGTGGTTATACGGTGAAGTTAGTCGGTTGACCATTTTTGTCCGACTTCAACGATTTATAAGAAAATCGGCGACTTACTTTAAAAAATCGGCCCAATCTCTTGTTTTTAAATAACACAATTTAATGAAAATTTGGCCTAATAGTTAACAAAAACCCAATACATCCCATTTTTCCCTTTATTGCTATACGCCAAATCCCTAAAATATGAACCCTAATCGCTATTCATCCCAAAACGCGATCAAATTGCTGATGAAATCAAGACTAAATCAAGAATAATCAACATCAAATCAAGCACATTGTTGTTTCTGCTTCAGAAGATACTCGAAGTAAGTTCTTATCTTAAAACCCTTGTGTTCTTATTTGAGTGAGGCTTCTTCGATTTCTCAATCTTTTTGGCTAATCCCGAAATGAATCTATGTTGCTCTTCTTTCTGATTCTCTTTTATAGGTGTTTTCTCTATTGATGTGTTTCCGAAATTAATCTATGTTGCACGATTAGATTATCTTCTATGTATGGACTTGCTTTTGTCGTAGGTGAATCTTGAATTTAAAAACTTTGTAAGTGCTTGCTTCTGAAATAAAAGAGAAACAAAGGCATATGCTCTGTTTTTCTTCAATTGTGGTTTCCTCTCGACATGAACTTTGTAAGTGCTTGCATCTGATTTGTATGATTTGCAGTGTTCAAATTAGGATCTATGGAGAATCTACCAGTTGATACATCTCTGAAGCGGAACTGACATGGTGTGGGATGTGATTATTGAGTGTTGTGTGATCCAAAGAATCCAGACAAAGTGAAATGCAAACTGTGTGGAAAAGAATTCTCTGGTGGTGTGTACATATTGAAGTTACACATTGCTCATAAAAAAGGAAATGTCTCTTTTTGTCCAACATCGGGTAAAGAGGATCAAGATAAGTGTATGAAGGCAGTTAATGAAGCGAAGGACAAGAAAACTTTGAAAAGAAAACATGAGGAAGCTTTGAGGGCAGAGGTGAATATTGATAAGCATATCATCAATGACGAGTTGGAAGGAGAGCTTGGAACTCTTAAAACTCCTCACTTCCAAGGTCCTATGGATAGGTATGCGGGCTGCATTAATCTGGAGCTTTTTTGGCTAGACAGAAACAGCAACAAAGTATTCATGATGCCATTTCTAAAGAGAAGACACATGTTGTACGCCAATATTGTGCTAGGTGGATCTTTCAGTTAAGTATCTCATTCAATACAAATGATAATGAACCTTTTAGGTTATTTTGTGAAGCATTGGGACAGTTCGGGCCTGGTTGGGTGCCTCCAAGTCAATATCAGTTGCGTGAAACATTGTTAACTGGAGAATATCAAATGACACAGGAAAAGCTGAAGAGTCTAGAAGAAGAATGGGAAAGAGAAGGATGCTCTGTGATGACATATGCGTGGACTAACATGAAAAGAAGAAGCATAATGAATTTATGTGTCAATTCAAGAGGAGGTACATGTTTTCTTTCTTCAAAGGACACTTCTAAAGATTCTCACACGGGTGAGTTTATCTTCAACTACATTGACAAGTGCATTGAAGACATAGGGGCTGGAAAAATAGTGCAAGTGGTGACTGATAATGCTACCAACAACGTAGCAGCTGCAAAAATGCTTAAAGAGAAGATTTCGAGTATATTTTGGAGTGGATGTGCGGCTCACACACTAGACTTAATGCTTGAGGGAGTTTCTAAGTTACCTACGTTTGCCAAAGTCATTAGTCAAGCAAAGGCTGTCACCATCTTTGTATATGCTCATCATAAAACGTTATCAATGATGAGAGCATATACAAAGAAGAGAGACATCGTCAGACCAGGAGCAACATTGCAACTTGTTTTTTTGACTCTCCATAGCTTGTACGAGAAGAAGGCTCAGCTAAAGGCCATGTTTACCAGCGATGAGTGGCATGAATGCACACATTCAAAATCTGTGAAGGGAAAGAATGTGTTTGATACTGTTATGAGTTTTGGATTTTGGAATTGTGTGATAGTTGTTTTAAAAATCTTCAGCCCTTTGGTGAAGGTTCTAAGACTGGCAGATGGAGAGAAAATACCTTCTACGGAGTTTATTTTTGGTGAGATTTTAGAAGCTAAGAAGTCTATCAAGGAAGCTTGTGACATTTGGAGAAGAATTACCAACCTGTCTTTCAAATTATTGATGAGAAAATGAAAGGTAGGTTGGATTCTCTTTTACATGTGGCTGCCTACTTCCTCAACCCGTTTTACTTCTACAAAGACCCTAATATCCAATATGATTTGGACATCATAGAAGGAGTCATCAGTTGTGTAGAGATTTTTTATCATGGTAACTTTGAGAATCAAGATAAGGTCGTGAATCATGAAGTTAGTCTCTACAAGAACAAAATTGGCTCATTTGGTAGAAGCTTAGCATTAGAAGGATGTGAAACGAAAGATGACAAGTTCGATCCATATTCGTCTCCTCACTATAATTGTCTTTATTTGATCTTTCTCATTTGATAAAGAATCATGTCACTTGATTAATCGCAGGAAATTGGTGGTCAACCTATGGATGTGGTGCACCAACTTTGCAAAAAGTTAGCAACTAGAATTCTTGCTTTGACCTCTAGTTCTTCTGGTTGTGAAAGAAACTGGAGTAGCTTTGAAGCGGTTAGCCTATTCTATTTTATCACATATTCTGTCTTTTAAAAAAAAAATTCATATTGTTCGAAAAATGACAATTCTAATCTTATATTGCAGATCCACACTAAGAAAGGGAATAGACTAGATGTTAATCGTTTAAAAAGTCTAGTCTATGTCCAGTTTAATGCTAGGCTGTTTAACAAACAGAAAAAAAACAGAGAGCAAAATGCTGATGCGATCTTCGAAGATGGCAATGAAGATACCGTAGAAGATTGGATTAATGGACCGCGCCTAGAAGACCAAGATATGACTCACAAACTTCTTAATCAGGTTCGTTTATTGTTTATGTCTTTGCCTTTCTTTGATGTGTATGTTCTGATATTTTGATAATCTATGTCTTTGTCTTTGTCTTTGTCTAATGTATTTGATGTCTCTTACTAGCCGAATAAGATGTCTATGTGTATTGGTTTTGATGTATATGTTCTAATATTTCTGTCTTACGTGCGTGTCTTTAGTTGTTTTGTCATTTGTTCAAAACTTGTTTGATCTTATCTTATTATGTTTTCAGCAGGTTTCATTAGTAAGTGACAAGTTCAAACACATCTAGAAGTCCAAGACACATGATTACTTGATCATTGGAGAAGAAAATGATGAAGATTTTGATGTCTTTGAACTATTTTTTGTGTATTCTCAAGATCAAGACAATATATTTTTTGTGTATCATGTGATTGGACTTCTTTTTTTGTTTTTTGAATTAGATGTGAGTTTGATCTTGATTTGTGTATGTCTTTCTAGATTGAAAATCAAATACATTTCTTTCATAATTGTTTTGAAAAATCTATATATAACAAATTTAATCTTGAAAAATATATAAATCTTAAAATAAATAAAAAATAGTTAAAAACTAATCTCCGATTTTTGGGCTAGGGGCTAGGCCCAACACGACCGCCTGACTAGCGCCTAGCGCAATTTTGAACATTGTTAAGGCTATTAGTTGTGCCCTGCATGCAAAGGAGAGAGTTTTCACAGCCCGAGATATGAATCTGCAAGCAATCTTATTCAAGAGATGGTCGTACTCTGAAATTTTCAGCTTCCCGTACATGAGAGGCAGTCCCAAATACCTTATGGGGAGAGAACCATTTGTGAAACCATAGCTAGCTAAATCATTAGATTCAATACGGTTCAGTCCTGCGTGGAAGAGCTGAGTCTTACTATTGTTCATATGAAGACCCGACCAACTAGTGAAGTCATCAAGAATCTCATTTATTCCATGCAAAGATGAGCTTCCTCCATCGAAAAATATCTTAACATCATCAGCAAACATGAGGTGTGAAATGTTTAACTCAGAGGTCTTCGGGTGATAACGGATGTAGCCCGCCTCACACCTTGATTGCAAAAGCCGCGAGAAGACCTCCATAGCTAAAACAAACAAGTATGGAGACATCATGTCTCTTTGCCTTAGACCTTTTGTGCTTTTGAAAAAACCACCACAAGCCCCATTTACTACCACAATGAAAGATGGGGTGATTATACATTGTTGTATCCATTGCACAAACTTTTTCGGAATCTCCAAAGCTCTCAGCGTGGAAATGATGAAATCCCATCTCATTGAATCGAATGCTTTCTTTAAGTCCACTTTCAACATTCCTCTCGGTTCTATATTCCTCCAATTGTAGCCTTGTACAATTTTTGTGGCTAACAAAACATTCTCTCCCAGTAATCTTCCAGGCATAAAAGCATATTGGGAAGAGGAGATTACCTGAGAGAGAACCTTTTGAAGTCTTCCTGCCATCATTTTTGCAACGACTTTGTAGACCATGTTTAAGCAGGAAATTGGCCTAAAATCAGATGTAGTTGAAGCATTGGTGATCTTAGGAATAAGGAAAAGTGTTGTAGCATTCCACTGCTTCAGCATTTTCCCCAACAAGAAGCACTCTGTGACTGCCTCAGTAACTTCAGCCTCAATAATACTTCAACATCCCGTAAAGAATACTGCCAAGTATCCATCTGGCCCACTGGTCTTGTTCTTAGGAAGGGAAAAGAAAACGCCTTTAATCTCTTCTTAAGGAAAAAGCCTTTCCAAGCCGGTTTTTTGATCCACCGAACATATATACGGGAGAATCAGATTTATATCTTCCTGAATGAACATTTGTGGACTTACTTCACCACCCAACTGGTTAGTAAAATACTCCACACAATTATCAATAATGCCTTTATGCGACTCAATCCTGGAACCAAAAGCATCAGTGAGATAATGGATATGAATGAAGGTCTTTTACGTTTTATAACTTCCTATTGCAAAACCAGGATATCCCCCAACTGCAGCCAAGTTACTCTCGATTTTTGGCAGAAAAAGCCTCTTCGGCTATGCTCAAAATTTTCCATTTTCTTTGAGCTTTCAATTCTATTTCGGCATGAGCATGGGAAGGATTTTCTAAGGTTTGACTTTGGCATTGCAGCATCACTTCATGAGCCTCAGCTACTCTCTTTTCCAGGTCCGAGAAGTTATCTTTACTGAAACCTTTGATAATATTCTTCAACAGTTTTAGCTTCTTGGAAACCCTGAACATAGCCGATCCCACCACATTGCAGGAGAACCAATGGTTGCAAATCATCAGCAAGAAATCCTTGTTTTGTAATAAGAAGTTATAAAACTTAAAAGACCTTCTTTGTTTCTGCGACACTAAGTTTCGAATTACACCGCATGATGCGTGGTCAGAGAAGTCGGGCTCTCCAAAAATCACATAAGCTGAAGAGAAACAAGCGAACCAGGAATAATTAACTAGCACACGATCAATTTTTTTTGGCGACAGGCCTGACTTTACACTTGTTCCACCAAGTATAAGTGTTATCTCTAAATGTCAGATCCTCTATCTAGCAAGCATTTTCTGAACTCTCTCATCCTTCTATCTACATTCAAGCATTTTCTGAACTCTCTCATCCTTCTATACTCATTTGGGTGAAGCACTTGGTTAAAATCTCCTAAGACCATCCACGGTTTGCCACACACTGTTTGACTTGAGGAGAGTGTAACCATTTCATCCCACATATTCTTCCTCTCTTCCTCATCGTTTGAAGCATATACCAATGATATTATAGTCCAATGTTGAGACTCTGGCAACTGAACCTCACACGTCACCATTTGCTTTGATTTTGCAACTATTATCACCTTTACACTCGGATGCCATAACACCCATATCTTCCCCAAATCAGAAAATCATAATTATCTTCATAAGAGCAGCCGGGAAGTAACTTGTTGATGAACTTCTTGCTTTTCGACTGTTTGACATGGGTCTCTATAATACCGCCAAAATAGGTTTATTGACCTTATTCCACTTTTGAAAACCGCTACGGTGACTCGCTATATTAAAGCCCCACACATACCGCCAAAATAGGTCTTTGGACATTAAAATTATGTGGTTTTGGGGCTCTTTCCCCTAAAACCTTTCTTCTTCCTCTTAGATACTACCTCCTTAACCCTTGATGGTCAGATTTCAGTTTCACTGTATCTTCAGACTCAGTCGAATTCACATCTAAAGAGTCTTCCTCCACTTCTGATGACTGTTCAGATGATCCATTCTTTATGGAACCAACTTTCTTCGGAATCTCACTACCCGAGTCAGCATGATTTGCCCCCACTATGCTCTCCTTTGGACAAAACATTTTTTGTCCCCAAAGATGTCTCTGAAAACTTAACTTCTTTGGAAGAAGCAATACTAATAACTCTATTACTCCCAGATAACAAATCTGCCTTTTCCTTAGCTTTGTTTCTACAAGAGTTCTCGTTTTGCTGCACCTTATCTTTTGATCTATGACATTGTTCAATTGAGTGAGTAGTAGAGCTACACCTTTTGCATGTTACAGGGGCCAGTTTGCAACGTTTCAGGCTATGCCCAATCTCCTTGCAATGCTCACACACCGGTGGCATCCAGGGACTTGAGACTTTTACCCTACTGATCACGCTCGAGTTGAACTGGACATTTACCGCTTCCGGTAAAGGCTTTCGGGGATCAATCAGAGTGAACACCTTAGCAACCTCTAAGTTTGTCTTGTTAGCCGTTGATGGATGAAGAAACTTCGGGTGACCCACCAAACAAGCTATGTATTCCAGTCCCTCATCGTTGAAGAGGTACATCGCGGAGTTCCAACTATATCGTCTCCGATGTGAGCTCTGGTTTCACCAGAATAACATCGGGCTCCCACTTTGCCACATACATTGTTTGACCTTTGATTTGCCACAACATTTGGTTTAATACCCGAATATGGATGGTCAAACGCATTTGGAATTCAAAAAAGGAAAGTGTTACCATCCATATTCGAAACTGAGATATATTTCAAGTGACTCCAAATGCCATTCACGATGTTATGGAGTGTTCCTTAAGAAGGAGGATTCGAGTAAAACTGGCCTATGATGAAAAAGTCCCAAGATTTTCGGTTCTTCTTAATGACAGAATTGGGGATTTTGATACAAGCCTCACCTGATGGGAGGATAAAACCTTATCTTCTTTTATGAAGCTTTTTCCTTGTCCCCACGAATTAGCTCTAGGGTTTCTGGGTAAGCTCCAATTGGGGCTTTTGCAGATAAGCTAATTGGAGCTATCGCAGATAAGCTTGGTAGAGATGGAATTGATGGAGCACTTGCTGGGTCTTCTACCTTTTCCGTCGGTTCTGGAACGGTTGTGTTAACAACTTTCACAAGAGCGGCAACTAGATCTGAAATTGACGAAGTCAAGTCTCTCTCGATGACAGAGTCTTGGACATTGCTGGGCAACGATGAACTTACTTCTGGTGCAGCACCAACTAGGGCGATTACTCCACCAACAAGGGCCGGCGTCGAAGGGGAAGATTTCGCAGGTGGTGAGATGGACGATTTGGGGTTTGATGGAGGGGATTTTGAGGGTGAAGGTGTTTTGGGAGGCTAATTCTTCCCCATGAGGAGGGGAGTGCCTTGGGCTGAGGTTGGGAGTGGACACCGACGCCGTGAGAGACGACGGGCAATCGAAGAGAAAGTGGTCATTGTTTAGGTCGGAATCGCCCTTAAGAGAGAAAAAAGCAAAATCCTTTCATGATGTATATGACATTAATTTGTTTTTTTTTCTTTTAAACGCATACATATTCCTATATAGTTTGATACGGTCATGCATATACGTATACAATACATTTAGCATATGTTCGGATAAAATTTAAGATTCTTTTTAGCAGTTGAATAAAATGAAAAGTCTTCTTTGGAGAACTTTAGATGTTTACACCACTCCAACTGCAACACGTTTATGATCAATAAACCAATCGTTCTATAGCAATTAAACATGAATCGTAAAATCATCAATGTAAAAACGATTGTGTAATGATGTCTTTTGGTTGCTATGTAGCAACATCATTGCGATGAAATTATAGAAATTTTATTTTATATCTTTTCGATCATTACAATTTTTAGGGTATGAATTTAACACTAAATTAACGATGAATTAAAATTAACAACAACTGTATAACAACGAATTAAAATTGTCACTAATCCATTGTTATAGTCAATACATTAGCGACGAATCATGTTGTTACTATAAATCTTTATTTTTGCGTGATTTGTTTTTTTTTTTTCAAATGTGAGATTCGAGTTTTAGATTTAAATTTATTTGAAATCGTGAAATAAGAATGCTAATCACTTATTTGTACCCAATTATATTAATTTTCATGGGTTTTCAATTCAAAATCAATTGGCAATGAGTGGATTAACTCATATCCCTTACATACTAGTGTTGGTCCCTTTAAATTTTCGATGTGGGATCCTAACACGCTCCCTTGAGATGATGGTTCTTATCGGACCATCTCGAACCGAAACTCTAAGACCGTTAATAAACCCTTCTTGGGTCAACAAACGAGGCTCTGATACCATGTTAAGTTTTATGAACTTTCAACTCAAAACCAATTGGCAATTAATCGATTGGCCTATATCCCTTATATACTAGTGTTGGTTCCTTTAAACTTTCACATAACTTTCAATGTGGGATCCTAACAAAAAAAAAATTATATATAAATGTAATAATTTACTATAATCTTGAAGCCAATAATGGTATATGATCATAGTACAATGTACTTGTAACATCCTGGTTCCGATGAGACAGGCTTGTTTTGAATTTGCTTTCAGAAAGCCCAAAAGCCTGTAAGCCCGTTAGCCCATTCTAAAAAACCTAGGGTTCCTTACCTTCTTACTCTTATAAAAAGGGAGAGTGTGTGATGGTTAACACACAAAAAGACCCTCCTTGGCGAAGCCCTACCGGAATCCCGTCACCAAATCTGCCGTCGTCTTGTGAGGTGATTTCTCAGCGAACGGTGAAGAGCCACGTGACGATCTACCTATCATTGGAAAGCCCGAGTCTCCTCTTTCCATAAAGGTCGAGTTCATTAAGATCCGAGATCTATCTCTCGGTTAAAGAAGAACCGATCTAGAGCTCTGGAGCATAGGGAAGTGTGTTGTCAAAACAGTAGAAGCGAATCTATCCAAAACATAAGTGGTTGGTTCTTCGTGATCAAGAGGCTAAAGTGAGTTCGAGGAGTGCAAGAGTTGAAATTCCGGTGTGGTGCACGGACTTTGGGAGTTTATTTAATTATGTTTCTTCGTTTTTGTAAGTTTAAGATGTTGCTTTTGAGTTTTAAAGATTTTATACGTTATTTTATTAAGTTATTATTGTAAAACGTTTGCATTCGAACTTTGTGAATAAGATTGCATTGGATTTAAAATGTTTCTTGTGTGATAAGTCAATGCAATGACAATGCCATCTCGATTAAGTAAGAGCAGGTTGTCTCAGTACTTGTATCTTTCTCTCTTCTCACACATAGAAGGCACAAATGCATGTTCATGGCTTACGAGAAGGCCACAAAATATTATATATAGGAAAAATCATTGCTAGCTACACAAAGTATACCCTATCACATGACCACACATGCAGACTATATAAATGCATCTTTAACTACACGAAGTATATGGTTACCATGGTGACATGTACGAACTATCAGTGGTTATGTCGTCAACTACATGTACAAAAAAATGCATCCTTTACTACACGAAGTATATAAATGAATTTTTAACTACACAAAGTATATGGTTACCATAAGCCTCATTTGCGTAATCGGAATAGTGTAACCAACGACGGAATCCGGTACCGTCGCCGTTCCCATGGCCTTCATCTTCCGATCAACCTCACTAGGAAGAACAATTCTATATCCATTGTGGCTCATTTTGATTTCAATCTTCCATCCTGAACCACCTTCTCTCGCCACACATTTCTCATCGTCGCTGCTTCAACCACCTCCACATCTCCTTCCCACCCACTCTTCTCCAGCTTAGCCGCGTAACCCAACCCTTGCCGCACAAACACATCTTTTCCAGCAACCGCAACCACCCACGCTATTCGGGCTCGCGATTTTCTCCCAAACTTTTGCGACTCCGCTTCTCATCTCTCTGTCTTGCACATCTTTCTCATCGACCGGATCTCTTCCCCAGAAAGCCTCGCCGTATCGGTTTAGTACCGCAGTGAGGAACCGGTTCCGGCGGCATATGAGGATTCATGGTCCCGCCTTGCGCCGGAGGATCCGGTTCTGGCGGCGTATGAGGATTCATGGTCTTCTCCCAAACTTGTGCGACTCGTCCAAAGAAAAGATGTGTTTGTGCGGCAAGGGTTGGGTTACGCGGCTAAGCTGGAGAAGAGTGGGTGGGAAGGAGATGTGGAGGTGGTTGAAGCAGCGGTGAGGAGAAACGTGTGGCGAGAAAAGGCGGTTCGGGATGGAAGATTGGAATCAGAATGAGCCACGATGGATAGAGAATCGTTCTTCCTAGTGAGGTTGATCGGAAGATGAAGGCCATGGGAACGGCGACAGTACCGGATTCCGTCGTTGGTTACACTATTCCGATTACGCAAATGAGGCTTATGGTAACCATATACTTCGTTTAGGTAAAGATGCATTTATATACTTCGTGTAGTTAAAGATGTATTTATTTTGTACATGTAGTTGGCGACATAACCACTGATAGTTCGTACATGTCACCATGGTAACCATATATTTCGTGTAGTTAAAAATGCATTAATATAGTATGCATGTATCGTCATGTGATAGAGTATACTTCGTGTAGATAACAATGATTTTTCTTTATATATATTGACTAAGAGAGGTGAGGCGCATTTATTATTTAGTTGAACGATTCATTATAATATTTTTAAATCATTTTCATGACAAATAAATAAATAATTTTAGAGGTCCCAGGAGCTAAAACGACCAATGTTGGGAAATGTGGGATTGGTGTATTCTTGTTAATTTAGAAATTCGAAAGATCAAGGGATTGTGTTTGTGGTTTTTGGTACCGTGTGATAATATTGATAAGATATACACATATATTTATATACTTATATTAGTAGTATCTTATTTTTTCTAATTTATCACTTCAAGAATGACACTGAAATTTAGGTTTTTGTTTGGACATCACCTTCACCTAATCTAAGCATGCCATACGTATTAAAAACAAATATTTGGGACCTTCTCAATTATTATTAAATGCATACAACATATCCCATATATATTAACCGAGAAGGACTAAAAAAAAAACTTTGGTTTCATGTGTGATTTACGAATGTGTCATTGCTGAGGTGTCATCAATATAGAGTTTCTCAAAACTTTTATAAAAAAAGTTTAACTTACTAGAATAATTACGTTAGTGCCATTCACATTAAACAATTGCATAATCACTTATATATTAATTGAGAAGAATTATTGAAAAAAATAACTTTGGCTTGACATGTAATTTACAATTGCTCAATTTTTTTTTTTTTTTTTTGCAAAATCTCTTAGTTATATTTCATTTCATACAAATTTTTGCATATTCAAATTCAAATTATAATATGAAATCTAGCATTCATATTATTGTTATGATTATTGAGATATAAAACATATACTATAACTCACACACACGTACTAATGATTATTGAGATATAATCGTATAATATAATTTGATGCTAATGGTTTCATCAAACTATATTTTAATTTGATATAGTTTGATGTTAATGGTATCATCAAACACACGTACTAACGGATATTTACGTGACAAATTGGAAATTCGAATTCAAAATGGATTTAATTGTTTTGAGATTACCATTTATTTTGCATATTCATATTCAAATCATATTCAAATTCATATTCAAATATAATCATATAAAATTGCATATTCAAATTCATATTAAATTAAATTACATATTCAAATCTAATCATAATAAATTGTGATTTACAAATAAAATTGCAATAAAAGCGAGATTTTCATGGAAAAAAATATTTTCGTGGCAAGAGTGATTTTCGCTATTAGTAAATTTCGTGGAAACAAATATTTTCTCTATTGATAATTAAAAACTAAATACAAAATTACGTTATATGATTGAAGAGACATTTGATTTTGAATTTTCATTCATATATTCTTAATACGTGAGAAACCCTTAATTTGAGCACTATATAACACTATTTTGCATAACCATTTCATTCATCAATTACACAACATCATTAACACACAAACCCCATCAAATTTAAACAATGTCTATTATATCATCTGGCTCAAATGGTTTACAAAAAACATATATATTAGATTCAGAATTTTAAATTTTTATGTTCCATATTATCATTTTAAACTCGGATATTACAAAATTTTCATAGATATTTCACTACCTAATATATTAGTATAACCTAGTAGTGTTGATTTTTGTCCCTTCATGTCTGAAAAAGGCAAATGATAACAAAATATGAAATGTTAAGGGCCGGGAGACAATAATTATATATCACCTTCCATATTTATTTAATTATTCATTAACTTCCAAATTTTTTTATTTAGCTAGCATGTGGTAGTTAAACCAGGAAATGCTTGTTAATTTAGCAAATTCTCTAGTGCAATCTCGCTAGTATCGACCGTATTCATCATTCCTACATCAATGAAGACACTAAAAAAAGTTAATTTACGACGGCCATATTTTTCAGAAGCCTATTTGTTTCAATATGCAGCACATTTTCTGTCCATGGACTAGAGATTTTAATTGGGTTGATTTTCTGATCACTACAAGAAAACATATGTATTTCCGACGAAAAATTCTGAAAAATATTTTGGTCGAAAATGCACATATTTTCTTGCGGTAAATTGAAATCGCAGAATGATTCCGCAATGTTCTTATCTCATTTATTAATTTCGCTTTTATTGCATTTAGTTTTGTTCAGCGTTTAGACAATTGCATTCTATCCAATTTGGTTCTCGTGAACATTGTAATTCCTTCCTTTAATAAAACTAAATTTTAGTGAATATTAATGGTTGCACAAAAAAAAGATAATAGTATTCCGTGCTGCTCAATTTTATTAAAAGATAGTAAAATCTTATAATAATAGTATTCCGTGCTGCTCAATTGTATTGGTTTATGTGTATACTTGTAGAGAATCCGACTAGTGTTTTTTTTTTTTTTTTTATGTCAGAGAATCCTACATTCCTAGTAGTCTTTTAACATTTATTGCTAATCTAAATCATACTATAATGTTTTTCATTAGATCTTGATCAAAAATATTAAAAAGATGGGATAATCATAATACGAGAGAATGGGTGGAGCAGAGATTCCACGTCCTAAATGAAGGAAAGGGATGGGGCAGTGTCTATCTCAGTGTACTTATTATCTTAGACCTCAAAATAAATTAAAAGTAAATGAATTAAATGCATACGAAATATATATACATGAAAATAATAAAATTCTCAGCTCGTGCCCATACCAACTTTTCCAATAGAAAACAATTACTCCAGATGATCACCGTCCCAGAAAAATATTTCCATGCAAATGATAAAGGAAAGAAAAACAGAAAGTTTAGGAATCCATTTAGAATTATTTATACGTAATAGTTTCATATACAAGAACTAATTAGAAAAGCATTTATGTTAATTCTAGGATTGCCCGTCAATTTGAGTCCAAACACGTGGGCCCCGCCCCATTAGACCCGCTGCGGGTCGGATGCGGGTCAGAAAATTTCAAACCGCTGAGAAGTGGGGCGGGTGCGGGTTGGTAAATTTTCTTCCGCGGGGTTGCGGTACCCGCAAAGTGTTTTTTTATATATATTTTTTATTATTATTATTCTAACGTAAAAAAAAAGAAAAAAAAAAAACATTTTTTCCAATTTTTTTTTTTACCGTGAAACATTTAAAATTATGTATATATATATTTTTTTAATGTGAACAGTTGCGGGTTACCCGCAGGGACCGCGGACATTAGCAGGGCGAGTGCAGGTCAAAGGTTTTAGGTTTGCGGGTTTTCACGGGCAACAAAAAATTGCACCTGCAGCGGGACGGGGCGGGTCCCACCCGCTTGACAGACCCTAATTGTATCTAGATTTTGAAGGCTTTTCACAGAATACAAAATATTTTTAAATAAAAATTTATTATGTACGACCAAAAATCCTTGCTCGGAAAAATTCAACTAAGATAAAAATGAATGTAAAATGATTATTTCAAACCACCTAATTTATTACTATATATCTAAATGGTGTACCTAACATATAATTTAATTGATTGTTTGTCATTAAATTAGAAAAAAAATTGAATTTTTAAACACATTACATTTTTACTTTCTTTGTTCTGCAGATTTGTGGAAAACAAAGGATAAAAAACAAAAAAAAACTAAGTTATTAATCAATTTATAACTCAATCAAACCTTAATTAAGCCTAAGCAGAATATATATACACACGGAAACCTAAAAGGACTAAAAACAATTAAAAATAATCCAAAACAAATAGAGAAATTTTTTTTTAATAAAAGCATACAATGTAAATTATATAAGTTTATATGAAACCTACGATGCAGGCTCCCTCTTTTAAAGGTAATGAAGCATTGGTTTTAGGTCACACATTATAAGAAACAAATTTGGGCCACTTTTTACATAACTTTTTATAGTTTAGATGGTTAAGTCATTATACTTAACTCTCAATTCTATGGTTCGAACCTTACTCAATGCCTATTTTTCCTTTTTTTTTTAGTGGCAATTTTCCTTTTTTCTTATTAGAGTTTTCATTTTTTTTTTTTAGATAATTAGAAATCCTAAACCTCTTTCTCGCCGTTAACTAAACTAATAGATTGATTAGGCTTCACTTTCGTAATCAAAGTCAAATTATTATCTTTTTTACTCCAAAAGAGTCTTCTCGCGTTTGATTGCATTTGTATGAAGGTATGTGTTTTTTTTTGTTATTATCTTCTTCTTTACTTTGCATTGGTAATGGATTATATCTCAAATTTTGTTGATTAGTTGGTTAATGGTTAATAATCAATGATTATGATGATAAAGTGTCGTTGGATTGAATTTGAAAAATAAATAATTGTTGTTGGTATCTACATTATACTATGTTTGGGTAAAACTTTTATAATTTTAAAGGACACATTTTTTTCATATGCTTTAAACCATTTAAAATTTCGGGACGACACTACTACGATGCAACAAAGATGGACACCCAAAGTTGAAGCTTCGAATGAGAGATATCTCACCATCGAAGGTGGAAACTCTTCATTATCTTCTTGATAAAAAACAACTATGTTTTTTTTTTTTTTTTAGAAAACATGCTGCATGAATGTTTTCTTACATAAAAACAGCCATGTTGAAAGTCGAATTTACGATTATATAATGAGTATATCAACCCTACTTCAATATAAAATGGGAGTTGTTTTTTCAAACCGACACCAAAACGTCAAGCAACAAAAAAAAAATCGTCAAAGATTTTGAATATAACTCGAATTGAAGGTAATTCGTTCCATCAAAAAAAAAAAAAAAGAAACAAACAAAAAAATAGCTTAGATGGGTTAGGTCATGTCATTATTTTTATGCAAAGTACTATGAACATTATTTTTTTGTAAACACAATTTAGTTATAAAATATTTAAAAACGACATATATTGCGGTTACATACGAAAATGGAGACACTATGGATCTATATATTCAATGATAATGTTACGGTTTTATTTGGATAAAATCTTGAGGAGAAGTCTATTATGGCAATGTCGATTATTATATTCTCGCGTAAGAAGTTTATCAATATATTTAGCAAAAAAGAAATTTATCAATATGACGCAGTTCCCAGACGAATAACCCACTTTCTTCAACCTGTTGGCAGATTTATTCTTTAATAATTAAAGAGACAAAATTTAACTATTTTTCACTTACTGCAATTTTGTGTAGATTAAATATTAAAACATACTATTTGACATGAACAACTATAGATCTAGACTCGAAGATACTATTTTGTAGATTCTTTCTTCATGGATTGGGTAGTAAACTAGAGAAAATTATTAAATGTTATTAAAGAACAGAACATTATTCTTCGATGTACCAAAAAAACGGTGGACACAGTCACCATTCGAACTTTCATATAACTCTAATTTCTATGTGCTTATTCATTGGTTATACAAAATAAGACTGTAGTGTAACATATTATATATATATATATGTACATATATCTGTGTGTGACACTATTGAAAAGTTTTATAGTACTCAAGTGCTTACCTCATCTCGTACAGAGCTTGTCCCTAGCTAGTTCTGCTATGGCATCTTACCGTGTCGGAAATATTACAATTGTTTCTTAAGAACAAGAAATAATACACACACATATATATACATATGGAACATATTAAGATTATATATATATATATATAT